>VXAL01017255.1:38690-117946 GCA_013399475.1 Chauna torquata | reverse complement strand
TTAATAACTCTTGTTTTTCTCAGCAGATAAAGAGGAATGGACAATTTACAACTGCGTAGGCATCTGGTATTCTATGTTCTATTAAATGCTCCCAAACAACTGTTAGTTATTTCAAAATAATTAATCTTGCAGTATGTTGATACAGATATGAAGACATTTTGTCTCATACTGAAACTGACTGTGCTGGCTGAGTGATAACAGAATTGTTTTTCTGTCTAAAAGCATGTGAATGCTTTGAATGGCTTTTTTGTTAGTGTAAATAAAAATTGAGACTTACTGTACTCAAGGTAAATGAAAACTTCAGTAAGCTCTGGCAAAACCTATTTTTTCCTCCTGCTTTATCAGATGTCATGGCAGTGGTTAGTGTGCTTGCTAGTGGTTCTAAGAGGTTGGTAGGTAATCTATCAGTTTTCTTAAAAAGAGAATAAAGTTTTGTTTTGTTAAAGGAGAGTAAAAATATAGCTTAAAAAAACTTATGGAGTTGGATTTAGGGAGCAATCTGACAGATTCTGAATTGTTTCATTATTAGAGTACCCATATGAGTCACGTCACATCTCATCAGTACAAATATTAAAAAAAATCTAGGTTAGAAGAGCTTTTACTTTCTTCAGGGTACATGGTTATGACTCAGTGCCTCTGAGTTGTGCGTGGGATACTCTAACCACGTTCTCTAGACAGTATTTTTGTTTAACCAGAGCTGTGCTCTGTTTGTGTCTCTGAAATAGTTTTTTGCATTATCTTATTTTCTTTAGGTCACCCCAGTGTATGAGGAGTGGACCACAATTGATTGGTACCAGTTTTTCTGCTTATGGGAGCAGCTGCCTGCCTCAATGAAACGTGTGGCTGAGCTGGTGGGGATTGAAGAAGGCTTTCTGGCCCGCTCTGTAAAGGGCAAAATCATAGCTAAAACAGAGAAACAGCACAGACAAATGGCAATCCACAAAAGGTAGCCACAAATGGATGTGAGTGTGCAAAGACCAAAGTCTATGATGTGAGGAGTGGACAGGCTCTTTTCAGGAACTGGTTCTCTTGCTGAGTGAGCTGATAAGTCAGATACACTTACAGAGAACCCGGGCCCAGTCTGCTCTGGACTGAGAACACTGCTGTCACAAAATGTTTGTGCTGGTATTATTTGGAAGCCATCTTCTGTGTCTCTTTTTTTGTGCGATGCTATAGTACCATTCTGTCCTATGCTATCACAGAGCATTTTGCCTGTACTCTAACATGCCCTGGAGGAATGATTATATTTCCATGTATACCTTTTTTTTCTTTTTTTCTCTCTTCAGGTTTTTCACCAGTCTTGCCCTTCTGGATTTAATCAGTGAGGTTCCCTTAAAAGATATGACCAAGAAATACGGTTGTAGTCGTGGCCAGCTTCAGTCCTTGCAGCAGTCTGCTGCCACCTATGCAGGTAAGTTGTGTGGGCAAAAAAATCCACGGGAATCTTAGGCTAGTCTATTTTCTTTCCTTCCAGATAAGGGGATAAGATAGCCACAGAGTGTAACAACAATCAGTCTTGTAAAACCACTTCCAGCTTTATAGCTTAATCTGTGGTTGCCCCTGCTTTGAGATGGAACCACAGAGCATGATGTGGGAATGGGGCCAGCTGAGTGGAATCAAGCAGTGCTGTAGCATGCTGATGCCTGTGGAAACCATATGTGTACTGTGCAGGAATATAGTTTGTTCAATACTAAGTATGGAAATTAAGTACGAGTCCACTCTGAAGCTTTGCTGTATTAGGAAAGAGTACTTTTCAGAATGGGTAAAGTCTGGGGTCTCTAAGAGCATGGCTTTTTCCTGGTTGCAAAGTTAATTGGTCAGAAAGTATAATTTTACAGTTTTCAAAACAATTCATTTATCACCAGATAACAAGAGGTCAGAGAGATGTCACCTTTACCTTAACTTCCTTAAAAGGGCTGTGTAGGAGTAGAGGTAGCAGCCCACCATGTGATCGACAGAATTTTTTTCTGTTGCCTAAGTCTTCCATTACTCCGTAAATGGATCTTCAATTTTTAAGACAGTTTTAGCTCAACTTGCGAAACTGTATGTGTGGGTTGCAGCATGAGTCAAAGCCCCAAAATGAAAAGGTCACGCCAACTGATGCGGAGTAGTTTAAATTAATTCTGGTAGTATAAATAACTTCTTGCTATAGTGGTTTCACAATTCTCTATTCCCAGTGTTAATCATTTTCAGCAATCAGGTAGATAAATGCAGGAACAAAAGTAATTTGGGAAGTAAAATGAACTGTTGACATGACATATAGTTAAGAGATACGATAAAAGCTGTATTCTATAATCACTATAAAAATATGGCAGTGAGGGATGCTGTGTTTTTCAGTTATTTTCATACTCTTGTAGATGCAATCTAGAAGTAAGAAATTGTCTTTTCCCAGCTCTTTTCCTCCTCCCATGTTCTGGGGACTGCAGCTGTAATCTTTGCCATGGGCTTTGCTACCTCCTATGGTATTCTCAGTAATTGAAGTTCTGCAGGCTAAGTTCTGCTTTTATGGACATCAGTGCAGAGTGGCTTCTCTTAGTGCCTCTCATCATTGCTTTTCCTGTCTTTTCTTCAGTGTGTTTGGTTCATAGGAGTCCTGTTAGTAGATATGCATGTGCTTTGTATTTGCAAGATTAGAGTCTTTGGAAAAGCAGTGTTGTTCAGAGTTTCTACGTCGCTTATAAACTATTTAATTCTATATTAAGTCGACTTCTGCAAGAGCAGCTCCTAGTCAGGATTGTAATAAACATGAGTTAAGAAATGGTGGCCATTTCTGTGAGTACTGGGAAGATGAGAAATGTAAAGGGAATGCCTCTTCAGATGGGGCAGAGGGGGGAACGGATCCAGCTTAGTAGAACTGGAGCTAAAGTTAAGATTGATGTAACTTCTGTGTTCCAGGAATGGTAACGATTTTCTGTAATCGACTGGGCTGGCACAACATGGAGATGTTGCTCTCTCAGTTCCAGAGCCGTCTCACTTTTGGGGTTCATAGGGAGCTTTGTGACCTGGTACGAGTCTCTCTGCTGAATGCACAGCGTGCTAGGATGCTTTACAACGCTGGCTTTGTTACAGTGGCTGATATTGCTAAAGCCAGTCCTGATGATGTGGCAACTGCTCTGAAGAATTCAGTACCATTCAAAAGGTGAGAAATCAATAAGTCCAGAAGTCAAGTAAGAAGATCGTTTATAAGGTGAAGGATGTCAGGATGAAACCTGTAATTAAATATAGCAACCTTTTGGGACTTGTTGCCAAATGTTACTTAAATATAACTTGTAGATCTCTGTGACTGATCACAGTAATTACGTGATTACTTTGAAATTAATAGAAGCATGTTGTATTTGCAGCGTGAGTTTGTGAGACCTAAATTTTCTTCTTGTTCCTGAGTTGTTAATGCTTTTTGGAGACTTTTTGCTGCCTCTGAAAGGATAACGCTTTCGTGCTTCACCATATGATCAAACGATTTAGTGATTTGTTACTGTATATCGTTTCAGATTCTCTTGCGATTTTCATTAGCTATGATGCTGATTGAAATAGGAGCAGAGCAGAATAGGGCCAGTTCCTTGTGTTGTTTGTTATTTTCTGCATTAATGTTCACATTTGTCTGTTACCTTTTCCACAGTGGTCGTAGGGCTGTGGATGAAGATGAAGAATCGGCAGAGGAGCGTCGGACTGTGCGCAGTATCTGGATGGCCGGAATGAAGGGCTTAACTGAAAGTGAAGCAGCTTCCCTCATTGTGCAGGAAGCCAGGGTACTTCTCCAGCAGGATTTGGCACTGATAGGAGTGCAGTGGAACCCAGAGTCTTTTCTTGAGTCTGATACATCCTCTATGATCAGCAATGAGTCAGAGCTGGAAGACAGACTATGTAGATCAAATGGAGACCAGTCTTCTGACTCTTCTAGGATGTTAAACAAAAAAGGGTGCAGAGTTCAGCATCATAATGGCCTTAGTTCTCAGGCTGGAAACCTATCAAATATTAAAAAGGGATATAAAAGGCGACTAAGCAGTAGTACAGCAAACTCCAGGTCTGAGAGCAAAATGCCATGCAGGAAACAGGCTCAAGCAGAGGAAAGAAATGATGTTACTGTGCACAGTGCTAGAAAACGGCCCAATACGAGCAGAGATAATGAAAACGTGGAAGGAATTTCTCAGGTCAAAAACAAGGCAGATTCCAGGAGAGCAATTCTAGAACTCCCTACTGAGCGAGGAAAGACACCAACATTGAGAAAAATGTCTTCAGCCTCTAGATTGATAAGAAGTGTGGACACACATTTAAACCAGACTAGGAACGAAAATACTGCTTCAAAACTGCAGAGGTCACTGCTTGAAGATTCAAGTATGCTTAACATAGATACAAAAAAGCCTTCTACTTTCCACCCCAGCATTTCTAAAGATAATTTATTTTCATACCAAAATAATAAGGAATTTATAGAAAAAGGGTCTGTAACTCATACAGACTCAAATTCTGTACAGAGGGGGGAAATTAATGTCAGGAGGAGAGATAAAATGGAGATATTATTTACAGAGCCTTCCACCTCTAATGAAGGTGTGCCTAAGGGGAGAGCGTGTTTTCAGGCAACTATTGTATTACAGGGCACTCCACATGTCAACATGGAGACACATGATACTGTAGAAAGTACAATAATACCTGCTAGTGCTAGAATACAGAGAAATAAAAGTATTGATGATAGGCAGAATAAAATCAATAAAATGCAAACAGATGTGAGCTGTGCTGAGGCAATGATTGCTAAGCAGCACTCTGCTTTAGACACAGATCCTTGTAATGTAAACACTAGCTGCTGTGGAAATGGATGTGTCCATAATGGCAGAAGTAAACAGAAGCCTGCACATTTTTGTCCTGGTGATGATAAATCCTGCCATATTCAGATCCAGAATGGTAAAAATAGGAGCAAAAAAACCCATGGAATATTGTTACAAGCTGGAGTACTACACAAAAGCAACAGTCATCCTAAAGATTTCCTCAAAGACTCTTCAGTAAAATTCAGAGCTGTTTGTGATGCAGATGATGTTCAGACTGGTCCGTCCTCTCATCTGTTTTGTGGCTCTAGAGACTTTGAAGACAGCTTACAGTTGGATACTCAGACTGAGAGGATAATAAAACAGGAGGCAGCAGCTGGAATCACAGGACAGCAGGGAATGCAGGGTTCAGAGCTGGCAGCAGTACCACAGCAGGAAATCTCCAGGAAACTAAGCACTTTGCAGACTGAGAATGCTACTGGTGAAAGGCTAACTGCAACAGTAAGGAAACTGGGCTTATCGAGCCTTATCACAGCAAATAATGTTATAAAAAACACAGATCAGCACTGCAGTAACAAAGTTTTGGAGTCTGGAGACTTTAATGTACAGTCTGTAGCAAAAGAAATAGAATCTGCACCTTTCCTCAAAGTAGGTGATTTCTCAGTGACCGACTCCCAGCTACACAGTTTCCTAAAAGATTACCAGACCCAAAATTCAGTGAAAGGGGACAGTGCTTCTAAAGGTCCTGATAAAGCAACCTCCCCTATTGGTAGGGAGCACCTTGTACAAGTAGAATGCCATCCTGTCACTGAAACAGGCCTGAATATGAGTGATAGCTTGCTGTTTGATGATAGCTTCAGTAAAGTCAATGATCTTTCAGCTATGCACATCCTGGAAGTTGATGGAAAGGAACCTGTGGGGAGGCAGGGGGCTTTGCTTCCTGCAGATGGTCTTCTGCAGAACCTAAGGCCTGTTCAGAATAAATTTGATGTCAGTGACAATCAGAACGAGCATAAGGATCCAGTGCAGTGTAATGATCCATCTGTAGCACTCTGTGATCTCATAGCTGAAGTTTTAGATCATGCAAACTCCCCGTCTTTTCTGGGAGATCTTCCTTCTACATTTCATGATCAGTCACAATTAAAAAACCCAGTGACTTGTAACAATGACCCCAATCCAAAGGTTTTAGTAGTGGATCAAAGTGAAAAGCTCTGGAGTAGCCAGCAAGCTTTAGATGAGAAAACCCATCCAGTGGCATGGACTGACCACTCATTTGAACTGAGTCCAGGACTGCAGGATGTGTTAGACAAATGGCCTAGTCCCTCAGGCACTGAACCAGTTTCAGTAAATTTAAGAAGCTCCTGTTTGAAAGGAAAGTTAGTTGCTTCTATTGCTAATCAAGAGCCAGATGCAGTTTTTGAATTTGACCATTGTCAGGCAGAGCCTTTGCCAAATTGCCAGGATTTAAAAGACTATTATGAAGTTAACGAAAACAAAACAGAAGACTTGGATCGTCAGAAATCAGACTGCGTAACACTTACGCTCAAGGGAAGCAACAGAACATCCTGTCCTCCACCAGATAATAGTAATGGGTTTATTCCTCCAACGCCCCCCAAAGAATTTTTTCCAAAAAGGTCTGTATCTCTCTCTGCAAAATCTGCAAGGAAGAGACAAATTGCCTGCATGAATGAAGGGCAGCTGATTCAGCCACAGCAGAACAGCAAGGGTGATGCAGAGCAGCAGGTAAAAGCACTCCAGTTCAATTTGGGGAGTGTAGACCCAATTGAGACTGATGAGATAAAAGACAATTCCACTATAGACCAAGGCTTTTCACTGCAGCTGTCTCAGGATGTTTTTCCACTCATTCCCTTAAGTGNTCATTCCCTTAAGTGCTGAAAGTTTCACTATTATTGATGTAGCAAGTGACAAAGCACTTTTCCAGACTTTTCTTGCAGAATGGAAGGAGAAAAGCAGATTCTCCATCTCAGTGGCATGTGAAAGAACAAAATGTCATTTGTCGCCCAAATCAATGATTGGTGGCAGATTCAAACCAGGTTAGTTCCATGTTCTAGCACATTATTTTGTGAACAACAGGGTGGCATCTTCAGCGTAAAGCAGGAATGGCGAAGGAAAGAATTTGCAAAAAAGGAGGAAAATTACTGATATTAACTGAATATTTTCAGTCTCAGTAAAACATAGGAGCTGAGTGTTAGTAGAGGATGCAGAGTTGTTGTCAAGCCTTGCACTGTTAGGTCTTTGGTGATTGTAATGAAGTGTTAGCAGCTTGTTTGTATGTGAAAACATCTAAACATACTTAACATTTCATATCTAATTTTAAATGGATCTATGTTGTGCAGTCCCTTTATCGTATGTATCTTTCCAAGTTGTAAGTTTTAGTACATTTGAAAGTAAATGTACTTAACAGTAAACTGTATGGATTGTTCAGGCTCTCCACCAAGCAGTATTACTTGTGGGATTGCCTCTGAAGAAAGGTTAAATATTTTCCAGTTTGCAAAATGTTAGTTTGGTTCAATATATCCATGTATGAAATTCAGATCAGTCTCTGGAAACAATATTGTTTCATTTTTTTTCCACAGAAGTATTCATTTACGTCAGTTTGTTTGCTGCTGCTGCTGTATAAACATACTTTTCTTTTAAAAACAGAAGATGAAGCAGAGTTAGATTTTTTGCTATCATATAGTCATAATAAAAAAAATCTTAGCTATCAAAATATAGTTTTGACAGACAAATGTGTAATGTTTTACAGAGTGAAAGGAGGAAATACAGTTATGGCTGAACTTTTGAAGAGATTGCTAGGAAAGGCTAGACTTTTGCAGAGATGCTATATTGATGGTTGTTTCCGCTAAGAGATAAGAGAAACTGTTTTTGTTTTTGTTTTTTCCAAAAAGAAATACAGATATTTTCTCCATATAGATAAAAATGAAGGTATATATTCACTTTAAACAAATTTAGGCTCAACTGTATGTACTTATATTTTCAGGAGTCAAACTCTCCTGCATTTATGGATGCCATTTTATAATTGTAACTTAAAAATATTCCCTTAGTAAGTTCTCCCCAGTGTATGCAAGTTAAAGATGATGGATTTCCTGTCCAAGGCTGTGAAGACATCTTGGTAGTTGGACTGGCAGTATGTTGGGGTGGAAAAGATGCCTACTATATCTCTTTGCAGCAGATGCAAGACCAGACTGGTAAGTGAGCAGGCAGGCTGTGCTGCATTACGTGAGACTGCATTTTAAGAACGTACCTGTGGTAGATAGGTTTTTGGAAGTATTATGAGTATCCCTAACCCAGCTCACACACACTCCATCACGCTGGTTGTGTGATTTAGCCATATTATTGTTCAGCTCTTTTAAGTGTTCAACAGGCTTGAACAGGTATGCACATCTGTGCCCCAGTATAATAGGGCCAGGTAATTACCTCAAGTGCCAGATCGCTGCTCGTGTGTACTGCTTTTACGTGTTAGTTTACTCCCATATTCTCTTTATCTTACTTGCTTTTCTCTTTCAACCTCTTCCAACTTTCACTCTTCAGAACAAACCTGACACTAGAATGCTGAATATAACCCAGTCCGCACTAATGGCTAGGTTTTGATTCCTGGCTCTCCTTTTTTGGTAATATAGACACAGCACGTTGTTTTTTGGGAGCCGTTTCTGTTTTGATAAAGTATATAAAAGTGGTGTAGATTTATTGTTTTTTGTTCACTGTCCTACTGTACTTTTTGTGCTTTAGTTGATTGCATTCAAGATTTTCTCTAGCTTTTCTTATACAATGCTTAAAAAGTTGATTTTGCTTGTACTTTTTGCCTTAGAAATCTGTATGAGTTTGGCACCACCACCTTTGGACAAAAACCTATCTGTAACAGAGAGACTGCATCATCTACAACTGTACCTGCAGAAGAAGCAGGAGCGCTCACTTGTCATGTATAACTTCATTCAGCACTACAAGACCCTGGTGACGGCTTGTGGCATCTCCTTGGAAGGAAGTTTTGAGGACCCAAAGGTTGGCAGGATTAAGCAATTTAGCTTGAGTAAAACTACTAGTTTAAACACACAAATGGAAAGACAGGGGTACCTTTTGGTGCTTTTCTTCTGCAATTTACATTTGAATATGCACCTCTGTTAGGGGGTGTAGGGAAATTTTCTTCCAATGGGAAATCTAGAACAGTTTTTAGAGGAGACTTCTTGCATCGTGTGTGTTCCTGGTGCCTGCAAGAGAAACAGGGCGGATTCAGTGATATGTTAACAAATTAGTCTTTCACACCCGAGTACTTAAGTGGGGAGGATGAGTTTAAATCTCTGGACAGGCATGTCTTGTTGCTTATAGGAAGTCAGGGACTGAAATGGCAGAAGTGCTTCTGGTCAGATTATTGATTTTGAGAGCAGAAGACTGTTACTAAAGGATTTACCCACTATTTGTATGGACCACTTTGCTACCACTACTTCCTCAAAACAAAATTTACATGTAAATTCAAAAGGTATGGGTATCGTCTGTAACTCAAATGAAACTCTAGAAAGAGGTAAAATGACCTTCTTATCCTTGTTAGGAAAAGCTCTAGATGCATAGAAATTTCTGGTGTTGATTTTTATAGCTTACATCACATGCGGGCTGAATAGCATGATTATTAAGTCTACAGGTAAGTAGCAAAGCTGTTCAACACAGGGACAAACTTAGGTTTTCATACTGATACACAGTTTTAGGATAAAATTAAAGAGCAATAAAAGTAGCACCTTTGCTCACACTGTTCCATGTATGAAAAGGAATCATACTGATATTTGTTCATTTTAGTGATGCAATGAATATATACATACATACACATTCACTCCCCCACATACCCCACATACCCTACATATGTATGTGTTTTTTACCTTCTGCTTGTGTGGCAGAAACAATGTAGAAACCTGTGCTTCATCCTATTTCAACGCAACAAATGGAAATACAGCTATAAGCCAAATTGCTTTGAAGACAGTGGGGAGGTATGAGGCTTACCGAGAATAAAATTTGCCTTGCAGTAGTCTTGTTACTAGTGTTGATATGCAGAAAATAGGAGAGCTCAGCTTGACTTGTATTCTGGATCAACGGCAAGTCCTGATTTTTACAGAGTCAGTTTTCAGAGTAAACATGTTTTGATCCTGATTGTCATATTTAATCTCCTTTATGTTAGAATTTAATAAGTAAAAAAATGGAGGACAGCACTTTTAGATGTGTTAAGTTGACTAAGCGTAAGTTTTTCAAATATGCAGAATTAACTTTAAGTTAGAATGAAGCTTTTCAGTGACTTATGCCCCCTTAAAGGTTTTAGCTGAAATCATGTAACTTTTCCACAAATTCTTCCAGCCTGCCTGACAAATCAAGAAAAATGATCTGCACTATAACCTTGCATTTACACCCAGTCAAATATTAACATTTTATTACAATTAAAATGGAAAAAATGTCTCATTGAGGTCTCTCTTTTTAAGGTTGCATGTTGGCTGCTTGATTCCGGCTCTAAGGAATGTACACTTCACAACATGGTGATGAACTTTCTACCCAATGAGCTACCTCTACTGGAAGGGGTAGGCACTGGCCAGGAAGTGCAGAGCCTGGGGCTTAGTGCCGATAGAGATCATTCTGGGCGGTACAGAGCAGCAATAGAGTCTGTGCTCATCTTCAACGTCATGAACCAACTCCATAATGAATTACATAAGGAAAATCTGACAGGTAAAGAGAGCTCCTCCACTTGAGGGCAAAGACAGGCGGTAAGGGTAGCTATACTACGCAAAACTGAATGATCAGTGGAGAAGAGAGGAGGTTTGGGAGTTCTTATCCAAGCATATTCTCTGGTAAGATGCTGATCTTTTTAAAAGAAAAGAGAGAACTTCCTTTGGAAATACGCCTATTTTGTCAAAAAATTAACCAGGGGAGAGTTTGTGGGTTCATTATAGGGTTCAAGATGTTTTTGTATTCCAAATATTCACCAGTTCCATTGGTTGAGGCACCCACCTGGGTAATAGCAATCTATTTAAAATCTCTGAATCAAACAGGTCCTTACCTCCCAGGTCAGTACCCTGGCCACTATGAGAGGACTTCTGGGTCTGTCTGTGGTTTCTTAAGAACGTTTTCAAAAGCTCTCGCTTTTCTTTGTCAGAAATAATTCCTAATAATGCTCAGATGTTCTCTGAAGGAGATTTCTTGCTTTTTGGTCTACCCATGTAGCATTCTTTCCCTTATATGCATCATGCCCATGAAACTTTTGTGATCCTGTAGTGCTTTTGCACTAACATCTGCTGAATGTTTGTCCCTGTTTGAAAACAAACAAACAAAAAAGCCCAAGAGCATGTACCTGTTGGTGGGCTTTGTGATTTTTTTTTCCCCCTAAATTGTATCCAAAGCCTAAGATTAAGGTCTGTCCAGTCTTATTGAAGTCTTTTATTGCAAGTTTTCCACATCATTTATTGTGACTACTAAACCTTACAACATTTTAAAAAGATGTGAGTGGTGGAATGAAAGTGTATCAAGTTAGAAAGCTTTACATGAAGCAGGTCTGCATTTTGTAAAATGTTGATATCCAAGGAGGTGTGTATTTCTTGGGAGGAAAAAAAAACAACACATTTTTGACAGAAGTTAACTTAAATACTTTTGGATGTATGTCTTACTATGAAATATTCCAGAAACAGAAGTATTTAAACTAAATCTATTAAAAGATCTCAGTGTGTCAGGACATTCAGGTTTTTAAAAACCAAGGATTCACCTGTTGCTTTTTTTTTTAGGAATCTGTTGCCGTTGGTCTGTTTTTGATATTATAAAAGTTTTTCTTGCCATTTTGTACTTACTACAGATGTGTTTTCTAAAGTGGAGATGCCCAGCCATTATTGCTTGGCTCTGCTGGAGATGAATGGCATTGGTTTTAGCACAGCAGCATATGAAACCCAGAAACAGGTCATGCAAGCTAAACTGACTGAGATTGAGACCAAGGCATATCAGCTGGCAGGCCACAGTTTCTCCTTGACCAGTCCTGATGACATTGCAGAGGTATGTGAGGATTAGGGTGGGACAGAGAGGGCCTTCTCAGAAGTTATCCTCAACATGCTTTTGCTTACCCTTAAGGAATAACCCTCATGTGTATGAAGAAAAGACAAAACGCAAATTTAACTCTGCTCAGAGCTGATTTGTCTTTGCACTAATTATGGGCTTGCTGCCTGCAAGGTGCTGTGCATCTTCTGCTTGTTACTGATGATTGTGATTTCTGCTAACTTCAGCAGAAATAGAGAAGGTAGAAGTGAAGTGGAAATAAACATGTTGTCTGTATAGGACCTTGACTCCTCATGAAGCATGAGATGATCTGCCAATCAAATGGCTTTTGGAATACTTTGGGTTAATGGTGCAGGACTAGATCAGCTTTGTTGGAACAGCAGTATTTTGCATACATTAGATGTGATATTACGTAATCTCAGTCTAAATATAGTTGTACTGAATAAGTTGAATTGTTGCTCTTGTCCTTACACAGGCATGAAAGAGAAGGAAGTGCTTTACAAGTTTTGAATGAATTACTGTCTGTTTTTAGGAACCCGTAAACTTGTTTATAGAACTGATTTCTTTTTAAAAAGCCTAAGAAACACATTTGTATTTAAATTACTGATACTTTTATTCCTGAAAACCATTACTTTGTGTTTCTTATGTATGTTACATGGAATCACAGGAGTAGATTAGAATTGCTGTGCATACCTTTTTTCAGTTTAGTTCTGTTTGATACACTAATTTCTTGTTGAGGGGCTATACCTGATATGGAAGTAATCAAAATTTGCAAGCAGCGATCACTAAAAGAAGTTCCACAGGAATATTTCAGCTTTGCTGCAAATGCAGTTTTGCTCTGTAGTATTAGTCTGAGTTAGAACTCCTGAAGTAATGCTCAGCTCTAATTTTACTCTGCTTCATAGACAAGAGGAAGAAAAGTTTTTCTGAAATGCTGTTCTCTGAACTATGGAGGCTTGTTTTTCATACAGAAATTTTGTTAGGAATCGTGTAAGGTATCTTTTGTAGATTAGTAGAGCTTTACCCTTCTTCTAATTTTGTGTCAGTTAAACCTTTATGCTACATAAACGTGTGAGAGAGAAACTTCTATTCCCTTCTGCCAGCTGTGAAATGAAATACAATAGCTGTTATATAGTGTATAATGCTACATAGAATGAAAAATGAAGAACTGTGTTGTATCTGTCCACTAGTGAACATATACTTCATTTTCCAATTTTCAACAATTTGTTAGAAAAACTAATATTCTGGCTGTTCTATAAAAGTATTTGTGACCACCTCCTTCTGTGCCATTCATGTTGCACTGAAGCCTGTTCCCTACTAATGCTTCTTTTTCTTCACCAACGTTCTTCCCACTTTTAGTCATCTTAACTCCATGTTTTATTACAGTTGACTATCAGCAGTAACTTCACTTACTGGATGGAGTTAATTACCTTTCCTAAAAACATACATCTGAACTCATAGTATTTAGAAAATGAGATTTTAGATTGCCTTTTGTAGTTAATTAAAACAAGGAGGAATGACTTTGATAGCAGAGATGTTTAATCAGCTTTTTAATTACCTGCAGCATTCCTACTATCCTTTGGCTGAAATAAGCTGTTTAAGTGCTTAGTAACTTTTTGCGTTCTCCTGGGAGTAGCATGCTGAAAATAATTTGAAATGCTGGCCTTTTTCAGGTTTTGTTCCTGGAGTTGAAGTTGCCACAAAATGGAGATGTGAAAGATCAAGGGAACAAGAAAACTCTGGGTTACACCAGAAGAACAACTGCTAAAGGAAACAGGGTTAGGTTGAGCAAGCAGTTCAGTACAACCAAGGTACAGTAAAGTCTGGTTCTGTCTGAAAGTAACTTCCTCTTACTTCACACATCTGCTGCTTAGATGCCTTGAAGTTAGATATGCTGACTTAGATGAAAGTAAACTTTTTACTGCCTTTTGCTCCTCCAGTTACAACTGGAAATCCAAACTGGATTCTGCCTTCTCCATTAGCAGACTTATTAACTACTCCTACTCTTCTAAAGCCCAAGTGCAGTAAGAACATAACTGTAGATAGCAGGTCTTAGTGAGAATAGTCAGGCAGAATTTGATTTCTCAAGCCAAATGTAAGACCAAAATAGCATAATTTTGTAAGGCCAATAGTAGAAGAATTTTTCAACATCAGCTTGAAAAGTACTTAAATATGATGGTGATTAAATACAGTATATTCCTTACCTGTTACTGCCCAATCTGTATTTTGTGCTTCAGAGAATTTGTCTTCAAAATGGTTGATCTCATGGCTTATCAAATTTAGTATTTCAAAAGCTTGTATATATGTGACAGCAATCAACATGCTTCCCAGTTGCTAGATATTGTGGAGCTGCATTAATATCAACTGCTGCAGGCTAATGGATGCTCTTGTCAGACAAGTGATATTAGCAGATATATATATGTTCCCTGTTCTCAGGGCTCATTAATGTGTTGTTTTCTTAGTTTCCCCTTGTTCAGTGTAGTCAGTGGCTGGAAAGCAAGTATTGATTTTTGAAACTAAAGTGGCACTGAATAAGTAAGTGTGGTAGAGGTGGCAGAGCAGGGAACAAGAAGTAAAGTGAGAATTCCTTCCTTTTGTGATGTGGAAGGCAGAGGCTGTAACTGCCTCTGCATACAAAAAAAAGTTATATTTGAGAAATGTTTGCATGACATTGTCTTTTGAAATTCTTGTTAGTCCCTTCAATGCTAGTGATCAACTTTGTCTTTCAAGGAGCGTGGTCAAGGGCTTCATTTTATGTGTTCCTAGCATGCAGATAGGAGAGAACAGGGAGACAAATATGCGAGAAGATGAAAGAGAAGCATTAACGCTGGGCAAGTGGAGACAACATAGGGGACCCATGGCAAGTGTTGCTTTATTTGATCATTTCAGGTGACTTATTTGTTGTTGCAGACAAAGAGTGATGATGAGGATGGAAAAGTCCAAAGAGAGGTGATTGCCTTGTTTGTGTGTGATAAAACTGCAGCTGTATCTCATGGTGTTGTCATTGTCCAGGTATAGGCAGTATAAGTGGAGGAGATATCCATTTGGGCAGTGACACTAGAAAGTCGCTGTGGGTGAAGGAATTACTTTTTCCTGCAGAACTGCAAAAACTTCATAAATAAAGCTTTTAAGGCAATTAATTATAGCTACGCCCTTTTCTTTCCACAAGGATGTTTTGGAGAAATTAAAGACACTTCACCCATTGCCAGGGCTTATACTAGAATGGCGGAGGATCAACAATGCCATTACTAAAGTGGTGTTTCCACTACAGAGGGAAAAACGATTGAATTCTGCACTAGGAATGGAAAGGATATATCCAGTGTCACAGACTCACACAGCTACAGGTAAAGAAATGTGTGAAAAATCCTCCCTTGTTATTGATTTTGGGTAGCTCTTCTATGGAGAAAGGATCAAGGAAATCAAGACTGTGCTCTCTTTCAAACCAAATGAAAACACAGAAATACCTCTTTCATATTAATCTGCCCTACTAAAAGTCTAAATGTGTTAAAATACATAGCTTTTTTTTTGTTGTTGTTGTTCCCTGAGAAGTATTATCCATTTCTTGCATATATTAGCATGTAAATCTCTCACCCCAGAACAGGTTTTGGATTTCAGGGTTTCTTATCATAGAATAGCTTGGGTTGGAAGGGACCTTAAAGATCATCTAGTTCTAACCCCCATACCATGGGCAGGGGTCCCACCCACTAGATCAGGTTGCTCAGGGCCCCATCCAACCTGACCTTGAACACTTCCAGGGATGGGGCATCCACAGCTTCTCTGGGCAGCCTGTTCCAGTGCCTCACCACCCTCTGAGTGAAGAATTCCATCCTAACATCTAATCTAACTCTCCCTTCTTTAAGTTTAAAACCATTCTCCCTTGTCCTATCGTTATCGGCCCAAGTAAAAAGTCGTTCTCCATCTTTTTTATAAGCCCCCTTTAAGCACTGAAAGGCCGCAATGAGGTCTCCCCGGAGGCTTCTCTTCTTCACGCTGAACATCCCCAACTCTCTCAGCCTATCTTCACAGGAGAAGAAGTGCTCTAGCCCTCTGATCATCTTTGTGGCCCTCTGCTGGACCTGCTGTAACAGCTCCACATCCATCTTATGTTGTGGGCCCCGGACCTGGATGCAGCACTCCAACTGGGGCCTCACGAGGGCAGAGCAGAGGGGGACAATCACCTCCCTCAACCTACTGGCCATGCCTCTGTTCATGCAGCCCAAGATACAGTTGGCCTTCTGGGCTGGAACTGGACACTGCTGGCTCATGTCGAGCTTTTCATCCACCAGAACCCCCAAGTCCTTCTCTGCAGGGCTGCTCTCAATGAGTTCTTCTCCCAGTCTGTCCTCGTGTCTGGGATCATCCCGACGCAGGTGCAGCACCTGGCAGTTGGACTTGTTGAACCTCATTAGGTTCATGTGGGCCTACTTCTCTAGCTTGCCATCCAGGTCCCTTTGGATAGCATCCCTTCCTTCTTATTAGTGTTAAGGAAGTGATCCAGAGGAACCACCTTAATGAGCTTGAGCTCATTAAACCCAAATTATTTTTTTCTTTTCTTCAATTTTCTCTCTCTCTTTTTTTTTTTTTTTTCCAAAACACTTGGTTGTTGGAGATGCAGATGTGTGTTCTCCAGTGTTAGGTTAGAGTGGCTCCTTTTGGACTCTCACTTGATCATGCCTTTTCTTCCTTCTCAGGTCGAATAACTTTCACAGAGCCAAATATCCAGAATGTGCCAAGAGATTTTGAGATTGATATGCCCACTGTGGTTGAAGAAAGCCCACCCTTCCAAGCTGTTTATTCTCGTGCTGTTTCTGGGGGCAGGTAGGGAAGATCTTGGCAAAGCTTTTGTCTATTCTCCTGTTCTTAATGTGGTCAAGTTGTCAAATTTCTCTTTTCTGAATTTGCCTGTGGCTGCTCTGTGTCAGTGTGACTTGTTACTCAGTGTTTCCGTTACACTTTCAGGGGAATAAATACCAAAAAATTCAGTGACACATGAAAGACGTAATAATACTAATAGCATGGGGCTCCATGTAGGCACTTGCTTTTTGTAGTTCTTTATGTAACCTTACCGTTTTATGGAACGCCTGAGTAGGAAGAGCAACTTAGCTGGTTAGGATCTGGTTTAACTTTCTAAGAGCTGCACTGAAAGAGGGTGGGATATTGTGGAAGGAGTAGAAGGAAGTTCAGCCATTTTACACTGTGCAGCTCCTGTGTCAGGGAACATAGGTAAACATATTTTTTGTTCTTCATTAGTAATTTAATTTGTGATAAAGCACCTTCTTCAAAACCACCCAGGTAGCAGAATAAGAGTTCTAAATTTTTTTTTTTTTTTTTTGAATCCAAGCACCCTATTTTGACATCATTACATGCCAATGAATAAGCAGTTGCGTGGAAGTCTAGCGAACGATCAAGGTGGATCTTTTGGCAACTAGCTTGTGAGCCTTGGGGCTTCATACTTGGTGGTGGTATTCTCTCATTTCAGTTTCTCTTCTTTTCCCACTCAGGTTCTTGTTCCACATGTGTCATTTGAGTGACTTTTATCATCTTTGTTCCATGGGAAGTTGTGAGAACTTTCAGAAGTTTTCTGGCTCTTCTCTCTGTCTTTTCCTATCACGTGTCTTAAATCCTTGTGCCCTGAGTAGGTCACAGGAAGAGAGCACAGGAGTAGCAGGACCTTGTCCATCCCTCCTCTCTAGGAGAAGAACCAGGCCAAGCCATGGAGGCAGAAATGTCATTTTGAGAAATAGTTCTGGCAGTGTTCAGGCTTGCAGCAGCTTTGCAGGACGGTTGGAGAGCAGGCTGGGTTCTGTAGAGAAGCAGCCTATCAACGGAATGGAGTTCTTGCTGTGAACTTCAAGAGAGGCCTGCTTTTCAGTCTGATTTTTGGAACTACATTCCTTAGTTAAGCCAATGTGTTAGGAAGCTGTGTAATCACAGAGGCAGAGAAATGATTGCTGGCACAAAAGAAGCTGTCATGTAGTCCAAACCTAATAGGCCTTCCAAACTTCAGTCCAAACTGTCTCTTTTCTTAGTAATTACCATGCCTGGCTGTCTCTTTCCTGTTGTTGTAAGAAGCTTCTGACCAAAGGAATGTAAATAAATTAGATAATGATAAAAAGCCCTTACTCATTCAAAGAAATTGGGAACTTCTGCTGGACAGTGTGATTATCTGCAGTTCCTGTATGTTGTCCCTCACCTTTATTTCTTTTGAGAATATATTTCCATGACTTTAGTGCTATCCTTCATTTCCTTGATCCCTACCATCCCTGAAAAGACAAAATATAAGAAGAAAAGGGAGTGCCCATGGAAAGAGCACGTGCTTTTCTCTGCTGGATTAGCCTGGATCTCAGAGATACCTTTTTCATTCTGATAAAGAAGTTGCTCAGGTCCCTGACCCAGGTTTCAAGGGCTTGTAAAGGCCTTTGAGTGGACTTCCAGTGAAGAACACCATGGCCTGGCTGGTAGACTGGTGCTGATGGAAGTAGGAGTGTCACAGGTGTGCGCTGTTCAGTTGGTGCGCTGATGGATATGATTCCATCTGCAGCTACAAGTGACTTGGTGGGACAGGAGAGCTAAGCAAGCCCTGAGAGCTTGCAGAGCACCTGGGTGCCACTGTAAACTTTTGGCCTTCTGGAAAAAGAAAATAAGGTTGCTTTGGGGCAATTTTTTTTTCAGTCTTTAATGAGGAAACATGCAGTGTGCTACAAGCATATAATCTGCAACTTCTGCTGTTTTTACAGGCATACTTTTGGTTTTGTGTGTGTGTACTCATGTTGTTGAGGCGGAGTCTTTTCTGTCTCTATTAGCTATTGGTTGGTGTAGCTGTTTTGCATATGAGAACAATGTTGGGAGAAGACTTGGCACTCAAGCTGGAATGTTAAACTTTTAGGATTCCTGTAGGACTCCTTTGCTGCCTTTCTGGAATGTACCTGTCACAGATCCTGGGGCCTTTCATCTTACCTGTTTTGGACTGAAATTGTCCAATTTCTGGACCAAACCCTGAATATACTAGGAATATTTACCCCTAAATCTGTTCAGAGTCAGTAAATCCCTTCAGGTGTACATATGGCCTCTGTCTAATTCTCCCATGGTCAAATTAGGTATGGGCTGTCCAGAAGAGCGGAATAGAGGCTACGGTCTTGCTTACTTTCACTGCTTCTTTGTGTCAAAAATGATTATGCATCTTCAAGTGTGAAGAAAAGTCATTTTTTGTCTCCACAGAGGTAGAAAGCATTCCAGTATTTTGCCCAATGGTGTAAATGTTCAGGATGAAGACAGATCTGAAGGAAGAAGAATCCCATTTTCTGTTAGCATGCGGCATGCCTTTGTTCCCTTCCCAGGTAATAGCTGGATCCTGCTCTGTGCAATCTAGTTGTTAAGAATATAGTTAACAAAAAATCCTAGATCTGATGAAGAGTTAAGAAATAGTGACGGTACATATCTGAGCAACCTACTTGGGAAACAAATGCAGTAGTTAGTGTGCTCTCAAAATTATTCACAAGAAGACTGTAAAGGAGAGCATTTCAACTCAGTGAAGTATTCAAATGCTATAATTCCAATGTTCACACCTTCATTCCCTCTTTAAGAATGTGTATTTTTTAAGAAGCTATACTTACAGAGCTCTTAATACACAGATTGTACTCTATCTAGTGTTCTCTCTATCCTAATGTCTGTTTTCACATTGCCTGCTAGATTTCTGTGCAGACACCTGGACAGATACCTGTCTGGATATATTTGATGGATGCTGGATGTAGGGGCTGCATGGTAAGAAGGCAGGCCTGGGCGTTGTGGAAACTTCCGTCCTTTTCACTGTGATTAGCCTCTGTGAAGTTAACTCCAAATGAATGAAAGTTCTGTGGTTTAGTAGTGTGTGTTGTAGCCTCTTAGTGCTGATACCACATGGATATAAATGATGGCAACAGTTAAGAAGATGCGATTCAGGCCTTCAGTTTCTGAAGGGGTGGAGAGTCTTGTGGTTGGAATTTGTTGGAGTAATTTATAAAATAATGATTTAGCCTAATTTGTTGACTTCAGGTGGCTTAATCTTGGCTGCTGATTACTCTCAGCTGGAACTGAGAATCCTTGCTCATTTGTCTCATGACTGTCGACTCATTCAAGCCTTGAACAAGGGTACTGATGTCTTCAAGAGCATTGCAGCAGAATGGAAGATGATTGATCCTGAAGCTGTTGGAGATAGCACCAGGCAACAAGCTAAACAGGTAATTTTTAGGAAGAAAAATCAGAAGCAACTTTCTTGGCAGGAAGGTTTGGCATTCAAAACATCAGGAGTCACAACAATGTGGTTTTCTGTTTGAGTTTGGCTGTGACTGTTCAGTAATTGTTTTGTAAGTCCTCCTGCTCTTAGCAAGTTTCAGCTGAGGCTGTCTGGGTTTTGGGTGATGAGGGTGCAGCAAGGCAGCATGAATGACTTGGACTTGGAGGTAGTTTCTCTTCTTGAATGCTTGCCCTTTTTACTATATACTTGTCTTCCAGTGAATCACATTTTGTTTTGGCTTGGCTTTTTCTTCATGGCTCACCATATGGTTGTGGTTCTTTGCACTGTCCTCTGGCAGATTTGCTATGGAATCATCTATGGAATAGGAGCAAAATCCTTAGGTGAGCAGATGGGGATTGATGAAAATGAAGCTGCCAATTACATTGAATCCTTCAAATCAAGATACTCAGGTTAGGATAAGGCTATTTGGGAGCTTTTTTTTTTTTGTTTTTTTTGGTTGGTTTGCTTTTGGCTTTTAAATCCCTTCACTCCATGTCTCTTCAAATCCTAAATTTGTCTCAGCCCTCTACTACTTCTATCTCTTTTTGAAAAAGCTTTCCATTTTGAGGAAGTCCAGCACAGGAACAGAACAGTTTGATATTCTGTAATACTTTACACTCCTGTTTTATTCACCTTTAGGACATTGTGGTTTGGTTATTACATTTATCAGCCCTGGGGATTCATTTTAAAGCTCTCAACTTTATGAAGAAGAAACACTCTTTTCTTTATCAAAACACACAGTTATAAAGGATATGTAACGTGACTTTGGATCACACTTCTTACAATTTTTAAATATAACTTGATCTCAATTTTTGCCTTCTGATTTCATTGAATTTTAAACTGTTTTGCTTATAACTCTTACATTTTTATCCAGCTGCTCAGAGTAGTTGTCCCATACTTTGTAAAAAGACATTGTGTTTCTAGGAAGCATATTAACTTTTAGGAAAGCTATAGAAAGAGTAGAGCTACAATCAAAAAATGAATGGAGGGCAAATGGGAAGAGACACAACTAGCTCTAATTACAAAACTTAGAAATCAGCTGGAAAATTATGTCCTGAAGATTCAGGGTTTGTTTCTTTAGAAGGCAAGTGCTGAGGAATGGTTTCCTATTAAGAGTCTGTTTAGTCTTCCGTAACTTCTGGATAGTCTGTCCTTCAAAAACCATTAGAAATGACTTGCTGCTTCCTCCCCCTCTCAGCACATGTGCATTCACACAAACTCTGCAACGTACAAAGACCATATATTGTTACTTCACTTCCTATGAATTTTCACTTCTGTGTATTGCTATTGCTAGATTACATACCTAATGGATTGACTAATGCTGTCAGTCTTGATCTTGAATAGCTCCTTTTATGTTTTATATTTTGTAAACCTTGGAAAGTAACCATCTGAAGTTAACTTTTTCACTTCAGTGCGGTTGTTACTTGAACTTGCAATGAAGGGGACTCTTCCATGTCTCACCTTTCTTTGACCTCAGTTTCTTTTAAGAACTTTGATGGATTGGCTCCTTCCTTTGCAGAGCACAGGTGGGTGAGTTTTTCATCCTAGAATCTGAAGTGAGACAGTCTGAAGTCAGGCAACCTGAGGCATCAAGGCTTCAGACTTCTGCTTTCAACTTACCTCCTTCCTACTACTTGTCTTTCCAGTGGTGTTCCAGGTCCTGACCTCAGCATCAGCAATAATACATGTATGATTCTGTGTGCCTGGCCACTGTGCAGAAATGACTTCCTGCCTCCTTTTGCACAGCCAGATATCCTGACACTGTGCACTCTCTTCCACCTGAGAAGTCTTCATAAGTTTCCCAGCAGAGCTGAGAACAGGCTGAATAAGTGATCATGTGCTTTTATCCTCTTCACTGACGGGGTCTAGGAAATGTAAAGAATTACCTTTGTGCTGCTTGGGTTGCCCAGACTGCTTTCAGTGACCCCAGTGAGGAGTCAAAGTGGAACATCAGCTGTCTTAGTGAAAACTTTCTCCTTCACAGGGATTCAGAAATTCTTGAGGGAGACAGTAAGGAGCTGCAGAAGAGACGGGTTTGTGCAGACCATCCTGGGAAGACGGAGATACCTGCCAGCTATTGGAGATCCAAATCCCTACAGTAAAGCTCACGTATGTTGAGTGCAGTACTTTTCTTTTCTTTTTTTTTTTTTTTTTAGTGTTTGGTTTCTATGCAGATCCATAACTGCTTTTTTAGAGGATCTATGAGCCATTTTGTTCATGACCTTCCACTTTTCACTTATTGTTCCCTCAGTTGGTCTCTAAATAACAAAGCTTTTGTCATGATCTGTTTGACGTAAGTCTTCTGTGACTGGGTGTGCAGCTGTCATCATTGTGCTAACCTCACTTCGTAACTCCCACGTTGGAACTGGAGTGAGTAATTTATTGATATAAGTGGACATGACTTTAAAAAGCCTCCACGCAGTGATGTGTTTTAACTCTTCAAGCTGAGTTGTTCACACTAAGAGGTCTTTGCATGTTATATGCTTTCAGCACTTGAACAAGAAAGGGGATTTTAAGCCCTGTACTTTGGGGTATTTGTTCCTTTTGTTGTGTCCCCTCAGAGGAAAATTGCTGTAACTAGTTAGATAAAGATTTACTTAATATATGCCCACACATCAGCATTATTTTATTTCAAGGTTGTTTTGGACACAGCTGTCATAGGCACTGTACGTCAGTAAGAGTGAATTGACTCCCTGGAGAGGTGTTGGCACATTTCAGTAGGGAGGAAGCATTATGCTTCTCAGTAGGAAGCTGAATCATGTGGTGTAGAATTAAAAACTAGAGTGGATGAGAGAGAGGGTGGGGGAGTTTGTACTCCAAGTAATTGAAAAGGAAACCAGGAGATGTCTTAAAAAAAAAAAAAAAAAATTTTTGAGATGATTTAACTGTTTAGTCTGAAGGATACTTCAACATGAAGCTTTGTAGATGTACCTTCTGTTCAACTTTAATAAGATTTTAAAGAATAAATAGAAGACCAATTAATGAATTATCTTCACTTTCATTTCAGTTTCCTCATAACTTTTTGCACACCTTTCAGTTCTAATCTGAGAGACAGAGAAGACCCTCTGAATACAGTCCTCTTGTCTGAGGAGGGGATTGGTAGAGAGTTTTCTTGTGTGGGGAAAAAAAAATGCCATTGTGTCATAGTGCAGTCTGGTGTGTTTTTACACAGCTGTAATGATCTGGCAGTTAGGGTTTGGTGCAGTATGATTGATGATTATCTGTTCCTGACAGTTTTGAAGATAGGCAGAAGTGTCTCATGGTACTTGGATTAACTGTGAGATTTTTCCAGTCCTCGTGAAAGTCTTCAACCATGTGTACGCACTTCTTCCTCTTGTGGCTCATGACTTTTCAGGTTATTGCCCCTGATGCCAATACATTTTAAATTTGTGGATATTCTGCTCTTCTCAGTCATCTGGAGAAATATTGTGCATGAAGCTAGTCTGTAATGTCTCAGGCAGATATAATGAACTCTGGAGGTTTTACTGTGCCTGTACTTGGCCATATACATTTATTATTTTTAATGAAGTACATATGGCATGCTGCATTTGATTTATTTTTTTTGGTGGATTTTGAGAACAAGAATCTTTGTTTAGGCAGAGCGACAGGCTGTAAATACTACTGTTCAGGGATCTGCTGCAGACATTGTCAAAACAGCCACTGTGAACATTCAGAGACGCCTGGAAGCTTTCTCTTCTGTGATCAAATCCCATGGACATCTGGAGAACTTATTCCAGAGAGATAAGACGGGTATGCTCACCTCTTCCTTGCACCCTAGAGTGAAACTTTCGGTATTACTAATGGGGAAAAAAAAAAAAAAAAAAATTGCCCACAAAAGCTTAGGCGCATTGGGCTAGGGGTGGGAGACAAATTTTATTTCCTGGCTGTAGTAAGTCTCTGCTTAATGGGCAAAAGAGTCGTAAGGAGGAAGAGAGAAACCCTAGTCATCTCAAATTAGATGTTGCAAAGGGTGGTAATTAGAGTTCGTATGTGATATAGTCTGTGATGCCACTACAGATGTGTTCAAAAGTAGGAAGGAGAAACTGAGCAGATACACTGGCTTCAAAAGCAGTGAAAAGATAGAGTGGAACAACAACTAGTTCCAAAAAAACTTTTTTAAAATTTTTTTAGAATTAAGTCTGGAATTTGTTGACCTTTGGTGTACAGAGGCTCCAAAGTAGTATTATAATGAAGCATTTATCAGCATAAATTTCTTCTGGCTGCAGATAGCAAAGCTGTACTCGGGCACTCATTCCCAGAGGAGTGCTGCGAGGACTTTTTTTTTCTTTAGTGTGGTGTAGACAGTGTTTTATTCATCAATCATACATTTTTAGAAAGATAACATAAGGGATGGAGTGCTATATTTCGTTGATAGTTCTGTGCTTCAGCCTGAAGCATGAAGCTATCTTAACATGAGGATTCTGATTTGTAGGCATGAGAAGGAAAACTAAATAATTAATTGTCAAACCTCTAAAAATATCAGGGAGTTTTATTTTAGAGAGGCAAGATTCAGAGGTTTGCTATGGGCAGAAGGCATGTGCCTGCAGCAACTTACCTCTCTAGGAGCAGAAGCTACTGATTTTTGGCCAGTGTAACTGTAGGAGGGATAGTAGATGTATTTGTGACAGTTTTTCCTCCCCTAATACTAGCTATTTCAAGAATTTGAAAGAATTCCTTTTCAGCAAGTTCAAGCTGCCTCTCCCATGAGAGATGCATGCTGTGTCATGTGGTTTCTTGAAGCAGCTATGTTGAGTGTGAGGTTTAATGAGAGGAACTGATCATGCAGTGAAACCCTTCCAGTAGTTGTGATGTGAACTGGAGTCCTCCTGTTAGCTAACCTGAGAAGTAAATAACTTATGAGTCTGGGGTGTGTGTGGTGGACTTTTTGTTTGTTTGCTTTCAGCTTTTACTATGGAACTGTTAGTTCTGTCTTAGTTTTGGCAGGCAAGTTCTACCAGGATCCTCTTTTTGTCAGCTGCTTACTGCTTATTCAAAAATGGCTTTTTTTTCCTTTTTTTTTTTTTTCTTTTTTACTCAGGAGCAGTAGCTACAGTTTCAGATAACTGCATTTGGGAGGAGGTTACTGCCTTTTTAGACTAGCCATTAAAATGATTTTGGAAGAAAAGCAGAATCCTAATTCATTGCCAGAGAGAACATTATAAACTTCTGATTAAACTTCCATGATTTTGTTTAAAATTTACTTGTAAAACAGATGGTTCAGGAGACATAACTGTCTCTTGTTTCTCTTCTGATTCACGTCTTTATAAATTAAGGCTGAAATGTTTAGATATAAAATGCTTTTCATTTAACATTTTTCCCTCAGTAGCTGTACAAATATTGATAGGATAGTAATGTTTTCTGTTTTTATCTGTAGGCATGCGCTTTTTCATTTTAAAGTTCCTTGTGTTCTTTTTCTTAGCATTTGGAATGTGTGAAAGTTTTTTGATTACAAAAACATACATAGTGGTATCTAACAAACTGTGCTCTTCGTCTGTGTAGGAAGGTTATCAAGGAAAAGAAACAGAGGGATGTTACATCCCATCAGTGGAGGTTTCTTTATCCTTCAGCTCCATGATGAGCTGCTCTATGAAGTTGCAGAGGATGATGTGATCCAGGTACAGTTGTGCAGTTATTTTTTTATTTGTTTGTTTGGTTGTTTTTTTTAGCTATCTACAGCATTGCAATGTTTCAAACAAGCCTTCTTACTAGGATGGATCCTCTCTTGATGTGTGCTAAAAGGTCTGTAAAAGAAATGTTAAATTGGGTGGAAAAACTATGTCTATATTCTTGATTCCTTTATTTTCAGACTTGGCTAAAGTTCATAGCTTCTTTTCCAGTGTGTGCTTTGCTGCCTGTAACAGCAGTTCATGACTCAATGAGTGAAATAGCTTAGTTTTTCTCATTTGGAAATTCCCTGAGTTTGGAGGTATTTTTGCCTCCCTCTTTATTCTCTTGTCTTCTGTTGCTTAACTGAGTACATGTGTTTTTACAGCTGTAGTTTGTATTCTGTGTAGGGAAAGGAGGACTCTGTGCTTTTGGTACTGTTTCCTTGTTCCCTATATACCCATCTTTCTGGTAAGATTGTTATGGTTAGCAGCACGGTAGATATAGGAAATGTGCTGCATGGACTTAAGATACTTTCATGTGCATATATCTGTGTGTCCTCTTCCACTGTGTAGGTGCTCCTGTGCCTGGGCATACCAGTGTCTGTGACCGCTTTCAGTAGCAAGTGTTTTAGCCCATATGTTGGCAGCTAAGTGTGCAAGTCCTGAGTGCAAATCCAGGAAGGCTCCCAGAGTGTACTCCCGTATCTTGGGGACGTCATTCTCCCACTTTTGTTCTGCCTATATGCATTCTTAATGACAGAAGACCATTTCCCAGTGGCAAGCAGTAACTTAGTCTGAGAGAGCTTTCAGTAGTAGTGACTGGTCTGAGCAACATTTTTGAATTTTCTTAAGAACAAAGGGTTTAATATTTTTCTCTTGAATCTCAGCTCTAGTTTCTCTTCGTTTTGCCAACTCTGGTCACGCATCTGCTTCTTCAATTCAGGCAGGCTACTTCAGAGATGAAAAGGCTTCTAATTTTCATTTTGTAGAAAACTGAAATCCCTCTGAAGTATAGGCTTTTATGTCTTTAGATGCCGAATCCAGGTTATCACAGTGTCCCCAGAAGAACTGGGGCCAAGTGAGTGGGTTTGCATATTATTTATTTATACTTATTTATTGTATTATATTTTTTCAGTAACAGCCTTAACTTCAAGGGCAATCATTACCAACTTCTCTAATTTGCTTCAGATATATTTCTGTCCATAGATTCTCTAGGCAGTCACTTAAAACAGAATATGTACACAAGGCATATTTCCCAGACTCGGATTTTCCATTTGTGTTCCAGATTTAGCTTGTATGTTTTTCAAGGATTTCTTTCTAGCTGAAGCAACACTGTACATCTTACCCCTTTGTTTAGTTGTTTTTAGGGCCAGAAAGGATCATCTTTGTGATAATACTGTCTGCTCTCCTTTCAAATGCACCATTAGAATTGTCCTGCAGTGGAGAGATACAGGTTTGAAAGGATCTCTTGAAATCTCTCCCTCTCAAGCCCTCACTCAAAGTAGGGTCTGAATTAATTAGTCCTTTTGAACTACAATACACCTTTTAGTAAAAAGTGGGCATTCCTTGGTTTCTATATTGGTGAGATTTTTCTCATCTTGCTGGCACCAAAGTTTTATTATACTGTAAGTCATGTACAAGTACTGTACTGTAAGTAAAGGGCAAGGAAGAAGACTCTGGTAATTATAGGCCTGTCAGTCTCACTTTGGTGCCTGGTAAAATGATGGAGAAAATTATTCTGGGAGTTATTGAGGAACACCTGAAGGACAATACGGTCCTTGGTCATAGCCAATATAGGTTCGCAAGGGGAAGATCCCACTTAATGAACTTAATTTCCTTTTATGACAAGGTCACCCATCTAGTTGACCAAGGGAAGCCAGCTGATGTAATCTTTTCAGATTTCAGTAAAGCTTTTGATACGGTTTCTCACAGCATCCTTCTGGACAAAATGTCCAGCATATAGCTAGATAAATACATAATACAGTGGGTGAACAATTGGCTGATGGGTTGGGCTCAAAGAGTTGTAGTAAATGGGGTTACATCAGTCTAGCAGCCAGTCACCCGGGGTTCCCCAGGGTTCCATTTTAGGGCGAGATCTCTAATGTTTTCATAAATGACTTGGACACAGGATTTGAAGTTATACTAAGTACGTTTGCAGATGACACTAAATTGGGAGGAGCTGTTGACTCTGTCAAAGGTAGAGAGGCCTTGAAGAGAGATCTTGACAAATTAGAAGGCTGGGCCATCACCAACAATATGAAGTTTAACAGGAGCAAGTGCCGAATTCCGTATCTGGGAAGGGGCAACCCTGGCTACCTGTACAGACTGGGGGATGAGAGGCTGGAGAGCAGCCCTGCAGAAAAAGATCTGGGGTTTTTGGCCGATGGCAAGCTGAACATAAGTCAACAGTGTGCCCTGGCAGCCAGGAGGGCCAACCGTACCCTGTGGTGCATCAAGCATAGCATTGCTAGCCGGTCGAGGGAAGTGACTGTCCCACTCTTCTCCATGCTGGTGCGGCCTCACCTTGAGTATTGTGTGCTGTTTGGGGTACCACAACGTAAGAAGGACATAAAACTATTTGAGAGCCTCCAAAGGAGGGCTATGAAGATGGTGAAGGATCCAGAGGGCAAAACATATGAGGAGCAGCTGGGATCACTTGGATTGTGCAGCATGGAGGAGACTGAGGGGAGGCCTCATGTTGGCCTGCAGCTTCCTCACGAGGGGAGCAGAGGGGCAGCCGCTGATCTCTTCTCTCTGGTGACAGCGACAGGACCTGAGAGAACGGCATGGAGCTGCGTCAGGGAAGGTTTGGGCTGGATGTTAGGAAAAGGTTCTTCACTGACACAGTGGTCAGGCACTAGAACAGGCTCCCCAGGGAAGTGGTCACAGCACCGAGCCTGCTGGAGTTCAAGAAGCATTTGGACAAAGCTCTCAGACATAGGGTCTGATTTTTGGATGGTCCTGTGTGGAGCCAGGAGTTGGACTTGGTGGTCCTTGTGGGTCCCTTCCAACTCAGGATATTCTATGATTCTGTGTATCTCTTGGTTACAATAATGATTTGTATTCAAACAAGTTAGCGTGGTCACATGCTTGGTGCTGGCACTAGCTTATTTTCAGCTGCAAAACTGCACAAAAGAAAACTAAAAATATCTTTCCATGTATCTAGGAATTTGTGTTCCAGAGTATCCTTACAAATTGTTTGTAAGAAAAACAATGCTAGTGACCTTTCTGTTTTCATTTGCAGTCTATCAGTGAGCTAGCTTGCCTCTTTGAGAAGACCAAATAGGGGTAATACCTGTTTTTTCTTGTGCTAAAGGTGTAAAAAAACCTGAGATATCAGGGCTTTCATAGTCTGTGCAGAATGTCAAAATGAAAGGAGGGAACCTTCAGAGCTTATCGCAACAGCAAGATTGTGATAATATTGCCAAAGATGGTAGAAGTTGGCTTGACCTTCTACCTGTTGAGCCAACCCTGGCAAGGGGGAGTCAGGAAGGAACATAAAGGTATGGACTAGATCAGGAATCAAAGGCTAGACAATTTTTAACTGCTTACTTGTTTCCAGCATCATTGTGTTTATGTTTTTAAGCTGGCCAGTACTCCTCTCAGTGTGTTTTAGCTGGAGAACACTGGAAATGGTGATGCTTTAACGTACAGGAAGTTTAGAGCCCAAAGCCCCCCATGTCAGGGGGGCTAATTTGATGTTCCTCGCTGGTCGTGTGTGTTGGACCTGTGACTGTTCTCAAAGAATATCCCTCTGTATGGTTCACGTTTCTTTTGAAATACTGTGCCCAAAACTTGATCAAGGCCGTAGCAGTTTTGAAGAGAGTGGAAAATTGGTCTGTGTCACACAAGGAACATTTTCTTTTTCTATGTACCAGAATTGCATTTGCTTTCTTTCTCACAACAGTGTGCCTTACTTAAGCCCCATTCACTTTTTAATTGCTGATAACCCCTTTTTTTTCCTGCCCAGACAGTTATTTTTCATCCTGTTTTTGAACAGTAAATTATTTCTATCCTGGTTTTCTATTCTGCTTCTTCCTACTCTGTATTTGTCTGTGCTGAATTACCTCCTATTTCAAAGCATTTTTCTAGGTTATCAAGATTGTGTTGAAATGTGGTATGTAAGGGTGTAGGGTTTTGGAAGACAAATCTCCATCTACTTGTTAACGCAGTTGTAAATTTGTGTTATGATCTCTTCCACACCCCTCCTCCATTGCCCAGTAAAAAATTACAAAGGAATTTCTCCTGTGGGTTCCTGTGAGGGATGGGAAGCCACTGAAGGGTCAGAAAGCTTGAATAGTTCCCAAATTGACACAGTAGTCTCTAGCTGAGATGAGGGATCCCAATCATTTCAGAGCCTCTTCTTATTTTGCTGTGGAAGGGTTAATGGGATGAGTGTGGACTGAAAGATAAATTCATGTAAGCAAACAAGACAGGCTGGACTCCATGTGGGTCTTGGGGTAGGAAGAGTGTCGTTTTATCCATGGCAGGCATTTACCATCAGGAGAAAAATCCAGTCTCTTACAGTCCAAAAAGTCACAAGCAAAAATATCTTCTGGGCCCCTAACTGTGTACTTAAACAAATGTTTTCTTGGAAATACCTTTGGAGGACAGCAAATTGGAGTTGCCTCAACAAAACCGAGGGCAAACCTGGGTGGTTTCTAACACTGCATGGAATGTGATCCGCTTTCCCAGCAGTTTGTAGTGTTTGTTTCACAGACTGTCTCTCAATCCGACATGATGAGGAGGAACGCAGTTCTTTGCCTCTGGTTTATTTGTTTTGTGTGTTGCTTTCTGTACACTGATGTTTTCAGAACACATTCCATGAAACACTCGGAGTTACACACTGGGTGAAAGAGGAGACTGCAGGACTCTCAAGTGTTTAATGGAACCTTACTCATGCCTTTTTTTTCTTTTTTTTTGTTTTTAAGTGATCTTTAATGATGTGGAACCAGTCCCAACTCTGTAATGCGTAAGATGTTATTTGTTTTAAACAGCTTCCCTGTTCATAAATACTAATCAGGATTAAAATGTTCTGTTAACATTCCCATTGGCGGTAAGTCACTGCAAATAAATGCATTAAAGAGCTCCAGGTGTCCAACCACCCTAGCTATTGACAGAAAAACAGAGCATTGAGGTGACGTGTGTTGGGCTTCTACACAGCACTGCAACATTTAATATGTGTTTTCTTGTAGGTAGCTCAGATTGTCAAGCATGAGATGGAAAATGCTGTCAAACTCTCAGTAAAACTGAATGTTAAGCTGAAAATTGGACCTAGCTGGGGAGACCTGCAGGACCTGGAGCTATAGACATGAAATGTAGCTTTCTTGCGTGTGGAAGACACCATGGACTGGTCAGGGCAAGGGCCAGCATACTCGCAGGCAGTGACAGACCTGCGCACAGTGCAATCCTCCTGTTTGGGTTTCTGTGGACATCGTTGCAAACTGCCTTCTGAAATGGGTCGTGGAAGCTGGTATGAATTCACCAAGCCAAACCTTTCAAAGGTCAGACAGTGCTGTGAGACATGTTTACGAACTGTGGAAATTATTAATTGCTAAAAGCACACTATTTAAATTCATTGTTAAAATATGCTTGTTCTTGTAATTTAAAACAAAGCCCAAAGCCCAATGAATTTATTACATATGAAATGAGCTGGATTATTTTATTAAAACAAAGCACAAAGATTATTCAGAAGTTCTTGTGTGTAATTGTGTATAGGACAAAAAATGTCACTGTGTTTGTACTTAATGTTGAATTTTACAGGCATCTGCTAGGATCATTCTGTAATGAATTCTGCTGCTGATACTCGAGTGCAGAAATGGCTTTACAGCTGGCTGTATTTCTCACTGAACAGCTGGTGCCTGGCTGGCCTCTAACTTTTAGTAGAGCATTTTGGTGATTGACTAGTGTAATTCATTCTACTGCTACCTTGCAAACTGGCCTTCGGAGGGATATTGTTTGGACTCTCCTGTAGTTAACACAAAATCTCCAGCAAAAGCCTTCATTTTAAAGCATAAAACCCAATTTATTGGTTTAAAAACTTAACTACAATTCATACTGTAAGAAAAACATCTCGATCTGGCCAGCTCAAGAGACAGCCTTGCTGGTGTTTAAAGTCTGTTGTGTTGATGAGGTTTCACTGAGTGGTGGGTGACCTGTGGCTCTTTGTTTAGAGAGCAGTCTCATAGGGAAGCCTCATGTTGGTAGACTTGCTGGAAGTTGCTCAGATTTCACCTTGTGCTTTGCCTCAGTGTTTCTGACTCAGTCCCTGTGGTCAGGCAGAAAGTTTTTCTAGGAGTTTGGGCTTCTCAGACTGAGCCAGTCCTGAGGCTGACTCAGGTCAGCAGGCAGGATCGGATGCTTCAAAAGAGGGAGCAAGGAAGGAGCTCGCAAGGAATTAACCTGCCAGCATTCGGTGTTAATCTCCTGGTTTGGCTAAACCTTGCATCACGTGATTTCGTTTCCCTTCCAGATTGTTGTGTTGTCTGTACAAGTTCAGCTATTTTTGTTTAACTTCATACAATACCTGACCTTGACTTCTATTATTTTCATTGTGTACCCATTGTATGTTACAAGAAAGGGAGGACAGGTGCCTCTTGTCATCTTCTTTGTCTCTAATTATGTTATCATGTCTTCTCTTCTGCATTTCTTCCCTAAAGTAAACAGTCTGTATCTTTCCATACTTGCCTTCTGTGAGAAATTTTCAAGCCCCTAATTATTCTCTTTTCATTTCTGAACTTCTGCTGGATCCTTTTTAAGAAATGTACTTTTGAAGTTTCCTTTATAACCTGATCTGAGATGATGCATGCTTGGCTTTGAACAGCCTGATAGCATGCTTGAGCTTGTTAACTTCAAATGCAGTGGTTTTGGCGTGGCCATTATCCTGACATCAGAAGTACCTGGCACTGAGGTTTCAAGAACATGGTGAGTTTTAAAAGATGTTAATGGGGCCTGCACACAAAAGGCCACATCCTGGACTTTGATCCACCATCTGCCTGTTGTGCAGCAAAATGGACATGTGGTGTTGAGTCAAAGCACCAGGTAATGATGCCCTGACTGCCCTTCTCAGCACTCAGTTGACCTTCTTTCCTGTTTTTATTTCTGTTTTTCTTTGCTTTACATTGAGATTTTTTTTTTTTGTATCCTTCCTGCCCTCTCTACACAGTGGTTTTCTACCACATCTGTCACCTGATAGCTGAGCTCTCTATCTGCAGCATTCACTTGATAGACAGTTGTTTCTTTTCTATTCCAGGCTTATTAAAGCTTTTGTTATTAACAGATCTGAGCCTCGGCACCCTGGTGTCTGACCATTTGTGTGCTCTGCCTGTAGAGATGCTGGGTTGGATTCATTATCAATTCACAAGGCCTAATGAGTTCCTGTTCCTGGATGTCATGCGGTGACACACCTGTGCTGTATTTCAGGCCTCACTGCAGTTACTGTAATTTGAGTTGCTTGTTCTTTGGCACCTTGCAGTATTTTGCTCTTGTGTACTGTCTTTAGGATTTCAGAGGGACAGACCTTGTGCGTAGTTCTCAGCAAGCTCTCTATACAGGGGAATGCTAATCAATAAAATGATTGACACAGAACTAAACTTATTTTGATAAACAAACTCAATGAATTCATTATAATTAAGCAGTAATTTGGAGCAAATGAGAAGATAAAAGGTGGCCACTGCTCTTTCAGTGAAGCAGCTGCTGCATTTGAGTCATGATATTAGAACTGGTTCTGAGCTGTTGCCTGATTGCTGCTATTTACATTCCTTAATTCTGATTAGACTTTAACTATTAACGAGACTAAGCAAAGGAAGCAGAATAGGACTTAGGTAAGGTAAGCAGAGGCACTGCTGAGAACTGTGCTGAAAATGATACCTGTTATTTTCTGAAGCTGGTAGGTGACCCAGAAAGAGGTTGGCTGTTTGCAGCATTATTTACTTATTTACGTATTTTTGCCTCACCCCCTACACTCCACGATGGGACAAGGCCCAGCTGGAAACTCAGCTTTTTTCTAGCTCAGGACCGCGTAACAAGAGTGCAGGTCGCTCTTTATCTTCCTGTGGCCAGGATGTGATGCCTCTGTGTGTGTTTGCTTTCTGTTCCTCAGGTTATTCGTGTCTCTCCAGCCTACTTTTGCCTTTTGTTTGTTGGCGCCACAGAGTGTGCGCAATAACATGCGTGGTCCGGCAGCCCAGGAAGAAGATGGATGGATGCTGCGGAAGTGTTAGGAGCTGTGTTTAGTATGGCAGCTTCGTCACGCGGCGTGCATGGAGTCTAGTTCTGCCTTGTGCCCTGTCTGGCTGATGCACCAGCAGGGGGATGTCTGTCTGCCAAAAGAAGCTGGGGTAGGACCCAGTCCTAACAAAGAGCTGTGGTCACCAGGACTGCGTTGTCTTCACGTAACATGGCCCTGTGTGACCCCACTGCTCGCACGGAGAGCCCATTCCTTTAGGTTGTTGAGCAGGCTTGTTCCACTCGTTTCACATCCACTTTCCTGTCAAAATACCTCAAATTTTGATTCAACCTACTACTGAGCCCTTTTCAATATTGGGCAGAACTTCCCCATACTCAGTAGCAGGAACACCTGCTCTCAGTAGTGGATACAGCTACTTGATCATTTTCCTCATATGCATACTGCAATCTTGTTTTGCCTTGGTCTTTTTGCCAAAGCTTTCCTTATAACGGTACCTACTAAAAGTGCTCTGTACTTTCTTGTAGCTGGGCAGCGGTGGGAGAGAGAGGTGCGTGACAAAAGATGACAGTAATCTGATCTGGTTTAGTCCTTTTGTTTTTCTCCCATTGCATTTGCATTTTATCAAGAAGAGAGTTGTAGAATTTTTCCTGCCATTTTTCCTATAAATCAGTAGCTGAAAAGAGGGAAGGTGAACTGGAAGCTCAGTAGCTTTGGCTGACATTTTTGAGCCTCTCCTGGCAGAGCAAATGAATCATGTTGCTGGTAAGTGCCCTAAAAAAAGCTTGCTTCTGCATTTCTGAGATTTCAGCTTGGATATGACTGCTTTTAACCTGTGATGGAAGTGACATGAAGGGTGCTGTCAGTTGGCTAAGAAGTCCAGGTACAAGGTTATTATTTCTGGGGACAGGTATTACGATTATCAGCTCCATGTAGTAAAGCATAGGAGCAATATTTGGGTTCAGGTTTTGTCCCTGATTGAGCTGTTGGAGGAAGGGATGTGGCCATCCTGGCCTCAACAACAACTGTGGCTGGAGTTTCTGTGTTCCTAAGTGAGTTAGTAGTATAAGCTCCATCCAAAAGCTTTACATAAACCATTTGCCTTTTGAACTACTATAAAGAATCTAGGAGTAAGGGTTGAAAAAAGAGAGATCTACACCAACTAGTTATCAATTCTGTCCTTTATTTTCTTTCCCTCTTTTTTTTTTAATTTTTTAATTTTTATTTTTTAAACTGGGGACTTGAAACAGCTTCAGTTAAAGATGCCTTAGTTTTCCTTTTGTGGTGCTGACTTAGGATACCTGTGGAAACAGGAAAGGGTTAGCATAGGAGTGTGTGGTTCACCCCAGATTTGCCTTCATTGTGAAATATAGCTAATGACTTGTTGACAAACCCACACATACTCTGTCCACACTTCCTTGACACTGAATCTGAATATTGGTTGCTATTTAAAAAAAGTACAATGTTCGATTTGTTGATTTAATCACAAAACAAAACACATGAATGGAAACACTCATTTACGTGACTATTGCTTACACACCTAGATGAAGAGTTGACTACAAATGGCCACATGTAGTTCTTTAATGAGAGAGAGTGTGTTCTTACTAAGACCATACCAAGGCAAAAAAACATTCAAGACTGAAATATACTGTGCTTGAGTTCACCTTTAGTTTATGGAAAATGATGAACAGGTGCCAGGGTATTTCAGGGGTGTAATTAAATGGAATCTGGCTTTTTGCCTCTGTTACAATACACACAGTTTATAAATGGAGGAGTCCTGAGGTTGAACACAGCTTTTATTTAAGCTGAGCTATTTTCTTCACTTTTTAAATTGTATACTGAAAAAAAAATTTTAGTACGCATATCTTCATTATAATACGTTTTGATGTAAAATGGCTTCCATAAAAGGAATATGTAAACTATTTTAGAGAATTTCTATATGTGATAATTTTATACAATATGTGTAGTAAATAGAATATTTCTGTTAAATATTCATGTAGGAAGCTATTCTGGTAATACAGGGAATGTCTAATTGATGTAAATAGTGGACCTGTAGAACCGTTTAAAAAATAATAACAAATCATTTAGAAAACAGGTGATTATACAAAACAAAACCCGATTCTCAAATCTTCCTTTAGCTCGTCTTTTAATTCAATATTTGAAGCTTAACAGTCTACGAATGGATTTGTTTTTTAATAAAATACCTTGTATTTCATTGAAGATTTGCCTACTCTGAAAATATATAAATAATTTAATTTAATGTATTTTCTCTGCATACTCTGTCTATCTACAGCTCTATGCATAAGCGTAAACATATCTGGCCAAACCCAGAGGTATGTGTGTGCTGTTGCAAGTTCTCTGCATTAGGTTTTGGGATGTGGTTGTGACAGAGAGCTCCTGCAAAGAAGTATGTGAGTGAAAAGGGTATCCAGATGAACAAAAAGCATTTTAAATTGAACAAACATTTCTAGGCAATCTGGTCTATTGTAACTGAGGATTATGATGTTGAGGATTACCTCTAGGTTTAGGACTTGCTTGAGGTGGTGCTGTCATAGTGGAAAAGGTGAAAGCACATGATTTCAACATACAGTGACAGCTAGTGTCCTTAATTTTCTTAGAGCAAGTAAAGTCAGATGCTGTGCTCATTGCTCTGAATGCTGTGTTTTTAGTACTTTCATTAATAGCCTTTAATAGTGTTCAGGTCAGGCCTTTCAAAAATCCCACACTCCCCCTCATTTCACAATATATCAACCAGGCAAGAATTTTTCCTCCCTCATTGAAGTTTTTAAGTGAAGGTTTTTTTCCACATACATGGTAAATCTTGATAGAAAGCATTTAACAGTGTGCACTAACAAACTTATACAACATATACATTACATATATATATTTTTATATATAGATGTTCTATATACAAACATATACAACTTTTTAGATCTCTACAGACTAGAAGAAAATTGATAATTATAGTCACAAGTGGTGAATTTAACAGAAATAGCAATTTGTAACTGTCTGGAAATATGTAAGAGTAGAAAGCAAGATACAGCTGTGACCTGATGGGGAGTACTAGCGAAAAGTTGCTTGAAAGTTTCTTATTAAAAATTTTGAGGGATGCTAAAGTCTAATTTTTCTGTTGCATAAAATGGAAGTCTACTGGCAGTTTTTTTTCCCCCTGTTGTTAAGACAGAGACTGGTGGCTGCCAAAGTAAGTCAGACATTGTATAAATGACTTGTTGAAGACACTTTTCTCTCTGGGCATGCTATGGTGATTAGCAATTAAAAGTTGTTCTTAAATTTTTACACTTGATTCTCAAACAAGGAGCAGGTTCCAGCTCCAGCCTGAAGAGACGTTTCCACTGAAGTCAAGGTAATGGGGATCTTCGCAATGTTAGCGACCTGCACGAGGTACAGCGTACGGAAAGCTTACGCAGACCTGATAGATAGAACCTTGTCATATAAGTATACTGGCTGCTGCCTGATCGCAGTGTGCTAGCACTCATCTGGGCTGATTTATTAAAGGCCAACTACATTACATGAATTTATAGCAGAAACTGGCCCTGTAGCCTACGGATGTACAAGTGCCACACTTGAACTGGTAATAGCCTTTTCATTTGCACTTAGTGCATAAAGAAGTGTAGGGCTAGGTACAGAACCAGCTCTGGTTGGTATCTTGGTACTGATGAAGACTACTTAGCATCTCTGTAAAAGCAGAGAAGGTAGGAAGAATAAGGCCTATAATGTTGGTTGGAGGGTTTGAACGATCTGCTGCACCGGGTGACTTTGTTGCCCAGAGACTAGTGGTTTTGGGGTATAGGCCAGAGTACAGGCAGAGTGAATACGCATTTAAACAGAAGATAGAATGGCTATGATACTGTTGTCATTTATCTGTCATTCTAGAGGCCTGGTTACAGTGATACTTTCTCATATGCAAGTGGCCAGTTCTGTGGTCTGGCCACTGGAAGGAGTTCCCCAGCCCAGTTAGTTCATGTTGGCATCAGAGTGGTGAGTGTGCTGTTTCCTCAAACACAAACACACAGACATAGTCTTGGGTCATGGACAATTTCAGTTCCTTAACTCTCAGCAGAAACCCAGGCATTGCTTGGGCTTTGACCTTTTTCCCAGCAAGTTTCTACAGTTCTCACAATTATAGTCTAGTTTTTCCTGTGACAGAGAACTTGTTGGGTCTCATTCCCAGTTAAGCTAGACCAGTCAGGGCTTTCGTTTTGATTTTGCCCACAGAGAAATGTAAAAATCCTGTAAAGCGTAGAATTCCTGTTATGCTACAATACGAATTTAAAACTTAATGCCTCAGATCTGTTCCATCCCTTTAACTTGCACAGCTGGGCTGATAGTAAAGCTAGACTTGCAGACTGTACAATTTCCTGGGCTCCATTTTATTTTAAGAAAACAAAAGATATGGGAAGGGCATCTTTGAGAGAGATCATCTGAACACTGGTATGATATAAACCAGTGAAGTTAAGATCTAGTTATGGGGGTATGCTGTCTGTCTGCATCAGTGTCAGTCAGGACTCCTTGAAGGGACATCATCAGTCCCTCTTACACAGAAAATTTTTCAATGCTGCTTTTCCACCTTTTCATCATTTTCCTCTTCTAATTTGAAGCTATGTCCAGGAACATGAAAACCAATCTTAAGTGCCTTGTTTCCAAGCCAATTTTGGAAAAATTTGTAACTTAACAGTTCACCTGTATGGCAGTGAGGCTTATGTAGGCTACTGTAACTGCAGCGTCTTCCTATGGACTAGGAATCCATTCATGTAAATAGGTGATAGGGTCTACTTACTGTTCTCATCTGTCTATGCAGGCTGGAGAGTGTTCTGCAGAGTTCACTGTAGAAACCAAACAAGCCACTCTGAAGATGAAGCAAATTACTTTTAGCAGTGTGAGCAGAAAACCAATTGCCACATGCCTGTGGTGTCATTTGCTACTTGTGCCAATGCAGTGCCATGTGTTGACAACTGTTTTTCATGCTCCTCCCCTGGCCCATCTTTTAGTCTTGCTGCTGTGAGCTCGCTCTACTAGCTTTATAGGGGCTACCGTGCAGTTTCCTTAGCATAATTCCAACCAACCACTTAAGAAAAAAAATCCCTGTTTTGCAAGCTGCTGAGCAGCTTCTGAGTGGAAATTGATGGCAATCTCCAAGTTGTAGCACTGTGGTTTCCCATCCTGCCTTTCCTAACTTCAAAAAGTGATTTCCTAAGCTTATTTTCTGTTCCTGCTACAAAGAAATAAGGCAACCAAGTGATACAGAAACCATGGGGATGAAAAACGCCATAGCCCCTCTAAGGACAACTGAGATAAATCTAGAGCACATTTTTAAAAGTACAGATAAGGATGACATGTCACGTACTCTGAATTGCAAATAAACCATCTACTCTCACGTTTTAATGACATTTCAGATAATGCCCGTCTAGGTACTTGAAAAAAATCTGTAAATTTTGGGCATAGGCTTTTGAAGTTATTTATTCTTCTGGTAGGAGTTCAACAGCGCTGATTTCAAGCAAGGTTTTTCAAGGGAAATAAATAGCATATAAGAAAATGCAGCTCAACGCATTTTTATGTTGAGAACAGTAGCAAACATGCTTGAAATGTACTGGCTTTTTGTAGGCTCATTTAAAAAAAAATTTTTTGCCATTTTTTTTTTTTGCTCAATAGAAATTAATCCCATTTTTCTTCGGTTACAACATGCTTTTTTTTTTTTTTTTTTTTTTTTAAGATGTCAATTAGTCATGCAAAGTTTTATAAGTGCATTAACATTCGACTTTGTACAGAATATTTTTAACCAGATACACTCCCAACAGTTCATACCTACAGCTTCTGAAAAACTACATGCCACAGTGATGGTTGAGTTCCTTTTGGAAAAAATTGGCTACTGCATAAGCCAGGTGTTGGAAGTAAGACCCACATGACTCTAGTTTCCATCTCATGGTCTATAAAATTTCTCCTTGACTCCCACCGTGATGAATCCAATATAGCAAGAAGAAAACATCTTCTAGGAGAAAAAATTGTTTCTGGCCAGTGACTGGTAGATTTGGGAATGAATGTTGCTTCCCTGAACAGTGTTCTTAATAAAGCCACAAGCAGATTCTTTAAAAGTTTAAAACTGGTACCATTTTTTGTCCTTGTATTTCAGCATCACCTACAGAAATGGGAAACAAACAAAGGGATAAAAAATACTGCCCTGCATGAGATATCACAAATGACCTAGGTCCAGCAAACCGTCACAAACTTCATAAGTAGTGAAGTACTGCATTACCGTTCTTTTTTTTGTTTTTTAAACAGTGTCATCAGGTCTTGATTCCACTAAGATCTTGTTTTTAATATTTAATTTAATAATTGATAAATTCTTAAAATTACCTGTTATTCCTGTTCATTAAAAGATTTTTCCTGAGGAACTTTAACTACTTTACCACTCTACTTTTTGCAGAAGACTGGGAATCGCCAGGGATTTTTAACTCCTTTAGAAAGAAGGTCATCTATGGAGCATAGTAGATATGCCCTGAATATATAACCTGTTTTTGCATTTCAGGGCAAGTTCGTTCTGAGCACTTTTGCCTCACACTTACAAAAGCCAATAAAAACATAATGGTCTTGCTCAGAGATGTAATGCATATTAAACCATCTGTACAGTTAACTGAAAAACGTACATTTTGGGGAAGTATTCTTTAATGTTATTTTCTCTTAAAAAAAAGAAAAAAGCTTTAGTTGATTCCCAGCTTTAACAGCATGGGCTGGAAGAGCTTTTTATTTCCATCTCTAAGCACAGAAGCTGTTTATTCCAGCCAGCCCAATTCTAAATAACTGTACCACGGTGAGGTACTAGAGGTTTTCTCCTCTTCTTGCCAGAAAGGTCTGTAAATGTTCCTACGGACACAGCCACCTAGCTGTTTTCTGCCCTACTGCATAAATCTGCTGCACTAAGCAACTTAAAAATAGTAATGATGAATTAGTGAAAAACGTGTGAGATGAGAAGTACCACATTCTAAATTCAGAGGTTAACAATGGATGTTCGTTTTATGAAAACATGAAAGGAAGAGATGTGCAATGGAAGTTTATTTGTGGCATTTCCATTGTGTGGAGGTAAGGGCAGGAAAAATGGCATGCAAGTTAATGTGAGTACACCTAAAACAACATGACTGGGTAAATAGGGAGAACAGTACTTGGATTTCCTGAAGTGAAGCAAAGGCTTGGTTGCAGGGTTGGTGGTTCCTAGTTCTGGGTGTGTGGTGCCTGGGCTCTTACCTCATGTGCATGTTTGGAAAATGCCTCTGCGCTGGCCATCATGCTCGCAGTCCTTTCATCCAGCTCTCCCAGTTTCTGTCCTCTCTCATCAAGGGCAATGCGTGCACGAGTCAAGTCCCCAATAACTCCTCCTGCAGCTCCTCTCACGCCTTCAATTCCTCCTGATCCAGGTATGTGCTGGGCAAGACTGCGAGAGGCTTTTCCTGCCGTGGCCTCGCCAACTGCAAAGGAGAAATAGAAACAAAAGGGAATGAGTCATTGGCTGTAGCTCTGTTGGTGCTTCTGGCGCTTGAGCTGCAGCCTTGCAGCGATGACATCTCATGTGCAGATGCCACACGTGGAAGACTTTGCTCTCTGCACGTGCCCAGCTACAGTGCAGCCATGCCCCACCCCCACCCCTCCATTGCTCAAGGGAAGCTGCTGAGGTGAAGGAATCGCTGATAAAGCAACCAAGAATCTCGTGCACCACTCCATTCCTAGATGATAAGGGCAGGGGCTCCCATGTACTAGTTTCTGGAGGAGGGGGAAAAAAAAAAAAAAATCACTTACAAAGCTCCTCTCTGTCAAAAGCTTGTCCACTTCCTCCAAAAAGTCCTTTGAGAAAGCCTCGGTTTTGGGCTTCTGGTGTTTCCACAGGAGTAAACAAATCCCCAAGCATGTCCTAGAAAGTCAGACAAAAATCTATGTGAAATATTACTGAGGTGAAAGTAGGTCTGGGGGGGGTTTGCTTCATTTGCATTAGCTTAAAGACCCACATGCATTGGATCTAGTCAAGTCTGTGAAAACATCAGTAGTAAGATCACATTTTGCTTAGAAACAGCAGCGGCGACACTGTAATTGAATAAACAATTTGTTGTGAATTATGTGTTTTGCTTTAGTGATTATCCAGGCAAGCAGGGCATTCAGTCTCTTTCTCTTTATAGCATACCTGAGTTCAGAGCTTGCTAGCAATTCAGTTTTTTTTTTTTTTAAATAAAAACCCTTTGCCGTCCATGCTCCCCTCTCTCTCCTATTCATTGTTATTGTGCATTTTGGCAGTGCCATCAGTAATGCTAAATAAGCATGTCTGGCGGCACTGTCATGGTGACAGAGATTTTGGAGCAGTTGAACTAAATTAGGGTGAAACAAATCTCAGGCTCAGCTTTATTTGCAGCAGTACTAGGAAAGTGGGCTCTTCAGAATAAAACTGGTAAAGAAAATGTGCAGTCCCATTAGTGTTTAAAACCAGCAGGGCTGTGTGATGAGAGCAGTTGCTGCCCTGTTGCTCAGCTCTGTGTTCGTTCATCCAAGCCTCAACAGGCAGATACAGCTGTTGTACTGCACAAAGCACTCAGCTCCTGGGAAGCTGAGTGCCTAGGACAGAGCTGTGACTCGCACTTACTGCTCTGCTGCAGTCACCTGCTCCAGGAAGAAAAATTACTGTAGCCCTTTGAGCCTAAGTGGCTTCTCTCATACAGCCTGGCTTTTTTCCTTAGGTAGCAGGTGATACTGGGTCATCTGCTTTTTGTACAGGGATAATGGCTGTTCAAGCCTTTTACTGTCCTCTTTGCATAAAAGCCAAGATATAAGCAGCCACAGTTCAGCAGCACGGAGAGGCAAGGGCTGTTTCCATTTTGTTGTTGCATGATGCTATTAAGGGTCATAAAAATCTAGCTTGTAACAGCCTCTTGCTATAGGTCCACCTTCTAAGATACCTTGAGCAAACCTTTTGATAATTTTAAAATTGGTTCCCTGCAAAATGATCTCTTTTCCAATGTGCAAAAGCTTGTATGCAATGCTCGCTCCTCATAGTGCTCCTTCAGACTTGAGACAGACAGTGCTGTGATGTGATTTGAGCAGCTCAGCACGTTATTCCCTAGGGCATAATAAGTGCTGGCAGGACCACTTCTTTGATATTTCTATCCTAGTTCACTGCTAATTATATAACCTAGAACTTATTCACCCTCTTTTTTTTTTTTGTTTTATTACTCATGTTTCTCCCTGTAACCTCTCACAATTCCTCCTCTTCAGTAAATGACATTTTAATTTGCATTTACTTTATAAAACAAAAACAAAAACAAATCTAACATTGTAAAGACTTTTGCTCAAAATAAAGTATTTTAATTAGACCATTTCTGTAGCTACTGTATTTTAACGTACAATGGGGGGATACGTTCCGCATATGGAAGAAGGGGGTGTACCAATTAGTGGAGTGAAAAAAACAGTAAATAATTAAAAATATATTAAAACAGAATGTATTTTTTTGATACTATCAACACCAGTTTGTCTCGTGTTCCCATCAATCTACTGAAAGCTGCAGGTATTAAGATATTTTTGGAGTTAAAATTAAAAAAAAGATAAAATATGTGAAGGAATGTATATTTTCACTGAGGCAGTTGCTATGTGGTTGGACACATGCTGGTACCAACTGCTGTGGCTGCTATGACTTTGTAACTTCCCCTTCTTTCCCTTCAGTCGTTTTTAACAGTTGGTCTTTCGTACGGTAGGACTTTGAGAGAAGCAGGCTGTGAAGAGCCCCATTTGGGCGCAAATCTGGCTCTGTATAGAGCCAGCAGAGATTGCAATTACATGAGGGCAGGCTGTAGACACGGGCCAGCCATTAGGGCACAGGAGAAGGTGACTGTCACAAAAAAAGTCGAACCAGCAACAGAGATGCTGACCTCTCGCTGCTCTACTTCTTTGGCATCAGTCAGCCTGGGCAAGTGCAAAGGAACATCTCTGTCCTTGATGTCACTTGAAATACTAAAAATTAACTAAAGTACATTTTTTTTTTTCCCACTAACATGTATGCTTGCAATTTGACAACAAATTATCATCTTTGGTAATGCCAGTATTGCTTATTTAACCATTTGAAAAAAAATTATATTTTGACTAGAAGTCATAGTCTGGCATGAAATGTTATTTTTGAGAAATCTAGCAGTAAACATGGCAATTTACTAAGGCTCAGCTCACTGGTCAGGCCACTGGCCCTCCCACACAAAGACAAAGCTAGGCAGTGAAGTAAGGGTTTGAGCCCTACCTGCAGATTGTCACACATCTCCTGGCTGTATGTTAGGCGCTGGATCTCAGTGGGAGAGCTGAGGTACAAAGCCTGCCCTTCGTTAGTGAAACAAAAGGTCCGCGCTATCCTCATATCCGTTACAGGCAAATAGTTGATGTCCAGCAGTGGGCGAAGGCTAGGTAAGCTGAAGAGAAGCAGACACTTAGGTTAGTCACAAGCTGCCACACGTGGTACATCTGCTCTATGGATGCATTTTAAATCAATATATAAGTTTATGTTTTCGTAACTGGAATAGCTAAAGTGCAACTCTAAGCTGAAAAATTCTGCCATAAACACAGTGCCTTCCCTTTGTACTTTGCTTCCCTGCAGGGAGAAGTTTCAGCTCCCTTGCCTCAATGATCAGCTCCTGCCATTGTCTGGATTTGGGACACGCATGCAACACAGTAGGGCTTGTGCCATGTGATGGGGCAGTGTCTGCCCCCAGTTACCACGTGGGCAGATGTGGGAAATGGCGTTGCAGGGCCCTGCTTGCACCCTGTGGGCAAAGGCTCCAACATCCCCTTTGCTGTCCTCCAGCTTCACCTCATCAGCTGTGCAACAGGATGGCACGCTCCCAAATTTAAATGGCCTGGCCAGGGAAGGGGTGTTGTGGGGATGCAGGGGCACATCTACAGAGATGCTGCACAGTCAGCTCAATGGTGGCAATGACAAGGAAGAGAAACTAGGTGCCCCGAGTGGAAAAAATTTGAAACGGCAAGAGTGAAACTTGCCCCTTCACACTGGATAAACAGTATAATTTCTATGTCTGAGTTTGTCTATACTGCTCTATATCTGACTTACTTACTGTAACTGAGCAATGTTTTATGCTAGTTGTAAGTCATCAGCCATTAGTTGTCATCGTGGAGGAGTTACCATGAAATAAAGGAGTTCATTTTGCTGTGCAGCTGCCTTAACTCCCCCTGTGGAGATGGGCCAAGGAACAAGGATGGCAGCAGGCAAGGCAGTGCTCCCAGTGGAGTAATAAATTGTATATAAAATGTGCACTAAATGCACCCACCAGGGAGTTAATGCAGAACATCAGACATGTTGTAAGCACACTCTACAGCAAATGCAAGTGGAATGTGACAGCACTGTGCCACCTCTTTGCTTAGTTTTGCCACAAGATTAGTTAGATAAGTACCTCAGTGTCATGATGTGCCCATTGGCACAAAAGCACGCCAGACAGACGCTGTTACAGAGGGTGACCACATCTGCTCGCAATAAAAAGGACGTTTCGGTGATGTTGTGGACATAAAGACATGTTTGGGAAGGCAATGAGAAGACTTTGGCTTGTTTTTCTGAACAAATGACTGCAAACTGATGATCACCCATATCCTGGGAGGAGGAAGGGGAATGCATGACAAGTTTCCTTTTTCTTGTTTTTTCACCATCATCAGCACTGTGTGGGTCTCTCCATACTTCATACGGTGGATGTGTCAATGTCCCCGTGCAGTCCAAGCATGCGAAGGTCAGCACCGCTCCTTTCAGTGTCAGAACTGTGCCTGCAAAATATAATCTACTCTCACTGGCACTGGCACCAGAATTAAACTGGTTGTCAGTACAGCGGACACAAAGCATTGCTGACACCCAGGTTTTGCTTTTGTAAATACAGCAAACACATTAATCTAGCTAAGGTGACAAGTCTTCCTTGCTCAGCTCTTCCTGACCACACAGGAAGGTGAACAAATAGGCTGTCACTACTGAAAAGGTCTCAGGCAGCCTATATCAAATAATCTATATATACATGCTACTGAATACCATGAAGATTGGCTGTTTTTTATCGCTGCGTTATACCAGTAGGATATTTATTCCCCTACCAGTAAAATTGCTGTCAGTCTGGTGTCCATCCAGTGTTGTTTTTCTAAACAAACCAGGGTGGGGCTTACCCCTATTCCTGTGTATCCTCTGTTTTTTGTCATTATTTTACTTTGAACATGGTAAGCACATACCGCGTCTCCCCAGACCCGACCTCTCTCAGCCCTCTGTCCTATCTGCTATACCATCTGTCACTCACTCAGCAAAGGATCTCTCCTGGTACATCAACCTGCCAACATTTGTGTTTCCTTTTCCGAACTCCCTTCTGTTTCTCTGCAGCCTTCTAACAGCAAAGACAGCTAAACTGTTCACAGCATCCCAGACAGGATTGCATCAGAGCTGTATATAGGACTGCAATTTTCCGGTATGAAGGAGCTCTGCTAATTTCCCTGTCCTCACAAGAAATACTTGTGACTTTGCCCAAGATGTAGGGTAATCTTCAGGAGTAACACAACCAAAGTGCCTCAGTTTGTGAAGCTGTGAGTCTCTCAGAAGCATCTTTTTACCTGTGCGCCCTCAATATAGCAAGTGACCACTGCTTGATACATTTCTTGAGAATTTTCTGTCAAAAAGGCCATACCCATACAAAATTATGCATTTTTTTCTCCCATTGAAGCAAGACGTTCAATAAACAGGAAAACAGCTGCACTCTTACCACTTGGCGACACCATGACTGGCTCTGACTGCCGTAAGTCATCACTGGCAGGCAGGTTAAGGGAGAGGATTAAGACCATACCAAGGCCCGTTCCAACCCAGAGGCATGGGGAGACAGCGGAGTCATTCTTTCGGGCAAAGGACTCCATGAAGTACAAAGCTGTAATTGCTTCCTTTGAGTCCCTGTCGATGCTCGACACACTGGAGCTTCGGGAACGGCTGAAGGAGTTTTCCCGGTTTTCTGCACAAATAAATACAATTGAACAGGCTTAAGCTGTCAATCCTAGAACAAGCACAAGCCTGCAGCAAATACAAACTCCCTGCAGAGTACAGAAAACAGCATTTTCATAACCTGGGCAAGCATTCTGATACTAGCACCATACCATCTTCCTGCCAGTGTATAAATAAGTGTGGAAAATGCTGCCAGACCTCATCAGCTAGCTCTGCATTAGAAATAGCTGCTTATTATGGAGATTAGCATAGACTAATTAGAGTTTACAACAGCCTTAGCTCAAAGGACTTGTTCTAAATAGCACGAAATAATTTTAGACCCGTATGTTACCAATGCATTTAAAATTAATCCATGGATCTTGTCACTGCAGGACATGAAGGTTGGAGCCATTACCAACTTCAGAACACGTGTCCTTTGCTCTGCTGCTGTTTCCATCACTAGGAAGTGCTAGCACTGAGTTCACAGCCATCGTGTTACGGATAAGGGGGAAAAGACACCCATTGCTAAACTGATCCCACTGTCTGAGATGTCTCAGGGCACAAATCCCAGGCACTGAGATGCGAAACCTGCTCTGCACCTTCGACGACAACTGCATAGTGAGCCAGTACTGATGGGTTCATCTTTTTGCCTAAGCTTTAGCAGGCAACAATGAGAGCCAGCTGGAGACAGAACCGTATAGACCTCATTGCAAATACACATGCACAGAGATTCTGAGCTCTTCAGAGGGAAGTCACAGTGAACATAGTGTGATTGGCAGGGCTCAGGGATCCCTGCTTTGCTTTGCCTTGTGCCAAGAAAGAAGAACAAAACCATGCAAGGGAGCTGCTGGCACTAGGAGGATGTGTCAGTTGCAACACATTGGAGGCTATAAAGCACACTGAGGTTAAAAGTTACTGAAGACTAAAAGAGCCAGAGGGAAAAAGAGATCAGGGCTGGCTGCTAGCATAGTCTTTGCAAAACAATTTGTGCCAGTGAGACTGTCCACCAACCTGGAGTCAAAAACAGGTCTTGATCATTGGAAACCTCACCTTCTCTTCTGCAGCATAAACAACTAGAGGTATAAGAGGTTGTGCACCTCTCTGGAGATGGAGAAATGTTTGAAGGTATTGGACCTGAGATAAAAGGCTTATTTCTGAACCTGTCGTTATGGAGCAGATTTGTGTTTAGAATGAAATTCTCCTTCTCATACCTCAGAAGAGAGAGCTGTCTCTTCAGAGCCAGTAGAAATGACTGAGAAGAGGAATACAAAAGAACTTTCTCAAGTACTCCAACTTAAAACTGGGCTAAGCCTCATATTGTATATATGATTCTTGCCCTCCACCAGAAGCAGCAGTTTGGCTGGTGAGTCTCTTCCTCAGACAACATGTTGCAGCATTAAATTCCCCTACCCAGATCACTCCATGTAAACCGCTGAAATTATCCTCTTCAGAGCAACTACCTGGGAAAGGCTGGAGAGAACCACAGCAAAGCATTACTGGAACCACAGCGGGCATTACTACATATGCCACCTGACATGCCTGTGTTGGCACACAGGGAAGAGGGCAGATTCACGTGCTGCTCATTCATACTTGGCACAGCTGCTGTTCTTGGAGGATATCTGTAGCTTTTCAAACAGGAGCTTCACAGGATAGCATTCCCTGGCACTTCAGTCCCACTCTAATGGAAGAGAACTTCTGTCTGTTCGAATTTCCAAGCATTGCCTTCTCCTTAACCTGCTTCACCTACTTGTAGGCACTGTTGTTACTCTAGTTCTAGCTCGGTACTGCTAAATATATCTGCTTAAAACTGGGAATTTTTTATTCATGTGCAAACACAGCTTCTAATACCTTGAGAATTAGTATCTCCCATAACCGCAAGCACTTTGTACTTCTGCAGTGGACTGGTTGGCCCAGCTCCTTCCTAAGCACAGTGACAACTGCTGAGCAAAGAAGGGGAGGGCAGTAATTTCAAGGCACAAGAGCCTCAGGACTCCACATATTTTTTTTTTTTTTTTTTTTTTTTTTAATTCAAAAGGTACCTTATTTTAAAAATCTGTTATTATGTAATTCATTCTCTCTTTAAAAGGTGTATTAATATCACAGCCATAAAGTTCAAATGTGGTGGTGCTCAAACTGAGAAAGATGTTGAAAGGACAAATGCATCTGCTTAGTTAGCGTAGGCGACATACACGGACCTTAAAATATATGATGTGCCATTTGCATGTGTCATCAAGCTTTCTCCCTCTCTAAATTAACAAGAAATGTTCCTCACTTTTGGGCAGTACAGTTAACTACGACATTTTAGCAGAACTGACATTAACAGATAATCTTTGGGACACTTTTGGGAACATTCTGTGCTATTTTCTATTAAAGACTGCTCACACTGAAACACAAAAGACCAGCACGACACATTTCAAAATCTGATTTCATTAAACATATCTGAACAGCAAAAAAAAAAAAAAAACTATTAAAGGCTGCAATCACTATGTGACTTTATTGGCTAGCTCTAAAACAAGGCAGAAATCTCTCCTCTTCCTAGATTTTTGGGAAGAACCTTAGTTTAGTGCTATTCCCCTGAGATTCCCTTCTCAAAGAGATTATACCCCAAATTCTCTATTTTGAAACCACTCCATTATATCCTAGAGAAACATAAAGGCACTTTCTTTGGCAAACTGTAAAAACTTACCTAGCTTAATTTCTACGTTTTAAAATGATGTCCCATCTGCTAAAAGTTGTCCTGTACAAACACTGCCAGTCTGTAGTAATCCTTAACCCAACTGCCCTGTTACGAGTTTTCTCTTATATTTTCCTTCTGTTACATGGCAATACAGGTGTAGCAACAACGTCAGCAAAACATCTCTCTGCATGACTCTGAAGCAGCACCAGTACCACTTCCAGGTATTCCCTTTAACCTAGGTTAAACAAAGTTCATTTGGTCTCCCTGCTTCAGTAAGGTGATAGGCCATTCATATGTGAAAGGCAAATACTTTTCTGCTCTCCAGTTCTCTTTCCCTCCTTCTCCTCTCCAGAATATCCTGCTACACGACACTTCTTCGTAAATGTGCTCCTGCCTCTAAATTGCCTCCTGCTTTGAGGGAGTCCAGTATTCCCTTTGCTCTGAGAGGCATATATGCAGCTCTAGTGATCCCTCTGTTCCCACTCAGCTGTCTCTCTCTTAGGCTAGCATGTCATTTTTCCTCATCTTCCCATTGTAGACCTGGATTTATTGGTTCTTCTTCCTTTTTTCCAAATACGTTTCCAGGCTGTTTCTGCAGCTGGAAGCAGACAGCACCATCAGAGGAGTCCAGTGTCCCCTGAGAACCAACAACTAACTATCATTTGGGAGATGCTGCTGTTCAGGTTGTTAGACCATAGTCTAAGCAGCTCTGAGCAAAAGCATCATTATCGGCAGTAAGTGAATTTCCTACCATAGGTTAGGACCATACTATGGAAATACCACTACTCTCCTAAATGTAGTCCTGCTTTTCTCAAAATATTTTCATTCAACCCTGCTCTGTGCACGGTAAGGGGTTAGTGAGATGCAGATGGACACTCAGGAACCGATTTACTTCATAACATCGGACTGATTGTTAAATTCCAGCTATGAGCAACAGCGTACAGGTAGAAGGCTTCTGATTTAAAAACAATTGCAAAACCTCTGATTTGCTACCCACCTCACTGACAGAAACACAGAAGGACACTTCAACTCACATGCTAGGATAAAAACGAAGCCAGTGTTTTTGAGTCTTACCTTTGTTCATCCATGTGTGAGCTGTATAGTGACGCTCGTCGTGTGAGAATGTACTGATTCCGTGTAATTGCTGAAGCATTGCCCGTCTGGAAATGTAACCTACTGCCACAAAATCGCATGCATTGCAAAAGGACAAGAACAATTGAGCCAACCGTCATCATGACATTTATATGAAAGCAGCCCTGAGCAGTTATTGTCCTAGCTCTTTCCTTGCATGACAGAACGGTCCTGCTGCAGTGCGCTGGTGTCTAGGAGAAGATTTAATTTAGGGTTTAGGGGTTTTCTGAGAATTTAAAAGACAATTTGAGGAAATGACTCCATATGTTTCAACTGCCACATTCATAGAGCACTTGTAGAGATTTTTTTTTTTTTACTCCCTTTTGTTTAGTGGAAATAACACTGGAATTTCCTTACTTTCTGATGGAATTAAAAGAAAAAGAAGAGGGGATACTAATGAAAATATTTATGCCACTGATGTATGCTCTTCAGGGGAATGTTCTGACTTCTCTATTCTCAGCTGCAGCAAAGGGTTTGTAAGGAGAACACATCCTCACATGTCATCTCTTCCAAGAAATAGTCATTGTGATTATTCTAAAATAATGGAGTAAGGACCAACACAGAATCACAAGGTCAAATTCTTTTTGGAGTTAGGAATCATGAAAGCAAAAGTATCACTTGTTATGAGGAATGAAAGAAAACTACCAGTGACAAAGATTGGTATTTTTACTCTAAATATTTACATTAATTACTGGAGAGTTCTGCAATCAACTGTCAGAGTCTTGGATTCTATTTATAGGTTCTGTCCTGGTTTTAACATACAGAGTAATTGATCCAGTGATAGAACATATATAAAAATCAACCTTTTTTTGGATGAAATCAATATATTCTGGAAATAAAGATAATGGTTATATTCTCCTCACCTATTTCTAAAAGTTTCAGTTCCAAATATGACTTACCAGAAGCTATTGAAAATATTAAAACATTTGACAGTTTAAGGATCATCACCTTAATAACTTCAGAGAAATCTGTCAGTTTTTAAATTATTGAGTCAGGAAAGCATGCAAAGCTCTGAATGCCAATGTAAACATACAGTAAAGGAATTACACTTCAAACATGAATTTGTGCACAGTACACATCATACAGACAGAGACTGAACCATATTACTGACGGCAATGCTTCAGCAACATAAAGGAGAAAGGGGCAGGAAGTAACGCTGCAGGGTTTTCACACATTTAAGAACACTGCATGGTTACTTGGCTAAGAACATATTCAAACACACTTTAATAGCATCACTCTAAAGCTGCATTCCACATAAAAGCAATTCACTAGAAAGCAGCAGAAGTTGTCTTAGGCACAAACAATGCAACAATCTAGACTCCTACTGTGAATTACTTTCTACTGGATCAACTCAAAGAAGTTGCCCTAAAACTATGTCAAAAAGCACGTGAATATATTGCTTGGAATCCATTCAGACCAGGGTGACTGCATCTGCTTACACACAGCTCACACCTGTGAGATGCTTAACCCTCCCTTGAAAAAGTTCTGAAATGTACAGTCCTGAAGTTGCTACAGTAATAGCAGTGTAACTTGAATGGCTTCACAGAATTATACTGATACAAGACTGATGTAAACGACGGCAAATAAAGGCCTGAAAGAGAAAACAGATTCAAGTCGCCAGACTTGGATCTTTACTTTGATATTTCCAGAATATGGAAAAGTTCAGGCTTAGGTTTTAGTTCAGCATGTTTTAAAAATGGAAGGGAACTGTTAGAGCAAAGCTGTTTTCAAATTGAAAATGATGTAGAAAGAAGCATTTTTATAGAAAGATAAAAATGCTAGAGATTTTACAGTAAATAATGTCTATCAAGCTTCCATATTTGATTGCATGATTCCCTTCACTTACCCAAGCAAACTGTCTTCACATTTAGAACACTAAGAGCTCGGTTTGGATTTAGATTATAAGTTTGGACATATGTTTCTTAATCAAAGATATCACAATTCTCTATAATTTAAACCCCAACCTAGAACAGCCATTCTGCTGAAGTGTCTCTTGATAAAATTGGTGGTTTGGGAAAGAAGAATATGATGTACTATAACTTTTATATGTAGAAGTATGCAAGAATCAGGAGGAAACAAAAGGTGTAACAGAAGAAAAACCTTGGGTTCATTCAATAAAGGAGTCAAAATAGTTATAATGAAGCAAGTGAAAACACTTTTTTTCTGATAGATTCTCTGCTTGTGCAACTGAAGTGTAGTTAGAAAAACTTTGCTTTAAAAAAAACCCGTTTGGAATAGCCATTATAATGTCACTTGAACAGTCTCAGAGTATTCATATGCCCTTTCCTTATTCAGCCCCACACCTATTCCATTCTGCCAGAGAAGTACCAGAAACCACCTAATGGTGTGTTCCACTCCCCAAACAGTTTCAAAAATTGTTTCAGATATAGAAAAAACAGTTTATGTTGATCTGAGGTGATTGCTAGCAACCAAAAAAAAAGGTAAAGTTGAGCATGCAGTGCAAAACCCACCCTCCAAATTCAACATGCCTAGAGTACAGTGTGAAATCAGCTTAACTTGGAATCAAATCATCATTTAAATTAAAACTGACTAGACATTCAGTGAACAGAAGAAGAACAAAGCTTTCTCTTAGTCGGTTGTTTTAAAAATAAGGAAAATGTGCAGATTCCTATGAGAAAACAAGTGGACCCTAACATCCTACTAGAACCTAACAGAAAATGTACTCCCAGGAAAAAACAAATGTGAACTCAATCTAGCCCAACAGAGTTGGAATTTAGGCACCAGCATCTCACATGTATGCAGACAAGGCTCTTCTCTCTTTCTTCCCGGGCCTTTCCTGGCCATTAGACACTCATGAAGTACCTCAGTCTCTAGACAACCACTCTCCACTACTTTGTCCTGGGACTTAGGGAAAGCTCTGTTGTAAACAGATTTTAAACTCCACCGAAACCTCTGAGGGAAACCAGTGGTTAGATCTGATAAAGATTATGAGTCAGTCTAAATGACGACAGCCCCACTGGCTTTCTGCCATCTAGTGATTGTAGCACTCAGCAGCAAGCTGGAGGCACAAACCAGCCTGAGACGACTGACTGCATCCATGCCTTCTGCATCTGTGGTCACTAGGTAAAATGAGGAACAGAATTCTTCATGTATCCCCTGGAAGCTGAGCCACTTGTAACCAAGCATGTTAGGGTTGCTTTACTTCAGCCTAACGGCTATGATGCTCAGCTGAGAGGGTGATCCTAAGGCTTCTGGCCCTTCTGGTCCTATTTTTTTATATTCTGTGGACCTAATATAAAATATGAACATGTTCTGGGGAGCTACACTTGAACACCACTGCTAGGGACTAGAAACCGAGCTCCCTCTTGCCATAACAACCTAATTTTTATGCATGTCCTTTAACTACCAGACTTCTTGCGCAAATGGCATGCCCTATCCATTTGGTTAGGACAGCCACTCTCAGAAGTACCCTCTCTGACTGCATCCTAAAGGGATAGATTGAGGCTGAATTGTCCCATTACTCCCAGGACCAGATGCCATTGGTTTTGATGTGTCTACACTATAGGCAGACGGGGTTTTGCCCCTTGCTCACCCTTAAAATCTCCCTACATCTCTTTTCCAAGAGGAAGCAGGGAAAGAGAGGGTTTTTATTTTATTTTATCTACAGTAGAAAACAAGTACACACACTCTCATCTCCACCATGACTGAAATATAACACTATGGACAGGACACTTACGGAAACAATTATACTCCCCCCTTGAACGGATCTTATAGTTCAGTGTTCAAATTGAATACTGTGAAATGGATACAGAAGAAAAAGAAGAAGAAACATTATAGAAGATGCTGAAATATCCTTCCCTGTAACACTTGCTCTTGTGGTGCCAAATGTGCCAAATTTGGTGCCAAATTCCAGCCATGCAGAATTTGCTATTCAGAAATCTTTGAGTTTTTAGTGCCCATTAAGACGAGAAGTGGTGTGCTTTTTCTAAATATGGGAAAAAATCATTTCAGCTTCCTAATAACTTCTTTTTTTACTTGAATAAAGCTTTCTGCAGTAAGGAACAGACTTTATGGATATTGAAGAGTTTCTATATGCAACCTTTCTATCTGCTTCTCTCCACACACAAGAAATGTGGTGGTGACAAACTGAGCAACTAGTAGAGACTTGCTTACCATAGCATCTCTAACTTATTTCCTATTATACAATTCCTATTGTTACCAGCTACAGCTACGTAAAGTAACTGCAAATGCTAACAGAATTGAAATGATTCACAAGCAGAACCAACACCATAATCCCCTCACTGATAAATAATGAAAAAATCTCAAGTCAAGGGCTTCCATCTGCTGCAAAAGCTTAGCTGTGAAAAACCATAGCCCTTAGGGGCCTCGTGAAGAGTGGTCCCATGACAGCTGTAACATGCCGGGTGGACCAGGTAAGTGTCAGTTTATCTGGCTGCTTGGGCAAGGAAGTTTACCAGAAGGCATCCACTCTGCAGTATGGAAAGGCATGACAAAGAGAATGCGGTGGAAAGCATGAGCTGTTCTGAAAACCTGCCAGAGATGCAATAACCTCCTCAGAGAATCCATTTCTGAAGTTAACTATCCTTGCGATCAAAATGAATCGCCTACTGTCCCCATGAAGTTGTGCCTCTGCCTTAGTAATTTATGTCCATTACATCCTGTCCTTCTCTCAGCAGACATGGACAGCAGTTTATTACCTTCCTCTCTGCAGTTCCCTGACATGTATTTGAATCACTTTGTGCTCTTCTTCAACACTTTTCTAGATCAAACAACCCAGTTGTTTCTCTCTTTCCTTGGAGGCCGAGGAATCATGACCTCTGAAGGCTGCAGCTATTGGCTTCTAGGCTATCATCAGTTAGCTCGCATCCACATGTGGGCTTCAGACCCAACAGACCCAAGAAAAAAGGGGCTAATGATAAAAACAGAGAAATCTCCCTCTTCTCACCACTCTCCACCCCAAACTTGGGAAGGAAACCAAGTGGTCCCATTTACTCATCCAGTCCAAAAAATCCAATGTGAAATGCATACAGCTCTTCTGCAGACAGTGTGACAGTATGGCCATAACTGATACGAGAAAAACTAACACAAATTTTACAGAAGTATGCGGATTCTAAAGAAAGCCTTCAATTATAAAAGTGTACTGCATCCATTAAAATGGAAATTGTATTGTATTTGCCATATAATTTTTGATAAGGTTATTAGAGACAATAGCTAAATATTCTTGAATGGTTTGTTTTGCCAGCTATCTATGACATTTCAATTCAAGTACTCTATACCAAATTTTAACTACATATAATCGAAAGAGTTAAAGCAAAAGCTGAGGTAAATACTGAAACTGAATTATTTTAAAGAAATCTAAAGCAAATTCAAAGAATGCTCTTAGCATTCCTAGAAAATTACAATGCACATCAAATCCTTTAACGGAGTTCTTGATCAGAGGCAAGTTTGTAGGACTAAGATCTAAATAGTCTTTCCAGTCTAGGGTAATGAAACTGGACTACTTGAAAACTATGTAACAGGAAAAAATAATAAAAAACAGAGAGACAGTTTTCTATCACTGATGGTGGGAGAAAATAGATTTCCAAATACAACATTTCAAAGGAAAAACTCCACTCTGTCTCTACTTCCTTCCTAAGACGTATGATATAACCACATATTGACATACATATACAGAATGCTCCAGTTTCTGTGTGAACACAGGCAATGAGGAGGAAAAAAAACGTCAGTCTGCCAGCACAGGCTTTTAATGGCAACTAGCAAGTCATGGCAGACAGAACCTTTTGGAGAATGCAAACTGCTTAAAAAAGTAGAATGTTCGAAAAAAGCAGAAACTGAGACATTTCAAATCTGAAACACTTTACCAGAGTTAGTTGTAATTTATTAAAGCAAAGAGGAGTGCATGACAGCATATGTATCTGTGCACACATCCACATACCCACCCAGCTATACAAGTATAACCACACTGACTTCCCTCCCACAACAATTTTATTTTTATTCTTTAATGTCACTGTTTTCTTTCATCTAAAATTGCAATAAAAGTTAGACTGAAACACAGATTTTAATTTTCTATGCAGCAAAAAGAACAGATATTTTGGGCCTGTTCACCTACACTGAAATTTGTGATCAGGTTGGGATCTCTGCTGTTCTAGATGGAAAAGGAGCTTTAATAGCTTTAACAACTATGTAGTATTAGCTCTTGGACTGAGATGGACTGGTTTGCATCTGTGCAACAAGACAGAAGGCAAGCCATGGAGGAGTACACATTTTCTGCCAAGAAGCTAAGCAAAAGGTTAATCTAATCTCTGTCTCAATGTTTCTGTGAAGACGCTTGCAGGCTAAGCAGGGTGCTAGCTGGAGCCCAGAGCTGGAACAGACCAAGACATCTAACAGAAATGAAGTCAGAAGAGTTTAGTGTGTGAAGGCTGATTGAAAAAACATTTGATGAAAATGCTGGAAATATAGTTCATATACTACCGAAAGATCAGATTTAAATAAGTTGGTTTTGAAAACCGATGTGAGAGGAGTGATTTATTATTCTAATATATACCTTATGATTAGTCACCAAAATGTATTATCTTTTTAATCTCATCAATTAAGAAGGGGCTTTAAGAGCAGGAGCTGGAAGAATTGTTAGAAAATCTCCAGGTGTCACCTGTGCCTCAGAGACAGGCACGCAGCTTAAGATAAGAACCATCTACCCCCACACAAAGGATTTTCTTTTTATGTATGAAAAGTGCTTAACACTTCTGAGATAGCAATCTCTAATCAAAATTCTAATCAGGTTGAAGAATAAAACCTGCCAAATACTAACCTGAAATACTACCTCTCTGGCGAGGACATTAGATATGTGTCTTGGTTCACCAAATGACAATACAAAAAATAACTTCTTGTGAATATATGCATTGTTTATTGTGGCATATACTCCTAAGTAGCGAATAAATTCTTCGCACAGAGAGGACTATTTTTTGTTTTATTTTTTTTTGGAACAGCCCAACCAGAAGGTTTTGATCAAAGCCAACTCCACATTTTGCAGAGAATTTTTATTCTCAGCATAGTCTTTCTCAAGTCTTTTAACTTCTCATCTTCCTTCCCCCTCACCCTCCTCCTTATCCCCAACCTAAGAATCTTTCAAGGATCGTATCACCTTCTGCCATACTATTTAATATAAAAACCTTCAGAAGTAAATTAAACCTCCTGCCAAAACAGTATGTTTTGAAGAAGAATGAAGAATGGCTGAACGTCAATCATTCCGGACAGATCAGTTAGTAGTGCTAGAAGTCAAAAGACTAATACCACAGGCATCTAAACAAAAGTTTAGACAAGTTGGACAGATGGTTTCTTTTTAATGAGAGAATATAAATCATTAGCAAAATATTTTAGTTTGTAAATCTGCTGAAAGGTGACTTGTATGTATGTCTGTGCATACAAACCCACACACTCAAGGACACCCCCAAACCATACTATATCATATTACATGTTAATATAAATTATTCTAAACACTCTGTCTGGCTCTTTCTTACAGCAGGAAGAACTATATCACAGTCATTTCACTGACCTTACTGAGAGCTGTAATAGCATTTCAATGACATCACTGATACTTTTAAATAGGAATTTTTTTAAAGTCACTTACATTAACTTTCTCTATGTCCCTGAAAGGAAGTTAGATGACTCTCTCTAGAAGGAGATATACTTTAATATTAAATTTGATAGGTATTACAATTAGTGATGAACAACAGAAACTGAATTTTTCATGATATGGATATGCAGATAGCCTCATCATGCAGTCAAAAGTATCACTATATTACTAAATGTTTAGTACACAAGATTCAGTGGGACTTTAGCAGTTTTGTAGGTTCCCTCTTCTGCCTGCCAGTGACCCTAATTACTCTGGGAGGATGGGAGGGAGAAGGAAAAGAAGAAGCATAAAAGAATTGCGTAGTATCATGGCCAGGTTAGATACAAGTAGTGTTGATATTGCAGCAGTATCTGCATACAAGAATTGTAGAAGAGTCTGGTACTACAAAGGATGAAGAAAAACACAAAGCAATTGAAACTATTGTGGCAGTGATGTATTTTCCACCATTAGCTATAATATGCAATGGTACTTACCATATTTGTGTGGTGCATAAGGAGAGGTAGACAAAAGAGTTATGATCATCATCAATAACTAACACGGAGGAAAAAATGGTGATTACACAGACGAAAACTGCCCTTATGCACAGGAATTTATAAGCACCTCAGAGCTCTGTAAATCTGCTTTAGTACAATGTTTACACAAAAGACATTAATTAATCTAAGATAAAACTGAAATTTATAGGTTTACTATGTAAACTGGATTACTCCTTACAACTAATTGCTCAATGATTACACTTCGTCATATGTTATATGAAGCCTACAATGTGATTTAACATTTTTTCTGTTCAGCCTATGACTTCATCTTTGAAGAATCCATGATACTGTAATGTCCTCCTAAAGGCCAGGTTTACACTACAGATGCCAGTGAGCAGCGCTGTGTTTGCCACACATGCAAAGATATAAAATACCTGAGCTAACAAGGTAAAACTTGGGCTCAGCAGTTTCTTTGGTATTGTTACAAAGTGTAATTTTGCTATAATTACAAGAAGGTCGTTGAGATAATACTTAGATATGTGAAAACAGTCTAGTTTTACACACAATCTACGGCAATGGCTGGATGGTCAATGAAGAAACAGCAGTTTCAGTTGAAATGTCACTATTTCCAAGTTTTTTTCCCTGCTCCTCTGCAGAAGGTTAATACTCATCTAGTAGAGTCAGAAAAATAGATCATGCGGGCTCTTCTCATTTGCTTTAGCACAAAGGCATTTGGATAATGTAAACCCGATGTAGAAAGCAGTTTAATCTAAGTGTTTCTGTACTTAAGCGGAAAGTGACAGCAGAAATGATCCACCTTTCACCAGTACCTGTTCTGGTGTGATAGCCTCTGGCAATGGGAGATGGTTTTTGCCAGAGACCTAATGACATAGCTGGAAGAGGGTAACACATTCAGTTAACACGATTCTTTTTCAGAGAGCATCTGACCATGCTTTGCTCTATGTCCTGTGGATCAATGTAGGTAAACGGTATCCTTAAATCAAATGCAAGGAGATGCCAGAGAGCGCTGCAACCGTCTTTGGGATAGCACCTCTATTCCAGTCAAGAACATCATCTTAGAACCCTCCATGCCTAATTAGGATGTTTTCTTACTGGGTTGCACACATGTAGGCCCTATTTTGTTTTGTGATTCCCACAGTAGTCAGAAGAAAGGTCGAAAAAGAATTTGCTATTTTACAGTTATCAAGAAAATAAAAACATTCTAGCAATTTGCAGCTGGTAACAAAGGTATTTGCAATAATTTGCATTTAAAAATAAAAAATTAGACACATTAAGCGACATAATTCCCCTTGCTCTGTCTCCATTAACAATCATCAAAACTGGGGAGAACTAGTTCCAGTTGTAAAGAACCTCTGTGGTGCAGACACCTTTGCAGGTGGGCATGTTAGGATACAAATGCTCCTTACAAGAAATATGGTTAGAATCACGGTGTTGTTGATTGCCTTTCACTTACAGCATCATGAGGGGTTCAGGCCAAGTTACAGCCCAGACAACAGCCATAGGAGATTATTATCTCTTAGGCACTTAAATTATTCTGCTTCTTCATTAAAATGAAAAACTGGATTTTTAAAAGAGTTAATTGTTAAAATATTTTATTATTAAAATATTAAAAACTATTTATGTTGTTTAAATATTATTGCAAATCCTTTACTAAAATTTAATACTATCAACACTACAGTCTTACACCATTTACTCTGATACTATGCTTTTTCAGGTTTTGGTAGGCTGAAGCTTTTCTGCACAGAAAATGCATCGTTGCAGGAATGCGGGGGTGCTGGAAGCTTGGGAGACAAGGGTAAAGGACGCAAATAGTAGAGTGGGAACACTATCAGGATTGAAGGAAAACACACCAGCTGAATGTTCCTGCTTAAACAATCTGCAGTTAGATAGCTGGCACTGTTGAAATTAAAATGGGCTTATTGTAAGTTTTAAGCACAATGCATTGCCACAAGTGGTCCGCTTTATATCTCTCAGTTCCATTGAGTCTCTGCACTTGGGTAGATCAAGATTTGAAGATTGTTTTTTTAAGCATTAAAGCTAGGAGCTTATTATAAATACAAAAATAGATTTGATTATGGGCTCTAATTTTACAGTATTACAGCAAACAGTGGCCAGGGATTGTGGAATTTTATATAGTCTTTAGTACCAATAAATAAATAGATAAATACGTGCAAAGCCTGAACTCACATTCCAAAAATATCTTTCTCATTTTCACACTTGGTAAGTAGAGACAATGAGAGTTCAAAACGTTAGTACTACCAGCTGTCACGATAACTGTACATAAGCCGCTATGAACAATTGCTTTTCCAGAACAAAGCGCCCGATCCATACAGGTGAGGAGATGGCTGTAAGAGTTCGGTGAGGTTCAGCATACTGCATCCCTAGGCAGCACAGAGCTCAGGAGCAGGCTGGTTAGTAACAACACTAACACACAGGGATTGTTCTAATTCTAAACAGTCAGATGAAGACAGCAGTTCAGGGCAATGACTAGGACAAGGATCATGCTAAACTTATTCGCTTTCACACCTGGTGAGAAATTCACGGATACCTAGCAAAATAGTCATTGCCACCCACCTTCTGTGGTGACTGGGAGGGAAATCTCCATGCAGGCTGCAGACTGCGCTTTTCTAAAGGGTGGCCTCCCAGGCCCTCGGCGGTTTGTTTTTGAGACGTCCGCGCTGGAAAGTCGTTTTCCTGAACTGCAGCTCTGGGATGTTGGACTTGTACAGTGTCCATTGACGTGATCTGGAAAGTGAATGCAAAATGTGCTAGGTAAAGTGCCAGCTCCCAAAATTCAGACAGGAGGAGAGATGTAAGTTCTGATATTTAAGAACGGGTTAAGTCAAATCTTCTGAGAACAACCATTTATTTGTTTTATCACTGCAGCATGTATATGTAAGAACAACTCACCATATCTTTAAGGTATATTTTGAAATAAAGTAAGGGACATAGAACTGGTACACATTCTTACAGTTGCAGATCCCACAGCATTTGTCGACCTATGTGCATAGGTAGTTTATCAAGATACAGCTGGTAATACTGTCATCCTTGATGTTGTGTCTCCTAATATATACCAAATATGTTCGAAAACCATCTTTCCTTTTTGCCCTCATAAAGAACTGCAAGTGTAATTTACTGCAAGATAGAGCTGGACAACTTCCCTACCTGACTAGAAACTGCAATGAAACAGGTATCTAACTGCCACTATTTGTGACAATTATAAAACTAACCGTAATATTGCTAAATTATTCTTTGTATCCGACATAGATTTATCTTACTGCTAAGGAAACTGACTGCTGAACAATAGATTTGTCTGCTACAGAACTAAAGATGTGAGGCTGTGTCCTTGGACCCTTGCTAGAGGCCGTGGTCAAACAGCACAGCACACGCTGACATCTGCTGGGGCAGGAAACAAAATACATCTGCTTGAAACGCTGTCCACCTTTGTCTGTTCTTCATCACTGACAACAGGTCTTTAAACCACAACAATTCACTGATCAAGGCTTAGATCAGAGTTTAGAGTGGGTTGGACGGGGTCAATGGACTACAACACATTCATATGATACTCTTCCTCCCGTCACGTTGAGTACACCAGTATGAGGTGAAGAATTACTGTATGCAATTTTCCCCTCTGCATATGAAAGGATACACACCCGGATATAACTGACTTATTTTTAGTCAGCAGAGAACTCATACTTAACTAATTTAAGTAAACGGCTGGTCATGAGCATAACAAATTCAGATTTGTGCAAGCACACCTTCTATTCAAAACAATGGAAGCTCAATACTATAGGTAAGGATGAGCTTGAAGTTTCTACCTCCATTTTACATCAGGTTAATTATATCTCAGAATTAGCCTCCAAGATTCTGTATGTAAGTATATTCAGTATATCATTGTTCTCTTCAAGTTGTATTGTATCCAAAGAAAAGATGAATTTTAATATACCAAGACAAATTTATTTCTTTGTTACCATGCCATGATAGCACCACTGTACAGAAAGAATAGGTATTCCTATAGTCACATGATAAAATGGATTCTATACTGAATACAGCATATAGTGTGCTATTATATGTAGTCTTCTAATGTGCAAATTACGTCCTTTACATGTGAAAGCAGTTCAGTCTTGATGAACAAAACAGGAAAGAATTGTTCAGAATTATATTTTAGAAAGTAATTAGTATCTATACTAAGACTGAGTATCTATAATGAAACGGTTCTGTAAGAGACACAGCTTTCATGATTCCTATAATCTTTCTTAATACTTTGCTGTTAACTGAGCTAACAGCAGATATCAAGATGATGTGGATGATTCATTCAACTTATAGTTAGGGAATTTTCCAAAATATGCTCGAACTATTCATATATTTCAGTAGAAAGTCCTTTGAGATCAGGGCTTTGTTCAAGGGCACAGGCTGACTGTTTCAACCTCAGCAATAGATACATCCTCATCCAGCTGCTTCCTTTCTTCAAAATTCAGTTTGTGTGGAGGAGTTTCAGCATGATATCTAACTATCTCCAGGGGGATCCTAGGAAGTGGTGAGGAACATAACAGTAAAAATGAATCATATTCTATAGAAACATCAACAACATTTGTGAGTCCCTTTCCCTGAACATTGTATAGAATGGGCACAATTCATCTAAACCCCTATTCACTATGCCAAATTTTAAAAGAAATTCTGCTCTTTCTCTTAGTGTGCTTCCTTGTCTCAGGTTACCTTCACAGGCCAAAATTAAACAAAAAAACACAACAGGATCTGGGCACTTAAATCCCTTTAGTTGTCTTTCTGAATAAGTAAAGCCAGTTCCTGTACAGAGAACAAATCAGCTACAGGGATACCCTTCAAGTACTGAAGTTGGTGAAATGTTAGTGAATGCTACAACAATGAGTGGAAAGGGGAGTTTAGTGATCAGTGACACAATTTTCTACATTTTAACACAATTCTGCTATTCTGATTAGATATTATTTTTCAAATGTATACAATATGGAGCAATACAGCTCTGCAAACCTTAGTTAAAAAACAAAAACAAAACCAAAAAGACATTGAACAAAATAATATAATTCTAGGAAGTATGACCACAATATTTTTGCTGAGAAGCTGAAGAGAATCAAGCAGATGAAGACCACCCAAATCTATAAGAAAATCCTGTGCTTGTATTTAAAAAGGAACTACTTCCATATTTTTATGATACAAACTCAATGATACAAAATGTTTCTGAAGAAAGGTTATGTACTATTTAAGAGAAGGTTCCTTTCTGTGTAGTCTGAAAAAAAAAAAGTGTGCAAGAAAAGCAAAAAGCAAAAATAATAGTAATATTTCCTCCAGTGTACTTTGTAAGGGAGACTGTGAGGATGCTCATGTTACCACCCTTTACCAAAATGACTGCAATGATTTTCTAGCCCGTTGAGACCTGTGTCACTTGATCTTCCTTTGTCATAACAGATATCTTCCAATCACTCCGAAGAATGGATAGAAGAGGCTTGTAAAGACATGGCTTTTTTCCAGCTTTGTTCCAGGTGTAAGGAAGAATCACATTGTAACTTTTTTTGTTTGCTGGCTTACTGCTTTTGTCATGTGGTCACTGGGGCTTTTCTCATATCAGAAATATTTGTTGATATTGAGCACCAGTTGATATTGGAGATTTTAACATTGGTACTTAGGAAGCAGTGAATGGATCACTCTGTGCTTTTGATGCAACAGTGCAACAGCTCCTAAATCTCTCTTATTCTGGCGAAGGAATAGAATAGTTGCCTGGGGAGAAAGCACTGCACAAAAAAGCCATCCTCTTTTCTACCCTTTTCCACAACTGCATTTTGCCATCACCTCCTATCCCTTCCCACAGCTACCATTGCCACTGGCACCACATTGCCCAGCTGAGATTTAACTGAATCTGAGTATACCCCACGAGGCCAAGGGAATTTGCATTGCACTCCCTAATGCTCCTGGATTCCAGGAGCAAGTACTGGAGTTAATAGTGCACTGCCTCTGGGCACCCTGCCTCAGAGGAGCTTCTCCTTGAAGCAGTCTCCATGCTGTGCACCAGCCATCCCACTCCCCCTGGGCAGCACCCTTTTCTCCTGTTTGTGGATAGTGAACTAAACAGCCAGGGCTCAGGAACAGCTGTTCATCAATTTAAACATGTAAGGCTCATGCAACCCACTGGAAGTAATTATAGAAGATTACCCCGTAACACAATACATTAGTTACTGTGAACTTAATGGAACTACTGAGAGATGCCTTATGAGAGATGCAATGTGCAACATGACAGAGCAAGCCTGCTGGATAGCCTCACATTTAAACTGATTCTTCTGAGGAGTATTACACAGACCTGAAGCATATTATATGTACACGAATGAGCTAATTTTAGTTTACACACAGTAACACATATATGTTACACAACCTGCCTTGTCATACAACTGCTTTAAACTACTTGGTGACCTTTGCAAAAAGCAAAAGGGACGAGTGAATTACCAATGAAAAGCTGAACCCCTGTTAAAACCAAATGTGCTAAAGATGTTGGTAAGAAAGGAGAAACACTAGTTGCAGTTCCTGTCTAGAAAGTTGTGTTACACTGGACATTACAAAACCAAAGAAAGAGTAAGAAACATCATTGTTTTTCAGTTCTAACACAGGAATACATTCACATAGAAAATCTAGCTGAAAACTAGTTCTTACTAATGATCTGAGGGAGGTTCCAACTTCCTAAGTTGGAAGGAAGTGATCAATAAAAGAGCAGGCAAGAGGAGCAGAGAGAGCTGCTTTAATATGGAGCAGAAAGAACCTGAAAAATGAGAAAGTCTCAGAGAATTTCTTCAATCAGTGTTAAGGATACAATCTACGCTGTTAAAAGGAGGAAAAGTCCATCTGTTTCTATTTGGGGATTTTTTGTGTATTATCAATAAATGAGATATTAGGTAATGATTATGTGTGACTAACAGCTTTTTTCTTTACACAGCAAAGAGATGCACCTTTAGATCAAGAAAAAAGTGATCTCATGTAACTGTACAAATAGCCTGAAGGACAGTCTCAAGGTTGCACATAATCAAAATCTGTGTAAAAACAGTGTGAGAATACGGAATGACACCTTAAACTTTTAACAGATTACTCTTAAAGAAAATCCCTTACAAAGTCAAGATCGCAGTTTGCTCTTGGTACAGTTCTGTCAGCCAGGCAAGAGAGGAGGTGTGAGTCCTAGCAGAAGATATTGGTACAGATATCCTGCCAACAAATACATGTATTTACCATCATGCCTTCCTCAGTTCGAAGAGGAAGGATGAATTGCCCTGTTGACATACTGATAGTACATTTAGGTCCACACTCAGAGTATAACATACTGTCATTACGATATAATGCCTGTGTAATAGAATGGTATCCCTCGTATGGTAACAATCTCCTATCATACACTTGATCCCAGACATCATCATTTTTCTGAAATCAGCATAAATGGAATTTATTTTTCAGAGAATAACACATTTTCAACCACTTCACAGTATTTTAAGTATGTTGTCACTGACAGAGCCCCTTCCACAACCAATATTTTTGCCTACAGTTATGAAAAATGAAACCAAAATATGAAATAAGATATCCAAATGAGGAATGCTAAGAATATATTAGTTTGCTGTAATATCACCTCTACATTAACTTATCTCAATAACCAAGCCTGGCAATTCAAATCTAAAAATAAATTTATCTTTGTTCCCTGAGAACAGTGTGCAAATTTTGGACCACTTGGATCTAACCCTATTCCTCTATTCAGATTCTTCTGTTGAATTTCTAGTGACCATGTAACATCACACTACTGGACTGACTGTCTCAAAAAGTATACAGCACTCCGTGTACCTCAACAATAATGTAACAGAAATTGTTGCTGTGCTTTGTGCAATAAACAGGAAAACACAGACAGAAAACTTGACTTCATTCTGAAACAATCATGAAACATTATACATCCTGAGCTGTGTAGAGGACAACACCGAAACACGCAAGTAGAGTGGATTATCCAAGTGACCACCTAGGATATCAACAACTTGTCCTGAGCACTCTGTATTAGGAGCTTTACACCAGCATTTTCAAGCTGGAAAACTCTGTTTCTAATTCTCTGTTTTTGAAAATGAAATCTTCCCAAAGAGGTTGGACAGGAAACATTTTTTCAACCTGAACATGACAAAAATAAGGCATGGCATATATCAGCTGCAGACTTTCTAAACAAAACTCCACCTTTCCATCTGATATGAATTAACAAAGAGTAAGATAATTACAAAAAATGTAGTCTGTTCTGACCAGATTCTCCTGAAAAGCTATGTCTTGTTGGTTTTCAAGGTTTTGTCTTTTTCTCCAGATTTTCAAAAAATCTTTCTTTTTAACTAGAGGTAAGAATGTCTGAAATAATTGAGCCAGCACCACTGCACTTATTTGTAATGCCTCTTTAGAGCTGGCTTCCTTATCTAATTACTGAAACAACAAAAGACAGAACATCAACAAGCTCAGTTCTGCTTATCCACATGAGGAAACATTACAGATCTCTTCAGACATAATTTTTACCTTGAAATACTGAAATGCCTACGGGGTTATTTAATCCTCAGAATTTTTTGTTGACCCGTGTCTTAGCTTGTCATTTCACACGAAGTTATACATAATTTCTACATCATTAGCTCTGAAGAGAACTGAAGCAGGTAGCGTTTCGTTTTGCCACATTATTAACAAGCTATGCATCTGTTATTCATAGTTATTTGGGGTGCAAAATTTTGATTTTTGTCCAAAGTGTTCTTGATGGTATGCCAGTATAATTCACACTCTACTTCATACAATGTTAACATATAAATAATTTGCTTGCAAATACACAACAGAAAAAGACACAGACCTTGTCATATAAGCCATTCCAAATATAATTAAGTTTGCATACAATTTCTATGCAGCAATCAAACAACTCTAAAAAAAATACAATTTTTTTCAAACTTGTTAACATTATGAATCATAGATTTTTGACAGATTTCATACCAAGTTATTGTAATAAATAAACTAGTGACTATTTTCCATTTTTATTTTAGTGCTGCAAGAGCAGATTTTATCCTAGATAACTTCTGATTTGGAGTTCTAGTTTTTAAATATTCTTGTGCTTCTGCACAGTTGCTAAGACCTTGGATGTTGCTCTAAGTCCCAACAAGGTGACAGCACCATCCATCTCATGCCCGAGTCTCTGTCTACAGATGACAATCTATGTGAGAGCCCAATCCTAACCAAGTTACTACAGAGGACCTCTGGGTGTAGGCAGGTTTGGTTAAGTCTGTGTGTAGCCCCAGGTTTTGATTGCTGGCATGAAAAGGCTGCTGAGAGTATCGCAACATGAAAAGTGCACAGAGACCACAGAATGAAAGAATACTATGTATGTGTTTGCATTTCTTGAAAACAGTGGAAAAAGACTTACCTTTGAGAGTCCTCAGTAAGGAACTCTTCTACAAGTAAAACCAGAAAACTTAGGAACAGTGAATATCTATTGTATTGTGAGCCTACTAGTTGAGTATCATGTATAACAACATATATTTCAACTCTTAAATATATGATGATCTTAACTGCTTGTTTTGTTGCTTCGGCTAACAAATATATTTTAATACTTTTCAGTCATGACTACGTTTAACAGTTGTAAATATTTTAGTTACAGTCTCATTTTGATAATTTTAAGTACTTACCTTTCCTCTAAACTACTTACTTGCTTGTTAAATCTCCAATGTACATCAGATTTTTTTTTTTTTTGTTAACTCTGGAAGTATTAGAAGTCAGAACATAGCCCCTTTCTGCATTTGAAATATAACCACACAGCACATTGCCAATTATGCTGCAACAGTTGACAGATTTAACCTGCTGATCAGCTCTTGCTGTTTTTTTTTTTCCTTCTGGTTATTTGGACTGGCAGAGTGCTAATATATCAGTTAATACAGGTTCTCTTTTAAAAAATGTTTGACCATAAACCTTCTCTTATTTAATATAGGAAGAAACTGGTGCTGTCACACACCTGACCTTTAGAACATGAAGGAGACTTTTTTCAAAACCCAAAACGTGAAATTGCAGGGAAGCAAAATGTTTAAAATCATTTCTGTAAAAGTAGAAGCCATTAGTCCAACCCACAATGTTTTCCATCTTAACAGGGATCAAACTTGGAGCAAAAAAAGGCAAACCACATCCTTGACTGTATCAGTGAGAGCACAGCCAGCAGCTTGAGGGAATCCTTCCCCTCTACTTGGCATTTGTCAGACTGCGTCTCAAGTACTGTACACAGTTTTGGTCTTCCCACTACAAGAAAGATATTGAGATAAAGGGGTGAGTTCAAAAGAGGTCCACCAACCTGGAAAGGAAGTTGGCACGTGATGTAAGAGGAGAAGCTGAGAACTACTCTTTTTTTCCCCCCAGCCTTAAAAAGAGAAGGCTCAGAGGAGACCTAGTTGCTCTCTCCAACTACCTGAGCTGAGTATACAGAGAAGACAGGCCCAGACTCTTCTCAGAGGTGCGCAGTGACCAGATGAGAGGCAAAGGACACAAGCTGGGACACAAGAAATTCTGGTTGGATATCAGGAAAAATGTTTTTTTCCTTGTGGGTGGTCAAATACTGGAAGGGCTTGCGGAACCTCTGCTCTTGGAGGCATTCAAGGTTCAGCTGGACACAACCCTGACCTACCTGTCTAACCAGACCTGCTTTGAGCAGAGTGATGGCCAAGATAACCTGCAGAATTTCCTTCCAATCTTAATTATGCTATGATTCTAACTACAAGCAGAGTTCAGATGATTCCTCAATTCAGCTGGTATTTTCAGACCAAAAAGTGAACAGAAATTACTCTGCCTTTCTAGAAGGAGATATAAGCTGGCCAGTCCATAAGTTCCTTTGCATATAAAAATGCATATAATTTTCAATGTACACTGCCAAGTAATTCAAAAAAAGCATTGCTAAAGCTGGATGTCTGGATTGCCTTATCTAAACATGTCAGGCCAAGGAGGAAAGCAATTCATATAATTTTGAATTTTCACAAATGTTCTTTGGCACTGCAAACAAAATTACAGATCCAGAGCCAGAAAAACTAGTAGAGAACGCTCCACTTAAAATCAGCCAGTTTGTCCAATGAGGCAGTAAGGAAAAACAGATTAAAAGCTTCAAAATTTTGCCAGTTGAATGCATGATGTTTGTCCTGAGGCAACTGTCTGAAGTTGTATGAGAAGTAGTGACTAGAAAGCAATGTCTATTATGGATCTAATAATGGCTGCTGTAAACTACTTTGAAAGTGTGAAGCAGGAATTTTCATACTACATTTATATTATTATATGCATAAATATCTGAGGAAAGAAAAATCAAACAGATTCCACAAGCTTGGTACATGCACAAAATGGAATACATAGTTATAACTAAAGCTTCTTAGTCTGACTCTTACAATCGTGTTTTATGAAGTCAACTTTCAGAATTAAAGCTTTTGGGCCTCTGCATCAGAATACATTTCTCAAATCCTTGACAAATTTGAGCTTATTTGGTACTTTGTCTAGTTTTTCACTTCTGTATAAAATGGGAGACATTATCTTTGAGCTAGTTTAAGAATTCATTCACTGCTTATAAATTTCTGCACAAAGCATAGGAAATTATATTAACCTTTTGAAGATCACAGCTTAGAAAGAGGAAGGAAAAATTGCTGTCTCTATTTGCATTTTCTTTTGTTCTTTGGCTAATAAAGTCTAGGTAACAGCATCAATTCATACAGTGAAACCACTTGTTCACAGAAATTAAATAAAAATTGGCAGTTACTGAGTTTCTCCATTTTTAGTTGGTGCTTGTGTATAACTCCCTGTGATCACCTGGAAACTTTAAAAGCTTTTAAGGAAATGAGCAGAAATACTTTTTATGAGAAAAATACAAGTTGATGCTCAAAGTGGCTGGTGAGGCAAAGTTAGCAAACTTTCATATAAAAGCAGTTGTATAAATTTCTGGCCCAGATTCCCCACTTTGATTAGGATTATCCTCATAATTTGTTTCGCTGCAACAGTGCATGGAAACATAGAAGATCTTTTCAGAAAACAGTATTAGGTTTAAAAATAAATATATTGTCATTCAGAGCTGCAGCTGAAAGATAATAGGGAAACTGTATAGTATATGCAACAGCAATGTTACATTTTCCTTCTGGCCAACCCAAATGAACATTTGGGTTAGAATGAGCTGCAGTTTAAAGAAGCTGTATTGTCTCCCCACATACGGCATGTTCTTACGTTTCTGTGTGAAGGTATGATACCCACAGACAACAAGATCCTCAGCCATGATAGATAATAATCACTACATCAAAATAAAAAATATACTGAGGTCAGCTAAATATCAGTCATACAAAGGTCAAAACAGAGTCCCAAAGTACCTTTAAGTCATGAAAATCCTGACAAGGCTTAACTGGACACCCACAGTCACGGGATCACACTTTATCGCCTTAAATGCTAGCAAATGACTCCCTAAGCTACTGCCAGCACTGGTAGCATCTCCACAGGAAACAGATTTAACCTCTACTATTTTAATTCAGAACAAAGTGAAAGCAAGGACATCACATGAGCCAGATCCTAACAAGGGAGCAGAACTGTAAGCTGCCAGATGATAATGTATTTCCCAATTAGCCGCAGTTGGTGCTGAGAGTACGCGATGTATCAGCACTCTGTGAAAACCTGTGAGCCACAGCCAATGGGATGAATGCACAATATCTTACCATTTGAAAGTGGTGACTTGAGTACCTGTAATACAAGCGTGGACCAGATAGCATTGTTATCCCCTAAATATTAAGACTCAGGCAGTCTCAGGCAACAGCCAACAGTAGATATATAATCCCTAAGAGCTCTACCACTGTAGCCAGGACATTTTGGAACAGAAGTAAATGAAATGGAGACATTATTCATCAACTTTTCCAGGAATTCTCATTTAAATTTAGCTCCTTACATTGAATAAAGAAGTTTTCCAGCCAGTTGTAAACTAAGCTACCTACAATTCAGCACAGTTTTAATGGCTAGAATAATTAACAGGAATCTTCTGCCCTTCTAAGACAGTCATGAAGCAGAACTGAAACAAGCTTTTTGTTTTGTTTCTTTTCTTTTTTATTTTGTTTTTAAAGCCTTCTTCTGTGGTTGATTAGCCATGATTAACTGTCAGCCTATACATTGAATGCTGCTTCCACATACTTCATCCTTAGCAATCTACCAGGTTTCCTGATCATTGCGTACAGAGTACCCAATAACTGCAGTAATAAAAACAAACATAATGCTTAAGTGAAAATTTGATAATACCTCTTGGTCTGTAAGAAATTTTTGAAATTAATGGCACTCCAACAGTTTCTGCAGGATGTTGAAACAGACCTTCTTACATTTATTTTTAGTTTATGTTGAACTTGTTCTACATTATTCAAAAATAATGAGTACAGGTAATTAGAGGAATGGTAGAAACAGGACTGTTTTGAAATCACGGATATGATTATGCATTCCTGTCCTGGTTTCAGCTGGGATAGAGTTAATTTTCTTCCTAGTAGCTCGTATGGTGCCATGTTTTGGGTTTAGGATGAGAATAATGCTGATAACACACCGATGTTTTAGTTGCTGCTGAGCAGTGCTTGCACAGAGCCAAGGATTTTTCAGCTTCTCGTGCTGCCCTGTCAGCGAGGAGGCTGGGGGTGCACAAGGAGCTGGGAGGGGACAGAACCAGGACAGGGGACCCAGACTGGCCAAAGGGGTGTCCCATATCATACGGCACCATGCTCAGCAATAAAACTGGGGGTCTGGCCAGGGGTGGTGGTGTGCTGCTCAGGGTCTGGCTGGGCATTGGTTGGCAGGTGGTGAACAATTTTGTTGTGTATCACTTTATTTATTTATTTTTCTTTCTTATTAAACTGTCCTTATCTCAACCAATGAGTTCTTGCACTTTTACTGTTTTTGATTCTCTCCCCCATCCCATTGTGGAGGCAGGGGAAGAGAGTGAATGGCTGTGTGGTGCTTAGCTGCCTGCTGGGTTAAACCACAAATCCACTAATCTTCAAACTTCCCTACATATGTCACATATTTAAGACAGATCATCATGGTTCCTATACTCTTAGGTTGAATTTACAGCTTTTCTTTTGTACATTGCTGTCCTGCTTTCCAATCTTTTTTTTTTTTTTTTAAACATAAAGCCGCCTTCAGTTTTTCAATCTGTTCTGGGCAATGCTTACAACATTGTCCCGCAGGAAAGCTATGGGTAAGGCATTTTTTTTCCCTCTGATTTATGACTTGAAAGTTGTCTGTCTCAAGATGCTGAACAGAATAAAATCTTAATACTGATTCCCATATTATACAGTAAAGCCCTCACCACTTCTAGTTACATTGATTTGTTTCTTGCTTTGCTAAAAACCTTTAATTCCATTCTTTTACACATCAAGTTTATCTTTTTCTTGTGTTATGCTTCAGGTCTTTCAGATGTGCTAACATAATCTACATCTATTTCATGCTATATGTCCTTCAAGATGATTTTGTTTTAATAATACTAACAAAAAGAAGTCCAATCTACAGAACATGGTTTAGCCTTAGATCCTACTCTATGGCTATTCCAATGCTCTACATATTCGCCTTCCCTCTTAACAGCCGCCCATTTATTTAGTGATAAAAATAATTTTACAGGTCTATAGCTGCCTGCATCACTCCTTTTACCTTTTTGGAGTACCAGTATTACAATATTCCACTCCAATTTTTTTTTTTTTTTGGCGTACTCCTACATTCCTAGTTTCTCAAACATCACTGTTAATGATGGAGTAAATTATTTCAACTAATTCACTCTGTACACTGAAATCTGCACAATCTGGACTGAATTTCCCAATGATTTTGCAGCATTTATTTACTTAATCTTTATCAGGATCTATTAGCAGTTTTCTAAGTTCCTCAGCCATTTATAATGTAGAAGACATTTATTCCCTTGACTTTTGCCTTGGAGAACAGTGTTTCATTGGTTTATACATGCACAAGATTCCTAGTGACAGAAATTAAGTTCAGTTGTATTACGCAAGAATGTTATCCAACTTTAATTTCTACCTCTAAAAAGACACTCGAAGTAATGAGGCACAGCTACACAGCTTTTTCAGTCATCTTACATGAGAAACTTCCCATGATAGCAAAACTAGACTCCTTGATACTGAGAATACTTAAAAATAATTATAAAAATCTTTGTGTGAACCATACATTCAACCCCAAATGCCAGAAGCAATTCTCTTTATGTGGATATTTAAAAGGGCATGATCTACCCCAAACATTTTTAGGTTATGCAAGATATTAATTTCATTTTAGGTTTTCTGAGGTGAAATTTCTGCTTTCACTTACTATGCATTTCCACTGAAATATTAAAGAAGAATTGAGAAAAAGGTTATGACAAGCAGTGTACATAACAGTTGGCTAAGGTAAGTCTCATGAAGAGGTCTGAGCCACAAACGACTGATTTCTGATCAGACTTCTCCGATGCTCAAAAACACCATAAAATATACATGTTCAGTTCTCTTACTGCTGTCATGGCACGGAATATGTACCTCAAATACTGAAAATAGACTAGCGCATGCATTGGGTGTTATAGGCAGAGATAAACATCACTGACAACCAGTTACAATCATTCAAGTGTGTCAAAAGTTCAAAAGCGACTTCATAACAAGATATTACACACACAGTGTGTAATGATTAGCAAAATATGTCTACATGAAATAAATGAATATTAAACAAGCAAAATGCTGACAGCTGCCAACAGAACTGTATGGGTTAATAGGTGGTTTTTAGAAAGCCTTTTCAGACAAAGCCTCCAAGGTTATTGTGTTATCTCATGGACCAGTTGGTAGAATGTTTTGCCAATGAATGTAAGGAAGTTTAAAGCTGTTGGCTTTCGCCTACCGTACCAAGATCAGTCTTAAGATCTGTTGGCAGACTTAACTTTCTTGATCCTTTAACTGAAACAACAGAAAAAGGAGAAAGGCAGTTGTTAATAATTAAGAAAGAAAAAGGAGCGAGGGAAAACAACATGCCATATTCTGGTTAATATCATGCTGAAAGTTTGTAGCATAACTTTTTTTTTAAATCAGCACATAAAGGCAGAATTATGGTTTAAATATTTTCATGTAAACCATTCAGAAAAATAAATGTAACTGAACAAAAAAGCACTGGAAAAAACATTACTCCGGCTCTCAAGAAATGAATGGTGCTCTACATAGCTTTGGCTGTGTGCTGCTTACCTTGTGATGACAGGAATGATAAAAACAAATAAGATTAACGCAAATATTGTTAATGCTGGTTATGCAGCATATCACAAATATTCAAACACCACAAAACCAATCTATTAAGAGGGTGCAATAAAATTATCTGATGACATCATACTCAAGATATCATTTGAAAAAGAGGGCATATTGTACAGGTAATGGAAACAGAACACATTATTGTATGTATTACAGAAAAGAAGACAGATTGCACAGAAATGAAATTCAGCAGCTTCAAGATAAAATGTAGTGTTATCTAGACATCAAAATATTGCACTCAATTTGCTGAAAATTTAATTATCTGTTGCATTCCAAATAAATAGACAAAATTATAATTTTTCTTCTGTTCAAAAATGTTTTCATTTCCTTACATGTGAGCACATTTTTAAACAATGAACACCAAAGAACTAAAATGAAGCATGTCTTGTATCAGTCACAAGGGTATTAAATTTGTTAAAAGAATGCCTTAAGAAATCTTCCATTACTAATTCAGAGGACTTCATTTCCAATATGGTTCTTTTATTTTGTCTTCATTCAGTTTTTTCACATTGTTTTCTGGCTTTTGCCCCTTACCCATACTGTCTGTTATTACTAGTGAACAATGAAGTATTTGTCAGCTAGCAGTCCCACATGGTAAGCATGACAGTGTCAGAAACACTGGGAATATAAGGAACAAGTCCTTTGTAATTCCTGTTTAATAAGTTTTTAGGTCAAAAGGATGCCCAGAACAGCCACTTACCATTTCAAGTCACGGAGCCCCTGAAAGAATCTCTGTTGCAATGTCATAAACTACAAAACCTGCAATGTGGCAGAGGAAAATATCAGCTGGCACCTAAGCCAGTTTTTTTTTTTTTCTTTACTTCTCCTCTTTTTTGACTCCCTGGGGAAGAGTGGGAGCCCTTCAGGCTCTTGAGCATCCTTCTGGTATCAGTAGAGCCAGCACAACCCTCCCAGTAACCCATTTCTAGCTGTCACTTTAACTGGATGCTTTAGAATAAAGGGAGGAGATCTCTTCAGATCAACCCAACATCAAATTATACATCACTAATACTGCTATGTGAATATCCTCTGATTTTGATACCAAGTCTTGGGCATGTGCATCTATTTTAGGCACTCACAGAAAGGCCATCCTGATTTTCAGAAGAGCCTTCTGAAGACATTCCATTTATTTGGAGAGCTGTTATACACTTTCAGACTGAAAATAGAGGTTATCGCTCCACAAAATCAGTGCTTAGCTGATAGAGAAAGATAGAGAAAGAACCAGCACTTGTGATATGATCTCCTTTTGGTTTAAGCAAAGGTCAACCTCTTTCCCAACCAGCCCTCTGAAAAAGGATTACTAATTCCTAAGGAAGGTTGTAGGACACATTGCTAATGGACTAGGATCTAGACTGGGATACTTTAGAGGTATAATACCTAGCTGCATTTAACACTAAGGGAGCGTTATTAGTGCTATCATCATGGAGGCTTTGAGCTTTATAAAGAGGTGGTTTAAACTCTTCCATTTCAATATTACAGCTATTCCTGTATGATAGGATTCTGTCTTACGTGCCACAGCTATTCCCAAACTGTGGTATATATGTACGAACTGGAAGACTGCAGAAATAGTTCCCAATTATTGGTGTGCAGGCTCATGCAGGAAGTGCAAAGAAAGCCCCTTCTGATTCTCCTAAAGGGCTCTACACAGGCTCAATTTGGGAGCTTCTGCAGCTGCTCACTGATAAAATATGCATACCATACTGAATGCTGCAATCTAACAGGCTCAAGATGCTGAAGGGACTGAAGCTGGGAAAGAAAGGGAGTAAAGATCTGATGAGTTGGGCTATGGGCACAAGGACAGTGTAGGCATCCCAGTATTAGAAAAAAATGGGAAAAAAAGAGGGGAGCTTGGGGTTCCTGTGTAGTAGGGAACATGGTGAGTAGGGAGCAAAAGTAGAAAGGAGACAACACAGCATTGGGAAATGAAGGAAGTGCAGTAGGGGAAGCCAGAAATTACTCCTACCGCCATCTCCACCACCAAATGAAGAAATTTTTTGTGTAGGACATGATTGCGCTAAGACACAGTGTGGACCACTGTCAGTAAACCAGGTCTCTGAGAATAAAAACAAAAGATGGAGTTGATTGTTTTCATGCTTTACTGTAATTAAAACCGTGCATAATACTACATTTTATTTTATTTTATTGTTGTGGGGCGGGGGGGTGGGTGTAAAACTAACATTTCAATAATAAATTGATCGGAATGCGGATATTACTATGTAACCTATTTTTAATTCCTAAAAGACATATATTTTACTATCTCTACATTTATAATAAAGGAGAGCTATGCATAATATGATCATGCATCTTGCTGAGAATGAACTTTTGAAAATCAGTTTAATTTAAGAACAAAGCAGAATATAATGGTTCAAGAGGCTAGCAGAGCTGTTTGTTACCTTTACTCATTTGCATTCACGCTGGAGGCAGCCAGCAAAAATTGTGATGCCACAGTGCAAGGTAAGACATATGGCAGGAAAGCCCCTGTCCAGAAGCCCAATGTCCAAACAGACAAGTTATCCAAAAGCAGGATGAGAAAGAGGCACAGAGTTAACAGATAGGGTCTGGCAGCCAGCTAAGCTGAGGACCCAGGTCTCCTGACCAGAACACATCCCACCTTGTAGCCATATGGTTCCTATCAACCTCTCAATGAAAACATCAAGGCACAACCAACAAACAAACATGTGCTTGCAGCTATGACATTTGGTGGTGTGTTTCCCCCAGCTGTTACAGCATGAATGTAGTCAGAGAATTTAATATTGTTCAAAATGAAGGTGACTTCATACAGCTCTTTTTCTATTAGTCAGCTTTTGGAATATCACTTTGGAATATCAGTCCTTGTCCTCCACTGCTAAAACATGGATTTAAGAGCCCAATATATAGATACCCACCTAGACAACATACACAGGAAGGTCGTGGAGGTTTGGCTTCTGGGGCTCAGAGCCAACTTGGACAGAGCCCCCTTCTTTTGGTGGGCTCAGGCAAAGCACACTCAGGCAGTGATGTAAGGGACCTCAGCAGGGTCCCCTTTTCCTATGGGAGCTGCCTTCTGGCTAAGCCTAATTTGCCCCTGCCCAGAGCTACAGCTCCTGCCATGTACCTGCCATACCTGTGCCTGGGCATGATCTGGCTGATTTGGACCCAGAATGGACTGACATCCTCACCTGAACATGCCTGGCAATCTCTGGGCTGTGTTTGGCCCTGCTCACCCTCCCTTGGGCTGCCCTGCTCCCTCACTTAGCTCCTGTCTCCATGGCCCATAGGGAGCTGCTGGCCCCTGCTGTGCCCCAGCAGTGAGCTCAAGCCCCTCAAACCCCCAGGCTGCAGGGAGGCTGCCCTGCTGCTCCCCTTGAGCCCCACACCATGGCCCAGCCCCCGCTCCCCATTTCTTACCCTCCACCAGCTTGTACTACTCCCTGTTCCTTGCTAATCCCTGACATACACATCCTTTCTCAAGATCTTAAGCATTAATTCACGTGATTTGATATTTCCTCACATTTTTGAAAAGAGTGACAAAATACACCTTGTGTTCTCAGTTTAAGATCTCTTTAATGTTTAATTTGCCTTCTGACTAAGAAACATTCTTTTTATTTAATATAAAGAGGTAGAAATGGTTTTGCTGGCAGTTATCAATAATCAAGCTTCCAAATAAATTACACTGTTTTCACACACACAATATGTTTTGAAACATATATATATTCTTATGGAAAACTAGCAAGCAAGTAATTTTCAAACTGAGCCAAATCTCTTCAGCTACTTTGCAGTTACCCAAGAGTTAGAAAGGAGTGACTGTTAGAAACTTATAATAGAATCATAGAATGGTTTGGGTTGGCAGGGACCTTAAAGATCATCTAGTTCCAACTCCCCTGCCATGGGCAGGGACAACTCCCACTAGACCAGGTTGCTCAAAGCCCCATCCAACCTGGCCTTGACCACTTCCAGGGATGGGGCATCCACAGCTTCTCTGGGCAACCTGTTCCAGTGCCTCACTGTCCTCATAGGAAGGAATCTCTTCCTTATACTAACCTGAATCTGCACTCTTTCAGTTTAAAGCTGTTACCCCTTGTCCTGTCGCTACATGCCCGTATAAACAGTCCCTCTCCAGCTTTCCTGTAGGCCCCCTTTACATACTAGAAGGCTGCTATAAGGTCTCCCTGGAGCCTTCTGTTCTCCAGCAGGCTTAACAACCCCAACTCTCTCTGGCTCTCTTCGTGGCAGAGGTGCTCCAGCT
>VXAL01017255.1:26914-38454 GCA_013399475.1 Chauna torquata | reverse complement strand
CCTCTCAAGCCTGTCAAGGTCCCTCTGGATGGCACCCTTTCCCTCTAGTGTGTTGACCGCACCACACAGCTTGGTGTTGTCAGCAAACTTGCTGAGGGTGCACTCAATCCCACTGTCCATGTTGCTGACAAAGACCTTAAACAACTAAACAGCACTGGCCCCAGTACTGACCCATGAGGAACGTCACTGGTCTCCACTTGGACATTGAGCCATTGATCGCAACTCTTTTGAGTGTGGTCATCCAGACAATTCCTTAACCATCGACTGGTCCATGCATCAAATTGATATCTATCCCATTTAGAGACAAGGATGTTGTGCAGGACAGTGTCAAACACTTTGCACAAGTGCAGGTAGATGACATCAGTTGCTCTTCCCTTTTCCACCAACACTGTAACTCCATCATAGAAGGCCACCAGGTTTGTCAGGCACAATTTGCCCTTAGTGAAGCCATGTTGGCTGGCACCAATCACCTCTTTGTTGTCTATGTGCCCTAGCATAGTTTCCAGGAGGATCTGCTCCATGATCTTGCCGGGTACGGAGGTGAGACTGACTGGCCTGTAGTTCCCCGGCTGTTCTTTTTTTCCCTTTTTAAGTTCTTCCTCTTCCAGTCAGCGGGAACTTCACCAGACTGCCATGACCTCTCAAATACAATGGATAGTGGCTTAGCAACTTCATCCGCCAGTTCCCTCAGGACCTTTGGATGCAACTCATCAGGTCCCATGGACTTGTGCACCTTCAGGTTCCTTAAATGGTCTCAAACCCGGTCTTCCCCTACAGTGGGCAGGGGAAACTCCATAATACTCTTCTTGAAACTAAGCTATATAAAAACATTTCATGTAGGAAAATGGGACGTTGGCATGGCATGGGCCTACTCCCAGCTGATTTAACCAGTGGAATAAATCAAGACAGCAGCACTTGGAAGTCATAAGAACTAGTAATAGTGCCATTAGGCACCTGTTCCAAAGCTCATGGAAATTGTTGTGGAAGTCTTTACACAGCCTTCTCTAAGCTCTATAGTCTTAAATGTATTTTGGATATGAGCCACCAATATGAAGGTGATTTATTAAGAACAAACAAATTCACTTGCATTTTAAACCACACATTTTAGAAGTCACTCTTTCATACATGGATTGATGAAATTCTTTCCCTCTAGTCTTTGAAAGAAGTCTAAATTGTCCATTGCATCTTACACAATAAAGTGAATTGGCCCCTCAAAGGTGCATTTGCTGCTGCTCAGTGTGTTCTCAACTACATACTTCAATATGAAGCTGCATATAAATGACTAAAGAAGCAAGGGACAGAAAACCTATATTCTGAGAAGCCCCTGAATAAGATTTCCTTAATTAGACAATAAAAACAAAGCTAAATTTTACTGTAATGGGTACTGTTTTGTAATACATTATACAGTAATTAACTCCAGCATTGGATGACCATTTACACTATGAGGGTTTAAAAGGCCTCAGAGGGTTTTTTAGTTTTGTTCTAGAGATACTGAGCCCTCATTTACCACTGCAGAGTTAAGGTAGTACAAAGCCCTAACTTTTGAACTCCAAATCACAAACTGCATTTTAATTGCTGTTTGATGTTCTCTGTTGAAAGAATAGGGCATGCATGAGTAAGAATAAGGTATTCCGATGGTATTGAAAAATGCTGATCTCCACTTTCTGTGATATGATCTGAGATTTTTTTTTTTAAGCCAGTCAAATACAATTATATGGCATGCCATACTGCATCATTGTGCCCATGAAACACTTTATAAAGAAAAAAGTGTTTTCATTAATGTTTTTCATTTTGCTATTTTTACAAGTGTTATTCCATATATATCGCTATATCTGGAATACATTTTATTTAGAGTGGAAACTGCTACCACTCAGACATTCACAAATAAGCAGAGTTTTTCAAATGGATTTATTAAATCCTTGTCTTCCAGCACAATACTGGAAATGCATTACTGTTGTATTTAAATGCTGCTTTAATTAAAAGCAGATAACAGTGTTTAAAAAAGATTATTCCTCTCCTGTGCCTACCATTCATAAAAATGAAAGGTTGATATTTCTTCACCTGGTCCTACCCTTGCGTGGCAATGTGAATTTCAGATAAATTTTCAATAGTTTAATTTCACGTTCTAGTCTAAAAAGCATTCAGTTTTTTTTCACTTTTTTTGTCTGCAAAGCCATACTTTCCCAAACTGTACAGGAGGAGTACCTGAAAAGACAGCCTTGTGAAACAGGTTTAAAATATTGCTTAATGGAAGAAGATGGATTTCTACTGAACCAGAAAACAGCCTTGCATGTACAATAAGGCGTATTCTTCAGCTTGTGTCTTTTGCTCAGTGCTCCAACACTCGCACCAGTGATAGAACACAAATGCCTAATTTTGATTTGGGAAAATAAAGAGAAACAACAAAGCTGAAGTACTGAGTTGGCCTTTGCCTGGGTTTGCAGAAGCTCAGAGGTTAAAACATTGACAAGCAATAGGACTAAATACAGGCAAAATACATTTTTCAGGGAAACAGAGATGTTCAGGTGGTCCAGGCAGGCTAAGCAATATTCAGGATCAGACCTAGAGATGAGGAGACAAGAGATTGTTCAAGTTCTCCAAGAAGACATTATCACCAGTGTTCTTAGGGGCCTGGTTGGAACTGAAATCAGACCAAGTTACTAATGGCTCTCTTACAAGTGAAACTGTTTGTGTCCACATGGCAATTAGTGTGCTAGAGGGATTCTTCCTGGGGATTGCTTATGCTTGGAGTCTTAAAATATGCACATGAGCACACCAGTGTTGTTCCCCATATTGTTCCCCTTCCAAGGAACCAAGGATGAAACTGCTTACCAGTGTGCCAGCATGAGTATGGTGTTTGTCACGTAGACTACTATCCTTCAGCTCTTTGCACTTTGTGTATGCATTGTGCATACTCAGGGCCAGCAACTGGCATGAACTTCACTGCCAGTGAAGATCTGACACTAATGTGGCCTGGTAACTGTAGAGAATTGCAACAAACCAAACCATTCCTTCTGTCTTTGCAACCCCATCAGCTGGTGATGTAGATATACCCAGTGGAAACCTCAATGGGCAGCAACTTGAATTAATTGACTCAGCACCGAACTGTCCTTTCTGTTTCTGCTAAATTTCTGAAGGATAAAGTCTGGTCTATCTTTAGGAGAGATATGTGGTGGCTGGTTTTACGAACACAGACATCATTGGACTCTACAGACTGCAGCACAATTCCGTTATGGAGCTTGTGTGCCATGAACTCTAAAGAGATCAAAGGCAAGACTGAAAGTAGAAAGATCCTGTCAAGTGCACCTACAACTATAAAGATCAACCATTTTTATTATATGAGGTGGAAAATCTAATCTGTGCAAAGACTGATGTGGCTGTGAGTCTGTGCCGATACGCACAAGGTAGTTCCGCTCCCAAGTTCTTGGAGGTCACAATTTTGAGGTCAGCTACTCCAGGTATTTAGTCTGAATTTTGCCTAGTTGTAGAGCAGGTATGCCAGAGCAAAATTATTTTAGTTTTGCATTCTTTTTTTTTTTTTTTAAATAAAAAATATCAGTCACAGTAAAAGTAATTTCTATTTTAAAGAGCAGTTAATTTTGTAACACTTACTGCCTACAAAATCGCACCTGATTTCACATTTTACAGATTCAAACATAGCTTGGAAAACAACATGGAAAGGCTAAAATAGGAAACATTCATAAATTTGTCATTTTCCCCTGCTGAATGTTCTCCAAAATAGAAAAGCAGAATAAATTGCAGAGTAAATTAACTAAAATTTATCTAAACTGGGTATTTTGGATCAATAGCAGAAAAATCAATTTTAACTGCAGAAAACATAAGATGCTATAGGGTTCACTCATCATTATAAAACTAAGCAAATGCACATATGTTTACCAAGTCAGTATCTCTTAGCTTTGAGTAAAAAGAGAATTTGTAGCCTGTTTCTGGAGACAAGATTGAAAAGATGAATCCCTATGATCCACAAAATAACTGGTTTAATTGTACTGCCATTTTTTTTTTTTTTTAAATCTCTTATCGCAAGTTTCTGAGGCCAAGCTCAAGAGTTTGAGCTCCCAGTGTTACACCAAGATTGTTACAGCACTTTGATATTCCCATGTCTATAGCATTTGGGTTGCAAAAAATACAAGGAAATACATTTTTGTTTTAGTTCTTGATGTATCATGGAAACACTTACTACTCTCAGATTTTTGTAAATTACTAATTACTGGGCTACATTCAAGATGAATGTGTCACTTTAAAGTAAAATATGTGATATAAAAGCAAAGGATTTGAATGGCATATTTGTGGGAACGTTACCATAACTGAGCAAAAAAAAAGGAAGAGCATCTAATCAATACTTACCAAACTAAAAGGTAAAGAAGTGCAATAAGCATACCACAAACAAAACGAATGTGTATTACAGCTACACCTGCCTATTTTCTATCACATCTAAAAGTCAGCTACTAGAAAACAGCTCTAAGCAATGAAGTTTAAGACAGTGAATTCACTTTAAAGAGATCAATGCAGACTAGGCACTTGCAGAAAAAGTCTCTAGGAATGTGCTGAATCCCATATTCTGAAGGACTATGGGTAAGATGGGAAACATTTATGTATTTTTAATTGGCCAAGATTTCACTACAGGCTTAAAATGGTTGATAAATTAATATTTTTATTTGAAGTTATGTTTATTGTAAATTACAGTACTTAGGCACTGATGGGTTCTAATGGTTAAAATTTACCATCTCCATATTGCTGCTTTTCAAATAATTTCTTTATGTGCACATATGCGTAATATATACACATAAAAATTATAGGAATTCCCTACTAAAAACAAACAAACAAAAAAGACACCGTCTGTTAGGAAAACAGAGAAACAAGTCTCTAATAAAAATGCTGAGTCTGTTTGAGACATAGGATACACCTGCATAACGTCTATTCCAGTGTTCACACACTCTTCACCTCAAGATGCACCACGCACAAATAATTTTTCTTTAAATGAACAGACTTTGGATTTCCTTGTGCTATATAATCAGCACTTCTCCAGTAAGTTCTTCTCTTTGGAACAGTGACTATACGCTTAACTTCTTAGGGATTAATGAAACACAGTGATGCATGACACGAATGGCTTATACAGACTGCAGGAAGAGAAGCCAATCACCTTTACCTGAAGTGGGAGACTTGCAACGCTCTAGCTCCAGGGAAACTGGACTGTCACTGAGTTCAGTCAGGCCTGAAAAAATGGAGTTAAAAAGTTAAGTTACAATCTAACAGGGAATGCTTCAACTTTCTTGGCTGATGATATTCTACACTTTAAAGTCAATTTGGAGGAAGGAATGGTGTGAAATGAGGGAAATACTTATTTCAGAATAGCTGGAGTTATCAGGCTGTCACTACAGAAATTTAGGTCTGCTTTAAAAAAAAAAAAAAAGAAAAAGAAAAATCACACCATGTTAACTTAGATTTGTTTTCCTGAGTGCCTCAGGGTAGACAAAGAGTCGCTGTACCTAATGATCAAAAACAAGTAAATAGAGTTTAAAATTTAAATGTCTGTGATATGAATCAAACTCGGTCTTCCCTGTCCAACTGATGTGGAATGAGCTCTATGCTTTCATGTGCTGCAGAATGCACGGAGGAAACCATAAAACGAGGTGGGGAAAGAGAAAAAAAAGTACTGGTGAAAGAAGAGAGTGAATACAAGAATATCACCATTATAACAATAGGATCTTTTGTATGAATTCACGCAAGATAGCTCATTTTAAAGAGCACAGAGGTGATGGTAATGCTGTCTGAATATAAGAAGCAGCTTTTTGGACAAGATACCTTATACATTGTTTAAAAAAAATTGTGAGGAACTCATCTGCAGCAGTCTACAATGGAGCACAGCAGCAAGTAATGTAATCCTAGTTTGTACTGCTTAAGCATAGGCTTGTGTCCGTGATCAAGCATCTTTAGCACAGATTGCATATACAAGTTCAAACACACCTTCTGGGCATGTCTGAGCTTGTGCTACTTTTTACCATGGGCTGTTGAGAGGGTGAGCTGGGCATGGCCATACCTGTTTAAATGTGCCCTTCATATGTAACCCATTGTGCCCTGTGGCCCATATCACTGGCAAGGAGGTCTGACACCTCACGCCATAGGCTGCTTTGGACTGGCAGACAGCCGAGCGCCAGACATCCATCTGCTAGCAACGTAGACTCACAGCACTCAGGTGGTGGAGTCTAGTGACCACTACCCCCACATTCAGATGTGCATTACTGTAGTACTGACAGTGTGTTTACACACACACTGCATATGTTGATGTACCCTGGAAGTCAAACATCCTAACAGAACCTTTCAGTATGCTTTAATCTGGCACCAATTCTGCCATGTGAAGTGTTTTTAATGTTGTATGGCTTCTGGACACTAAACCTCAGAGACCTTCATCTCTAAAATCCATCTAGACACTTTTTTTTTTTTTTTTAAATAAACCTGGCACCATTCAGTCACCAGCGCAGGTCTCTTTGTATTAAAAACAGTCAGATCTCAATGTAGATACCAATATTTTTATTACTGCTTAATTTTGAACTGCTCTGAGAAATGTGGAGTATCCAGAACCTGGTAAGCAGAATAAAAAGCTCCTACCACTAGCTAAGCTGCATCACTGTTAGAAAACCATTGAGAGAGAGCAGCAGCAATTTGGCCTGGTAAGTAGTAATGACATATTTGCTCCCAACTTTTAAATGACAGATGATCACAATCCAGATATTAATGTCAAAAACAACAAAAAAAATTAAAAAAAAATTGTACTTGACTAATTTTTGATTCATTTTAGAATCTGTGAGAAAGTTTTGTATTGTAATCTGTTGTAAGTCCAGTGACTTTTGGAGTTACAACAGAACTCAGGAACTGCAACCACTTAGAGAGCCTCCCTACGTATAACTTTCTTACAGTAAACCTTACACCTCACTCATGGGTCTCTGTACATATCTACAGATTTGGGATATATATGATTTTTGCAGCAGAAGCTTCTGCAAAGTATAGCGCAAGGTCAGTCCATTTGTATAGCATCAGTGGTCTCATAAATAAAATGTAACATTAAACTGGTTATTTCCTAAAAGCAGTATTGGAATTTTTAAGATTTAACACTATGGCTATGATGCTATGATTAATGAAATCCTTCTAAACTCTGTACGGTTACTGTTGGTTACTTATAATGCCAAATGTTAGGTCAGATTTTACTTCTAAATAAATTTACCTTTTTCTGGTTCACAGAAACTGTATTACAGCTCAAGGTATGTTATAGTGCCACTGACTCATGTAGGAAATGCACCAAATCACACCACTGTTCTGAAAAACTAATAACTACTGTGAGAATACCGCAAGCTCTTGGCAACAGTTCAACAGCTTACTACAGTAAAGATACATTTCATATTATGGCATTTTAGAATGGTGAATGCAAACTTCTCTACAGATCTAGACTTCTTGTCAAGCTCCTATAATCTCTAACAATGGCCACAAGTAGATGCTTTAAAAGAGAAAGAAAAAAAAAAAAAAAAAGAAGTGCAATAACACCACTTAGGCTTACTGTGGAGATTTATGTGCCCTCCACAAGAACATTGCCTTAGTCTTGGACACTTAGATTTGCTTAAGCACTGCCACTTGCAGATTTTACCCTCCCATAAATCTTTCTTGCTTAGAAACATCGAGTTCTACTCACTATCCATCCATATATTCAAAGTTTCTCTTAATCTTGCTAAATTAACAATCATAAAGATGTTATATGACAATGATTTGCACAATTAAATCATTCTTTGAAATGAATAAACAAACATTCATCAATTTTGAATGTGTTACCTTTGATTCCATTAAATTTTATCTTTTGTTTCCCTTTGAGATAACAATGGAAGCTCTCAAGCTCTTCTTTGTACTAGTGCTTATTTTCTACTGTCACTCCCTTTTTAAGTAAACCAAGCCAAATCTTTTTAATAATTCCTCACTTACAAGTATTTCCATGCAGCTCAGTTTCCCTTGAATCTTTGAGATGCTGCAACAGCTACTGAAGTTGCATTAAAAAACAATTTCACTTTTTGCTTTGAAGTTCCGTAGGCCCAATCTGTGTCCCAAGATATTTTAGCCAATTTTAGCAAACATAACCAGCAAATTTTGAGTCCAGGTTGAGCAAGACGAACATGGCAGCAAAAGTAAGGCGAACAATTGAGACTGGGAATTTAAATAACCACCTCTGAGAAGATGTACAGGTTGACATTATAATTAAATTGGTTTTTGCTCTGAAGAAATTATAGACATGGAAATTATGCAGTACGTAAATATACCTTACGAAGCATAAAGCAGTTTTAAAAGACATCGCACAGACACTTTTCAAAGTTTACTAATTCCTATTTCCTCTTTATTAAAGAACCAAAAATATTATTAAAAGGTCAAAAATGTACTGTCTAGTATGAAATAACTTTTATGAACTCATAATTTAAAATAATTTTATTAATTTTGATATTTCATTCTCTATGATTACATGATTCAGACTTTTTTAGTAAAAGCATCCAAAGCCATTATAACTTTGATTATAAATTAATAAGTTATAACCAAATTCCCATAAATATTCACAAGCCAATAAAGTAAACCCAATGTTATCTTAATCCATCATCTTCACACTGAATTGCCATACTATGTTTCCTTTATGTTTAAAAAGCATGCATTCTTTGGAAATTGCAGCTGGTTCAGAATATAGCTGTTGACTTAAAACTCAACCTAGATTAGCTTCAACTGTACTGTCAGGTGTGATGTAAAGTGTTAATTACTGAAAATTAATGACTTATAACACAATGTTCTGCGTCCTCCTTTCAGTGCAAGGTTACTTTTGATCACATCCTCTCAAAGGGCTGGCCTGAGGGAGGAACAAAGATTTCTCAGTGAAAAGTCTCGATTCTGAAGATTATTTTCCAGTGGGTAAACATCCTCTTGCTGCATTTTTGGATGCTTCAAAACATTATTTATTTTCTTATTTTACTGACAGATGGTACGAATTTCTAGTAGGAGATCAAACTGATTTTACAAGTTTGTATTTACAACAGAATGTAAAAATACCATCTCTCTAGATGCAGTAAAAGTATCTGTTTTAATACTGAAATGTTATCTACTGCTACGTAATAACACATACAACTTGATTTCAACTGGATAAAGAAAAAAAGCCAACACGCCTCCACCCCCACCCCAGTTCAGTACTACTGCAGAGAGTGTTTATTTTATTTGGCTTGGCACAGTCTTGCTACAAATGAAGGTGGCTGCCAGCAGGTGCTACAGCAAATAGAATGGAACCATCCACCCCAAAAAGCTTCCTCCAGTTCTCTACTTATCTCTCATCTTAGCATTGTATTTTCCTCAGATTAATTCCCTGACAGGACTGTTTCCAGTCTCTCTCATTATAATATGCCTACAGATGATTATCTTTCTCCTTTTAATTTCATCCCTTCTTGCTTCTCCCTTCCCACTTTCACCTCCCAAGCTGGAGAATGCGCTGCCTTACTACCCTAAGGCCACTCTAGGCCCTTTTGAGTCTGCTTTACACACGTAAATATTACTTATATCAAGCCCTCTACAGATTTATTGGCTAAATTTCACAATAATTATTCCACTGCTGTGCTTCGTATATCATATGCCCTTGACATTGCTGATCGTGTCTTTCCTTTGGCAAACCTCTTCAAGATATTGCTTCTTTTCCCTGTTTGATTTTTTTTTAAAAAACAAAAACAAAAACAAAGAAACCTCTCCCTCTTCAGTTTCAAGGCACCCCAGACTGAAACATCTACCCTTCTTTTATCTTTCTGCCTCAGTATAAACAGGGTGATGAATATCTTTTTTACCCTAATGATTATGATTCATAAACACATTTCTTCTCTGATTTCTTCTTCCAAGTTAGAGTAATGTTCCTGTCTTTCTAAAATTTACTCATAAGTGTCCAGACATGAACTTAACACTGTCAGTACAACCTATTTTTTTTCCCCGTAAAATCTTATCTCTCTTCACTACTTCAACATCATAAACAGTACCACTCTTTTCCCTGATACTCTAATCCACAGTACTGCTTTCATCCTTGGAACATCACACTAACTCTCAGATTCAGGCTGTGTACAAAACTAGACAGTTTCTTGCTGCAAATTACCTCCAAAATGACTGATAAATGTATCTTGCTCATTGATAATCTTTTCTTTGGCTTCAGTGAATACAAGTCTGATTCTCTCATACTGGCTGTCATGAAATTATCTTCGTGGTTCATTACTTTAATTGAATCAGCTCCTGATATGTGTTCCCATTAACTTCCCATTTCTATTCATATAATCCTCAATACTTTAGACCTAATGCATGTTATAGATCACATGACTGTTCCTGCTTTTGCCTTGATAATATCAGCTTCAAGCATACAATTTCCAAAAATAATTTATTTTTCTTTTCCCATCATCGTCCCTTACAAGAATAAGCTTGTAATCAAAATCCTAAATCCATCCTCAATAACCCTCTTAAAACTCCTCTCTCTCATAAGGCCTGTAGCAAAGTACAACTTGAGAATGACTTAGCAACTGTACATACTGCAACCGTTATGGCTCAGTAGCTAAGATATTTTACACTTGATGACATTCTTGCCCTGTTCTTTGTCTTACTGTCTGGTGCATCTTTCAGATCACATAGTACATAAACCTATATAAGTATGGAATGGCAACAACAACAACAAAACAGTTTTTCAGGAAAGAGATGAAGTTGCTAGTGATCCTGCACAAGAGTCAAACTCAGCAACTTCAGTTATGATGTATCCAGAAAGATTTTGGGGTTGAAGACAGAAACAAGATTACAAGTTTTCAGCTCTGAAAACCTGTGGCCTGTGTTTGTCATTTTGGATGAACATGCTGGTCCTTTTTGGTCTTAGCATTTATTAACTTCAGTTTTTGTGGAAATCCCCAAACCTCTGAATTCAGTCTGGGTTCTCTGTTACAGGTTGAAATTAGAAAGACATGACCAGTAAAATTTAAAACATTATACACCAGTCCTTTTTATGGGCTGCTAGATTTCTAACTGGCCTGGTCTTTCAACTAAACAAGCCACCTTTTATGAAGTACTATGAAATAAAATCATAGAAATTATTTGTTAAATAATCAGTCTAGAGAGACGGAATAGAATTTCTTGTGTGAGAGTACAAATGTATTTCAATAGCTATATGACTCTGTATTGACGTGAGATTCTAAAACAACTGTCACCACCTTCTTTTTCTTGCCTACACTGTGTATTCAATGTAAAATTGCCTATCCAGTTGTTTTTAGAAAACTACTTTAAAAAAAAAAAAAAAAAGAGACGAATAAGAGGCATCCTGGAGACCTAATTACCTATAAGCCCTGCAGTTAATTAAGATACATACAGCTCATTGGTTGAACAGTCATTTTTGCAAAATTAATTACAGCTTTGTTCATCACTTTGTGCAGTGATGAATGCTAATATTTAAATTGCATATCACAGTAATTCAAAATTTAAAAATATTAAAAACATTATTT
>VXAL01017255.1:8552-26865 GCA_013399475.1 Chauna torquata | reverse complement strand
TAACTCTTTGATGTGTGTATTTTTTATGCGTATTTTACATACCCCATTAAAGATCAGAGCCATGGGATGGTTCCCCAAAGCCAAATATTCAAGTACCAAACCCAGATTAAAATTTAAAATTTCACAGCTCGCAACCCAATTGGTAGACTTTAAACCACACTGCTCTTCTGAGAATAGGGAAGAATTAATTTATAACTACAACAAGGCAGTGCCATTACAAAACAAGAAATGCTTCATATAAGTAGCCGTACACTGAAATGAAAACAAAACCAATGGAAAATACTGTCATCAAGAACGTAGCATTATTGAAAATTCATTTCTAAGACTAAATCTGCCCCATTTAAGTCAATAAGGTTTTATCACTGATTCTTTTAGAAGAAGAAAACAGGTCTGAAATATCTGTATAATAAAGAAAATTGTCAAAATTAAGCACAGTTGACATTACAAAGTGTAATAAATTGCATGCATGCTGAATGTGTTTAAGAAACACATTACAAAAGCACAAACACACGGGTTTAAGTCAGGCATAGTCTCATCATCATAAAGCTATTTGCCTAACCTTTATAGAACTTACTCTGATAGGAAGTACGGATCCGTTTCGTTAAATCTGGATAAAAGTTAGACAGGCCACGCATGCAAAAGTTGTCTTTGGAACATGCCAGTACACCAGCATCAGCAGCAGGCAGAGGAAAGAGAGAAAAAACAGTCTAAAGTGAAAGGAAGTGATATCCATAACCAGCATCTAGAACAGCCCAGGTGAAGAAATTTCAGCAGATGCTTACCTTCCAATTGGGAGACATAACAAGAAAAATAATCAAAAAAGTAAAGGATGTGGGATGGACGGTAAGAAAGCAGCTGAGGATTTTTTTTTTTCCCCTAGATGAGTAGTTTCTACAAGCAATCTATAAGTGCATATTCTTTCTTAGGAGTCACTTATACCCAACAGACTCCATTCTAGCAACACATCTAAAATACTGCCTTAAAGGAGTGGCCAAGATTATCCCTGACATGTAGAAATCCTGCGTGGTACAGTGCTGATAATAGCTATTTCTACAACAGATACCCTCTACCTTTTGTAAACAGCTCTGCAGCATGCTGCCTACCGTTAGCTGTTCAAATTACACTGGGAGCAGCTGTGAAACAGGCTGAACCAGACAGAGAAGCTGAAGATAGCTTAAAGTTGCTTGTCTCTTTCCTCAGCTGTGCCAAATTTACATCCGTAACACTTGGCACAGATGAGAACTAAGCTTGCCATGATTAAATGCTTAGAAAGTGAGATAAATGGTCTTTCAGGACTGGAAGAAAGCCTGAAGACTTACATTTTATTCTCCAAATTTTACTTTCTTTTTGGGGTACAATCATATTCACAATAAGAAAAAGTTTATGTTGACTCTACAGAGTCGGTGATTTAGTGTAGGGTCTGCTGATGAAAACGCTGATGTCATAAAATCACTGTAATCTCCTGTTTCTATAATTTTATAGTTAGATTTAAAACAATCAACAGTTTCAAACAGATTTTTAAATCTAATTCTAAAACTCCACAGCTATATCAATCACATTTCATAACTGTCTCTGGCTCAAGTATGCTACTACGGAATATATAGGGTAAAAAGACTTGAAACACTGAAGATCTTTTTTATTCTTGTACAAGTCAATTTTTTAGATAACCAAAAATGTCTGGAAAAATTTAACTGCTGTGATAGACTAATATTTCTAACATGCAATGCACAATAATAGCTATGAATTACAAATATGATCCTGTTGGCATCAAATTTTAAGATGTGGTACAGCTGGATTTAGTAAGTTTGTATCAGGAGCTTTAATTTGCTAACAAAGTGGCTAATTTGGGCTAGTTGTGCTATCTACATAACATGTCTCTCAGGTACTACACTATTCTCCAAACACAACTGTCTATACAAATACCAATGAATAACATTTGGCAGAAGGTACAATCAAGTTTAAATTGAAGTCTTATCTATCTGTGTGAACTTGCTGAAACCAGAAAGAAAATGGTATACAGACTACACTTCAAGTGACTGCCAGAGAAACAACTTGCTGCTGTACTCTTTATAACTTTTTAGAGACTCAGCTAAGGGAATTACTTGTTGACCTCCATCCCAGAAGAACAAACTTCCTAAAACATTTTGTTTCTGAGAAAAAGCATCAGTACCTAAAGCATGTCAGGTTTCCTCTGTCAAGTTATAGAAACTCCATTGGCTGGCAAATAGTCATGCATTTCAAAAGCACTCTAAAAAGCCACAGGCAAAAAACCAAAGAACATCAGGCTCATAACCATAGTATTTATTTCCTACCTGCAGCAAACTGCTTGCTTTTGCGAGGCGAACGGGGTTGACGTTGGTATGGATCACTTGATCCGTATAGGTCAAGGGTTCCCATGCTCAGCAGTACTGTCTTCTGCATAAAGTCCACAACAGCCAAACCATTGCAGTTTCCAAATGCCACTCTGAGAAAAGAAATGTTCCTTGGAGGTATTAGTAAGACATAGTTAAGTGGTGCAAACAATAATTATTATTTAGTATTATGAATTCTGCAGAAACATTTTCTTCAGAAAATACTCAAAGCTTACTTTTTGTAATTCTTACAGATTCGTAATCCTGAATTTATAAAATTTTGTCCTGAAACACAGTAATTGATGTTCCAGAAAGCAGAGTGCCCACTTCAACTTTTTGTGCCAAATGCATTGCAATAATGTTTATATGTTGCTTTACTGAATAACATAATTATGAAAATACTGACATAAATTGAGACTACAGATCTGGATATAGATCTTTAAAAGTGGTTATATATAAAATACAAATATAAATTAAAATCTAAATACAATGTAGGAAGGTCATAAGGTGCACTGAGGAATAAACTTTTTTAATGAATATAGAGTAATATCTGTTTCAAAAATTACTAAAGCCTGTTTTGCTTAATAGAAGAATGTTTCACAGAGTTTCCCTGGGACAAAAAGGAAGAGTATCAGCCACATTTGCCAGAAGACCATTTTATACAAAGCTTTATATGTCTTCATGTTTCTTGACACAAGCAGACCGATAAGGGACAGAAATAAATTATTTCAGTATTTGTTTTTGGCATTCTTGTATTTTGTTTTAAATCATATGTTAATAGGCATTGTCAGAGAAAGGGTATTGAAATAAAAAAGTTTACTAGTATAAACAGTGACAGCAATTCCTATGTTCAGAAAAGACGAGCTAGGTGGAGAAGAGGAAAAATAAGGAAACAAAAATGACAAGTATCAGTCTCATCTCTTAATATTTTAGGCAACAAAAGTGATAGACACTTGCATCTTGAGAGTGATTAACCTGAGATTTATTAATTTTGGAAAACATGAGACGAAAGAACAGCTAGTGATCAGTCACTCTGTGGTCAGCAAATCATCAAATTAAGAAAACAGATCACCACTTCATGGTCCACGCTTTTCTAAACTTCTCTAAGGTCACGTACAATCATGGACTTACTATTTCTTATAGCTTAAAAAATTACCAAGAAAAATAAGAAATTGCTCATTAATCTTATAATACTTCTGAGGAATGATAAGAAAATCTAGGTAGACATTACTATTAACAAGCCCTAAGATAAACTGCTAACATCTTAAGTTGTTATAAAATCAAATACAAAATAAGCACAATGAATTTCTGAAAATTGAGTGATGAATGGAATTGGTTGCTAGGGGAAGTTCTATTCTGTAAAGAAATTGCTGTGTCTTTCATAGAAATGTCATAAAATTCTCAACTGATATTCCTTGACAATTAATATGTACACTTGCTGAAAATTTTTAGCATATGAGTTGGTAATAAATTTTCAGAGACTTTCTTTCAGTCCAACAGAACATAATTTAAATCAAATTTAATATTTTTATTTAACCTTGTAGCTCTTCATATCTAATCAAAGCATTTTGTAACTTCTTCCTTTTTATTTTCATAAGATAAAGAAGTTTTTGGATGATTCACTTAAACAGAAATAAAACAGGTGTCAATACTTTCCATTTGTAGCTTGGCACTGTTAAAGGTAAGCAAAATAAATTAAATAAAATTTCAGAATGCCTGAAGTCTTTAATCTTTGCTGTGGATAAAGTTTTTTTCTATGTCTTGCTTTAGTCCCATTTCATGGCTGCAATAACATCACGGACACTAAGTTCCTATTGTATGGAATATGTAGTTACAGAAAAAAAAAGTAATTGGAAGAATTCTGGAAGTAGACACCTCAGAACATACTTAATATCCTGTTTTCCTGCTAGTTAAGCTGATTATTACAGAAAAAAAAATTTAGAAAAGGCAAAAGATGACTCAAATAACCTCACAACTAGCATGACACAAATGACATATCCTCAAGCTTTATGCTGAAGTGACACAGTTTTTCCAGATTGTGAAGCTAGATATCAGGAGAAAACTAAATCATTAAACAAAGATTCTGATGGAAAGATAGGATTGTACCTTGTCAGTACGGGCACAAGAATAATGTTGAAGGAAACAATAAAGAGGAAGAGAGAAGAGATTCTGCAGAGGAAATTTAGAGAAATAGGACTTTTTTTTTTCATAGATCTTGTAAGAAAGGAAGCCTTAGGTTATTGGGCTTTTTTACTGTCTAATGTGTTTATTTCTGAAAAACTCACGTACTTAGTATATGCTGTTTTAAAGGACACTGTCCTATAAGTTATTACTGCTAACAGAAAAGAGAACAATTTCAATCATTGAATCAGGTATGTTTAGAAAACCACTGTGAGTATTAGGAGAATAGCAACCCAGAAGAGTAGTTTATACATGAGAGGATGATGTGATTATTCCTGAAGTCAGATGCTACCTTGAGGCCTAAGACCTGCAAGGAAACAAATTAGGCAAAAAACAACAATTTACACAAGTAACAAATGAACTTCAGTATGGTAAAAGAAAAGAAAAGAAACGTATGGAGTTCATGAATAGAAACTATTTGGAAACTCAGGCCAAAGACCTGATGAAACAACCCCCAAAACACAATATTTTTGCACAAATGTAAGAATTGTTGCCCTGCATAGAATTTCTAAAGTCTCTGAAGTGTCAACTGACTTACAGAATATCTGTGGGAAGCAGACACCTAATACTCATTAAGACCTATGTCTTTTATTGGAGTAACGTCTTCTACATAGGAAATCTAATTAATGTATCTAGGCAACCCTCAATAAGAGAAAACATAAAAAATTGGCAATTAAACTGAGCTTGAGGAAAAAGATACACACAGATACGCTCACTTGCATTTCCATACAGAATTTAGCATTTGAAGGTTCCTTATTCAATTTTCAATTTCATGTCTCTGAAACTCTTGCAAACAGAGATTACCACATACATAAAAATGCTGTTCTCACAAGACATTTTCCAATTAAAGATATGATATCATGATGACATTTAAAACAATCAGCATTTTTTTACAAAATGTATGTCACCTTCGCAATCCTTTCAAAATAACTTTAAAAGTTACAGATTGAAAAGGTAATTGGATTTTATTTGAAAGGATGGACAGAATGATGTGAAACAATTCAGTCTTTTAAACAGGAACAGTAAAAATATTGGCAAGAATGGCAGTTTAACATCTCACATTATGGTCTTTATGTGAATTCAGATAATTTTTTCCCCCCAAATCTGGGTTGTAGCACTTTTTGATTATTTTTACTCTGACTTCAGATGTCTGTAGGGAACTTCAAAGTATAACTGCAAAATACGTGACAGCACAATAAACAATAAATCAATGCACCTTAATTTTGCATTACTTACAGTCCATAAGCAGAGTTTACAGCAAGACTGGTAATCTGTTGTGGAGGCTCGCCATCCACCCACACCAACTGAATAACAAGATCTGCTTGGTATCCAGGAGGCATTCGCACAGGTCGAGTCTTAACGCTAAGAAGAAGAGGTACAAAATAAGAACAAACAAAAAGACTGGGCCATAAATAACCACAGCTTCCCTTGGGAAAATACTGGTGAAGCAGAATCATTTAATAAGTTCAGAGCAGTTCCCACACTTGCAGCATATTGTGTAAATACCCATACTTTAAGACTAGGCACTCCAATCAGAACAGGGATATTTTGGATGAATGCCAGGCTTTCACTTTCATTCCTGTTGTAGAAACAAATCTGAAAACTTCAACATTCCCTAAAAGAGGAACTCTGGAGAAGATGTAGGTGAGGTAAACATCTGAGGTCAATAAAAGTATTTTTTGCTTAATCGTTTTGCTTTTGTTTTCCTTTACCGAATATTTTTTTGCACTATATAATGTACATTTAAAAATTGGCATGAACTTAGATGGAAAATCTAAAATACTTCTGAAAATCTCAAACAGGACATTCATATGTTGCTGGAACTTTCTTGCTCTGAAGTAAGGCAAGAGAAGATAGATGAGATGTGCCTTTCTGTAGTGCACCTCACCGTTGCATATCCAAAGCTTCTGGACTTGACAATTCTATTTGTCCATCTAGTGCAAGCAAGTCCTGTTTTCTTCTTAAGAGTGTAAGTACCTCATACATGATCTAGTCTTAATGAATGAATGCTTCCTCCATAAAACCTGATATAAATATTAACACCTCTTCATATTCTGTTATGGCAAATCCAGTAACTTGCAAACAGATAGTGAAGGTGTACAAACTGAGGGGGATATAAGAACTGGACATTTTTGTATGCCTGTTTTATGTATGTTCTTGGCTGGTAGAACTTGATGATACACTGCAAGAAGATAACGTGCAAGAATAGCAGCACTTTTAGATGTGTTATTCATTAGTACATTCACAGTGTAGGCAGTAATTTATATGTAAAGCCCACTAGTCAGTGACTATTTACGGTAGCTGTAAATACTGAGAGTGCATATATTGCATCCCTCTGCACACAGTCATAATAGGGCAGTAAATCACATATAATCTTCCATCTCCGCGAAAAATAGTACCCAAAGAAACGGTAAGAATCAAGAGAGGAAAGAGAGTAGCTGGTCAATATACACATGGACACATTCTGAAAAGCTGCAATTATTGGCAAAGAATAATTCTTTCTGCTTTGTTTCTCTACGTATAGTCTTACTGTAATTAACTAAAACAGTGCTATCCTATGTACTGGATCATAGAGGTGAGATCTTTGATGACTGGTGATGCAGAGTATTTCCTGACTATGACTATGACGTGACTTAGCAAGCTTTCCAAGCATTCCTGGCCTATGCACCTGAAAAGGTGGTGGGTCAGACTTGGAAACAAACAAACAAACAAACCAAAAAACTAATTTCTACTCAGAAGCACGTAAGTAGGCACTTCTCTCAAGAGGAAGTGTTCAAACGTCTCATTCAACAACCACTGTATCTGGTGGGATGGTGGCAAAATTGGCTATTGGCAATCTATCACCCACGGAAAAGTGAAGATAGTTGCAGAAAACTGAAATAGAACTATAAAATGATAACATGACAAAAGCTCTGAACTAGATAACCCAAGTAGCACAACTGAAAACGTATGATGTAAACAGTGCTCTAATTCTGACAGAAATTATGAAGAACAGAGGACTGCACAAGGTGTCTCAGGCTTTTAAGGCTTCCCCCAAGGCATCCCCAGCTTGGCTGCTGGCCTGGCCGTGCCCTGGGTGGAGCCGGCTGGAACCCTCTGTGTCCAGCATAGGGCCACCCCAGGCCACCAGCTGCCTGCACCTGGGCGTGGACACCCAACACAATATCTCTGATAACTGTTTTTTCAACATACACTCACATGGGGTCTTCAATTGCTCAACCATTTCAGGAATACAGTTTATGCTTTACTGCTTATATTTTTAATTTAAAGGGTTCGCTATCCTTGCCAACTTTTCCCTTATTTAATATTTAACGAGAAAGGCTTTCTTCATCTATCTTTCTAAATGAATTTCCTTAACAGTGGAGGGATACGCTATTCTTTTTCTTTAGTCTGTAGCATTCTTCAAACCTTACATATCCATTTATCTCAAGCAATAATCAGTCACTTGATTCCGATCTTGCCATAGGAAAGTCATCACAGCACAGTTCAGTATGGAGGATGCTTGTTGCCTTCCTCGTCTTCCTCCCTCCTTATCATCCAGGACAAGCTGTAGGAACAGACCTGCAGGCAAGGTGTCTGGATTACCACCCCTCCCTGCCCCCACTCAAGGCTGCTGCAGTCACAAGAGCAAAAGGAAAGCACTCAACAGCACCAGTCGACCCAAACTGGAAGGGAATCTCACCATGACAACTAGTAAATAATGGAGATGAGTAGCACCTTATCTGCCCAGTTGGAGAGAAACAAGTAAACACTTTAATTTCTTGCACCAGGAGCCTTGTTACCATGGTTGGTGACAGACTGCTACAGATACGCAACCAAAGAACTCCTGGGAGTCAAAAAGTGGTGCTGGCAGTAGTCAGGTAAGACTTTCTGAAGTGTGGGTTGACCAAGCCATAACAAGCACATGGTGTAGCATGGTTGCACAAAATACAGTGTTGGAACTAGTAACACTGTTGTGTCAAGCCTGAAAAGAGGAAGCAGCAGCAACGGGGAGCTGGTGCAAGCACTGAAAGAGCTGAACAGTGAATTGCTAGATGTGCCATGCCTTTCACAACCACCTGCAGTTTTCCCAGGTCCTGCAGCCTCCTCAAACTTCTTTGCCCTATCTGAGTATACCTATTATACCTGTGGGGATCCTGTATGGGATCACATATCTGGCTATCACAGCAGCATTTTAGGATGAGGAACAAGACCTTCACTGGGATCTCCAGGACATAACCATTTGCTCTCATTTTCTGACCCTGATCTGCTCCTATATTTTTCCCTCTCTGACTGAGTAAGTATTTAAGTTGTGTGGTAAGGTTTTGGTACCAGAGTACGGCAGAGCTACAGCGGTGGCCTCTGTGAGAAGAAGCCAGGGGTTGCCCCGTGCTGACACAGCTGGGTCCAGCTAGTTCCACAACAGACCTTCTGCAGGACATGGCTGAGCTCACCAGCCAAGCTGGTGGCCCCTCTGTGAATGTACATTTAAGAATGGGCAAAATGCTGCACAGCAGAGAGAAGTGAGGAAAAAATAGGTGTGAGGAACAGCCCTGCAAACACCAAGGTCAGTGAAGAAGGATGGGAGGAAGTGCTCCAGGCGCCAGAGCAGAGATTGCCCTGCAGCCTGTGGAGGAGACCATGGTAGAGCGGGTATATCCCTGCAGCCCGTGGAGAGCGCCATGAAAAAGCAGATCTCCACACTGCAAGAACAGGTCTCCACATTGCAGGCCATGGAGGACCCCACAGTGGAGCAGGTGGATATTTTCTGAAGGAACTGTGGCCCAAGGAAAAAACATGCTGGAGCAGGTTTATCCTGCAAGGCTGTAGTCCACAGGAAGGATCCACTCTGGAGCAGGGAAAAGTGTGAGGAAGGAGTGGCAGAGAGGAACTGTTATGGACTGACTGCAACCCCCCATTGCCCATCTCACTGTGCTGCTTTAACATTTGTCTTCATTTCTCACCATCCAACTCTATTTTTAAACAACAACAAACTAAATTAATTTTCTCCAAGGTGACTCTTTTTTGCCTGTGACTTACTGGTAAGTGATCTCCCTGTCTTTGTCTCAACCCACAAGCTTTTCGCCTTATTTTCCTCCCCTGTCCCGTTGAGGTGGAGAGAGAGCAGCTGGGTGGGCATCTGGTAGCCAGCCAAGGTTGACCCACCACAGTTAGTAGTAGCTCTGTACTGTTGTTTCCTATAAACAGGAAAACTCTGCTCAAAGTTTTGCTCTTTCTTACCTGTTCTGCTGGCAACATAACTTTGTCCTTTCCGTTGTTCTTAAGATAGATATCCATAAGTATTTCTGAAGTGATGCTAAGATTAGTGAAGCCCTGGATTACCCAGGAGTATTAGTGGTGAGAATAAAGGGATGAACATCTGAGAACCCAAGATGCTAAGGGAGAGCGGTACTTTTGAGTCCTGGGGAAAACTGAAACTAAAACCAAGAGCTGTATACAATGAACATTTATTCTTTTTAAACAAACTTCACAGCAAGCAGAAACTGAGTATTTTATACAAATAGTCCTCCAGAATATCTTCTGTGATGTGGCTTTCCCAGTTCTTATGGTTATGGATAAACCTTTAAGAGGCATGCTAGTGGCGGTGTTTCCATCTTGCACCCCATATTCAGTTTTCTCTCCTCAGATCCTGCCTTTAAAAATGTTGTAAAAGATGTAAAACAGACAAGATCCAAGAAGCAAGACTTAAGTCTATTGCCCTTTCAGCTGAGCAGACATACTTTCCATCCATATTTCCCAATGGTTAACTGATGAAGTGGTGGAACACAGAAATGAAGTACACTGCTATGCTGAATTTCAACAAATACCTGTGACAATGCAATGTGTTTATTCTTTTCCTCTCCTAAACTACCATGAGACTGAAGATGGCTGCAGAATTAATTCTGAGCTTCTAAATATATTTTTCTTATTACTTTTCCAATGTGTTTTTAATAACATGCTGAAAAACTCAGACAACTTGAAGTGCCTTCTAAGTTTTCTTTCAGATTGTTCTTACTTGAGCAAAAAGCAAACACTTTGCTCTGTACATTCTCCCCTGCAAATATGACGATCTTCTTTGGTAATCTGGATGCTATTTCACAGGTATTTTCCCCAAGCACAGAGTTAGTTGTAGTAGGGTTAAAAACCGTAAGACTGGAGTAAAATAGTTTCAGATATGATTCAGTTTTTCATTCCCATGTTCCTATGACACCTTCCTCTTTATGCATGTTTGAGTCATTTTCCTGGCTTCACTAACCATCATGCTTGAGCAGTAGTGTCGATAGTTAGCTCTTCCTTGTTTATTTTGCTTTTTTGGAAGTGTTTGTACTATAAGCCTAAGCAGAATGAAGGAGTATGTACAGAAGGAATGTAGGTATTTTAGTGATTTCCTTGAAATTTTCTTGTTATGCTACACTGAATTGGGTTGCTGCAAAGTTCTGGGTTTTAGTTTTCTGCATGAGATAATCACAGACACATCTTTGTCATTTTGGAACTTCTTGTCAAAACCCTTGATTGACCTAATTCTGAGATGACACTAAAAGTCTGGTAACAAAGACTTACCTTCTAGGAACAACATTTTAATGACAGTATTTGCATAAAAAATGTTTTACCTGGATAATCAATCACAAATATATCAGTTTCTTATGCTATTCAGCATATTTGATTATAAAATCTTCTGAAATAAACAAGAACAGTATTTATTCCGCGCTGCTGCTTGCCTATCTTGGTAACAGTTACTTCTGGTTTCAGAAAAAGTGCTAAGTTTTCATTACTTCAGCCCCTTCAGTCAGGTGCTTTCTAGTACCTGTTTTGCAGACAGAAACACATTCAGATACTGACTTTTGACTAGTAAAAATTATGTAGTGTGGAGTGCAACCCATTTGCTGTAAGGAGGTTGAGAAGTAGGTATGAAACACAACAGAGCTAAGGTTAAAAGCTAGGCTGTATATAAAATTTTATGTGGATTAGCAATATAGTTCAAGTTGTGCAACCACCCTCCATTTGTAGGTGGCTGCAGATTTACGTTATCACTGTATCTTAGATTCTATACTGTTGCTTACCTTAATAACTTACATATAAAATCAATAGCATCATCCAGGTCTCTACAGAGTTTTCTGCATTTCCAGTACTACTTTCATCTTATCATCATACTTCTGCTTAGAACATAAGTGTTTCAACAGAAAAGGAAGGTGGGTTTGGGTTGGGGGAATAGTGGGGATATTTATATGCCTTTCCTATTGAAAAGGGTGTGAGTGTACACAGTATACTTTCATATAAATGTAAGAGGGAGTATGCCAGCAATCCTAGTGGTATAATTACTCTGACTTTGAAAATCCCTTCTCTAACAAAATAACTTTACATTTACTTTGTGCAAAATGGGACAAAAATCAGTTGGCCGCTTAGTATGAGATTACACAGAGTTTAGCAAACTTCCAAAAAACTAACTAGCAGAACATCTACCAGTTTATTACAGCCTTGGTTCCTCCCAGACCAGTAATCCTTTCCTGCCCCAAACTAGGTCAAATAAGAATCCCTTAAGGGAAAACCTTATTCACTGAAACAATCAATTGTATTCTTACTGCTTTCAATGGCACAGAATGGTTTCCCATTGAGATTTTTTTTAATAACTTCTCTCTGCCTCTTCTATTGATTTTAATGGTTTACATTAATGATTTAACTTTAGTCTGAGATTCAGCTGCTAGACTGAATGAGGTGGACAGAGGAACAGGATGCCAAAAACTACTGTCAATTATGCATGAACAATGTCACAATATTGCTTTCAAATGTTAATGCTATTTACAGGATCACAACAGACCAAAATATCTGCAAATTCAGACTGCAAATTTAAACTGCTTTTCAAGTAATTGAGGCATTTAAAATATTTAATAATAATTAGACTGAAATAATAATGAAATCACTAAAATGAGAGCACTCGTTATCAGCAGTGCACTATAATTGCTGTGAAATTATGGTTTATGGAGTTTTGTACAGACTTCTGTTTTGAAACTATTTAAACCTATAATTTATCTGCCTTATTAGTAAGAACATATTAATCTACTCCGAACAGTAGCAATGTGCACTATAGCAGACAACAATTTGCTTCTTCCTAAAGATTAAACACATATACACTTCCATACAGTGCAACTGTTTCATAATTGTATACTTTTAAGGTTGTTTTGTGAGTATGAACACAATTTCCTTCTCCTATATGTCAGAAAATGCATATACTTTTTCACAGAGAACAGTTTTACTGTTACACTAATTAAACAAGGAGTGAAAGCTTTGCACGTGACAGCTTTATGGAAGTATCTTTGTGAATGAAAAAAAGAGTTCCTCAGAAATTCCTTGACCTATTCTGTAGTGCTTGTATTCCATTCAAAACCGTGGATGTGAGATGAGGATTTACTCATAGATCATACTGGAAAATTACAGTCAAACCTTGACTGTAACAGTTTATCTTCTCTGTAACTTACTTCCAGCCTTTTAAAATCCCTTGTTAATTATTTTGCCTTAATTCTTTTGTTTGTTCTATATTCTGGTTTCTTTTCATTGTGTCACTTACATATGACTAAACTCCTTTTCTTGATAGTTGACAGATCATTAATACACCTGATAGGAATACTTTTTAGAACGATAAATCTTTGAACAATGACAGGGACTTACCTAAGACATGGGATACTATCCTTCATCATTCCTTCACATGCTACAGTGTTGGTACTGCCTGACAGGCTCTTTAAAGAAGGAAGCTGGGAGGATGCATCTGGAAATTGAGGAATTATTTCCGGTTCAGGAGTAATGATATCTTCTACTTCATACTGAAGTCGTACCTCTAATGACTTAAATAAATAAAAAGCTAAGTCACAATTTAATAAAGAAAGCTGCTGAAAGTTTTATTACTTTCAAACAAATACAAGTAAGCCTTTTAAAACAAAACAAAAGAAAAAAACAAAAAAAACAACCCCCCATATTTACCATCATCATTTGCAAGCAAAGAATACTGTCATTTGTTATTAATACAGCCTAACTGCAACATTGCATAGGAACTTGTCATCTATCCTACACTGACGGAGAAATAATTAGGTATATTCTTCCCATGCTGACCTTGATCCAAGCCTTTTATTCTAAGTGAAAGAATACAGCTTTCCAGAACTTTCCAGAACAGTATGAAAAGAGATGTTAATCACCCACTCCCAAATAAACAATATTTCAGCATAAGAAGGCATCATTTGGGATCAATGTCATGAAAATTTTCTGCCTATTGTCCATTATCTTTTTCCTAAGCAAATTAATTAAAAGAATGATCATTAACTCTTCCTCTGTATTGCTAGTACAACAGAGTCTCTACAAGATAGATTTTAGCCAGTATGAAGAAGCTGAACAGTGTGAGTAGTACTGATCCATGAACTCTATCTGTCCATAGGGGGGGGTCAGGAAATCACAGCTAACAGCACAGAGTTCCATATTCCTTAAACTGCACATGAGTTTGGCAGATTCTAGAACACAAAGTCTAAACCACATATCTTTCACTTTCCTGCAGCGTTCTCTGGATAGTGAAAAGGAGACTGACGAAGCTCAACCGTCCTTCAATGCTTTCCACTAGTTCAGGAAACCTGAACTGAAGGAATTCCAAAATGCAAGAGAAACAGGACAGGGCACTCAAATCTGTATAAGCAATCATCTAAAAAAAATCACAATAAATATTGGGCATTTCTTTCTACCTCATGAATTATCCAAGGAGAACTCTGTTTTGAAAATGATAAAAAACAAGGAATAGCCCTCAGAGAGATAAGGTCTCGGGAATACTAACTGAATAGTAATTTCAGTGCTGGTTTCTTGAAGTGATCAGAAGCAATAACAAATGTGGACACTGCAATTTCCTTCTTAGGTAATGGTCTCTCACTGAGACATCATCTTCATCAAAATGAAGACGTCAGCATCAAGAAACTATCTAATTTTTATGAAAATCAGAAGACACAGATCAGTACTGAAGACTTGCCTGTTTCTCAACCATTGTGTTGAAACATGACATTTCAGAAAGAAGTGATTTTGCTCGGTCAGAAGAGAAAGGGTCCTTTCTCAAAATTTCACTTCTGTTTCCACCATGCAAAATCTATGGATATTTTTTGCCTGAATCAGTTAAGAAGCCTATGGACAACATTTTCTTTCAAAGACTAAAGAGTGAAATATCGAGTTCAGGAAAATCTAATTTCCTAGAAGTAATTGCTGCTGACCAAAAAGTTTTATAATATTGTTTAATGTTAATGCTGTTTAATGTTTATGTGGGAATGTAGTATGAGAAGACTATGTTCTTCTGCNGGGGCTAAACCACAACACCATGTTAGAATTGCCTAATTCTTCTCTGGATGTTTTTCTTTGTGTGTTCCATTTTCTACTAAAATTCATTTTGTTAAGTTCTATCTATCACATGCATGTTGAAGGAAAAATTTAGGCTAATAACATGACTTTGAATTTTTTTTAAGCTTTGGTCCCTGCTTTGACTGGACCTTGAAAGGAGCACAGACCTGTTGAATCAATTTATTTTGACACACTGTAAAGATCTTTTTGGAGAATTGAATCACTAGGTTCATTGATTTTCCTTTCTACAGTCAAACTAGTGCAATTTTTTTTCTATTGTTCTTCTCAAGAGCTGTGGAGGAGAGCTTCACAGAGGAAAGAGTGATCACTGAGAAAGTGATCATGTTTAATATATACCTGGATATCTTTCCTAGACAGGATGGAATAGATTCAGATGATAAAAAAGCAACAAACGCTTTTTACATAACTATATGACAATGACTCCAAGGCTGGATATGAAGCAAAACTTGAGTCACATGCATACTACTTGTCTCCAGAATCTGATACGGAGTGATGCAAATAATACTTATATTCAGGAAATCCCAGGCACAGCCTACGTCTTAGGGCATATTCAGCAGTGGACTTCCCTGTTACATGGAGGAACCTTAGAGTAGCTAGCCTCCATGCTAGCAATTCACCATTCACCACAGCAATGACATTACAAGACTGATGTCAGGCAGTCAAACCACCATGGGGTCTTTTAAAATGCTGGGATTTGTAGATTGAACTTAAGCTGTGTTCAGGCTGGCTGCTAGAGAAGGGAGGACACTAAGCACCAGAACTTGGGCTCACCTCAGGCAACAAAGAAGTCCTGAGACTGACCAGCCCAGTCTCCATATAGACAAAGCTAGACAACCTAAAGTCAGGTACACACTCCAACAAAGACTCCCATACTTTTTGTTAAAAACAAACAAACAAAGAAAAAAACCCAACACCATTTAGGAGTGAAGATTTGAATGCTTGAAACAAAAATGCTGAAAACAAGAGATGAGGCTCATCTCAGGGATGCGCAGAACCAAGGGGAACTCGTCGACTATGCCAAAAATATTAGGTAATACTAAAACAACTCTTCACAGAACAACTCCTTATATAAATACTTCTTAACTACAGGTGAAATCTGAGAAACTGTTAAATTGCACGTGTTACTACACTTTAGAATATACCAGGTTTGCTGCAACTCAGCTGAAAAGCTACAAGACATGAAAATAAAGAAAATAAATGTTGGGTAATAAAATATAAGGTGCATTTGCTATGGAATAGTATATGAACATTTAAATGTAATGATTTTAGCAGCATTATGTGTGAGCTGGCCAATAAGGTGAAATTACTCTTCATTAGTTTTAAAACCTTTCTGAAAGGATGCCTTGAGCTAGCTTAAAAATTGCCTGTAGGGGATAAAAGAGAGGAAAAGAACAGAACAACTATAGGAAATGAATCTCCTTACCAACTGGCACATGATTACAGGCCCAAAGTGGCACAGATGTTTTTGCCAGGCTAGAACTATAACTTTCTGAAGGACATTAAAATAGTGTGAAAAGGAAAACAACTTTAGTCAGGGAAGGTGTAAATGGAAGGGAACATTTGGGTCAACCACAGGGGTTTGTTGAGAGCTGGCAGACACAAAGACTTTCTGGCAAGAGCATGTCTGGAGTTGCAGACTGTTCTCCAGAGTCAGAGAGTTGCAAAGCCAGAAGAAGCAGCAGTCATGTCTATATTGGCTTTCTCTTAAGAGTCATCTGATGTTAAATATTTTAGACTAAAGAAAGAATGTTTTACATTTTAAGTGCCATTGAGCCACTCTTTTAGAAGTGCTTGTAGCTCCTGTTGCAGAAATGCAAGGTTTAAAACAAAGTCTGACTTGCTGTATGATAATGATAAGTACAAGCTGACTGCAGTGCAGTTAAAAGAACATGAACTGTATGATTCTACCTGAAATGAAATGACTGCATAAGACCTGAAGACAGGAAAAGGAGAATTTGAATAGGATCAAGGATCATGATGCTTAGGAAAATATCAACCACTTAGCTATAAATCATCTAGCATTTCAAATAGTGTCCATTTGGGGGGAAACAAAGTCAGTATAGGCTGGAAAAAAAGAAACTCTCTTAATTTTATTAAAGCCAGTGATAATTTTCAATCCCCCTTCATCATGAATACTATGAACATGAATTGAGGATACTTGATTTAAGAAAATCAACATTATCTGATAAAAACATACAGCAGTCAGTAGTTTTAGAGCAGGTAAGTATGACAAAGATTTACTGTAATTGAAGTCTTAAAAGCAAATTACATCTGAAATCCATCCTGTATGTTATTATTAAAGTGAAAAAGAAGAGAGTTGGATCCCAAAAACTCAGCTAGGTTTTTATCACCAGCTTAAGTACCATCAAGATTTCACTCAGAAGGTTTAAAATGGGATGTTCCTAAACCTGTGTTTATACAGTTTGCTATTAGTTTTTTTTCAAGTATATGAGCACAGACACAGAAAGCACTTTGATTCAGAAATGATGTTCTTTTATAAAGGAGTAAAATTCTGAATGACTTACTGCAATTTCAGTATTTACTTCATGTTTGCTGAATCTATAAACAACCACATATGCAGAAACTCCTGCCACACAGAAAATTCGGCTTTCAGGACACCAGTACATCATCTGAACAGCAAAAGGGTCTTCTTCCACAATCTCAGCTGTTGCTTTTCCTTCTCCCAACTTCTGTTTTTCAAAGACTTTTGATGTTTTTAATTTGTACAACATCTGTAGAGTAACTGGAATATATTAAAACATATAAAAAATACTGATTAACAATAAGCAAATCAGTTACAAAATTCTTCAGTTCCCATTTTCTTTTCAGTGGTGGCATAATAAAGAATCGTATGAAGGCCTAAGAAGAGAAAAAGATGGGTATTATACAATACAGTATTATTCTGGTAGACAGTACTGGTAGGATGTGTATTTAATATTTACAAACTGGATATTTGTGAAATACTTCTTAGTACTTTCTGGGGCAGGATGTCAAAGGTGTATGTTAATCATATGTCCATATTTAGGCCTATACTCAATGTTAAAAAGAGACTCTGATAATGCTGCTATTTTCCTAATGAGATGTGAAACTAAGATTTCCTTTGTCTTGCTAGAAAGTAAAGATCGTATGGCATCTTAAGAGAAAAAAATTGGAAAATATTCTGGTGGCCTGGGAAACACAGAGACTTTCTGAAAGAACAGGACTTCTAAAATGCTTAGAATTTCTTGACTAGTAAGTATATCTATATTTATACCTGCTTATAAAACCTTAATATCCAGAAGCATTGGTCAAGACTACAATGCTAATGCTGTGAATTTTGGAGGTAACAGAGGAATTATAATTAACCATATTTTGCTTTATTGACATTCCTCTCTATTGTGTTTTTTGCTACTTTTACATTAATTTATCAGTGGCATTAATCAATC
>VXAL01017254.1:139724-169059 GCA_013399475.1 Chauna torquata | reverse complement strand
GCTTGTGAAGTACTTTGAAACCCTTAAATGAGAGATGATTTTGTTACTGTGAGTGGAGAAAAATGTAATTTTTTTCTTTTCACTGGTTCAGTTTCCTTTTCACACTGCAGTATTTGTCATGTGGACCATAAAATCTTTAAAACATCTGGTAAGTCACAGTTAATTAGCCAAACAGTATAGGGCATACACACATTTCAGATCTAAAGGTCATCAACATATCTTAGCCTGTGTGAAACTCAACATGCCAGAAAATGTAATGTTTGCTGCGTAGTTATTGCTAAGTAATTTTTCCTCAGTGAAAAAAAAAAATGTCAGCTAAAGTGGAAGGGTTCAGAATGCAATGAAATCTCAGGCTGATCCAATGACTGGAATGAATTTGTCAGATTCATCTCTATGCTGGTACTGACATGAGACAAGGAAGAATCTGGTACCATTAGAGACACAGGCTAACTTGGCAATACAGGATAAGATTTTCAGTGGTGGATACTCGAGGCTGCATGCCCACTTCTCTTCCCCTGATGGACTCTTAACCAGCTTAATAATTTGCTGGATTCTCCTTATATCTTGACTATCCCCACTTCAGTTCTGTCTCTTGCTTACTCTAGATGGTGTGCTATTTGCGTATTGTGACTAAAGCCCACGTACTTAGTTTGAGAAGGTAAACGTTTTTCTCAGAATGAGTTGCAAAACAGGTGCATTACTACACAGAATGATGATCTTTCCCACTTTGTTTGGGGAAAAAATAGATTTAAGATTTAGAAGAAAGACCCTTCAGGAAAGGCTTATTTATGAGTCAGGTCTTTCTTCAGGAATATGGCATAATGTGTTATTTTCACAACAACTGTTCTTTTAGTAATTTCTTAGTTGCTAAAACTATCAGTTCAAGGCACTTCGNTGCCTCCAATTTCCTTTTCCTAGAACAGGGGCCACAGTACATAAAATCCAAAAGCTGTTTAGTGGGTTCATCAGGGACCTAACAAGCAGTCTGCAGAAAGAGCATGAGGCTTGCAAGGCTGATTTTTAAACAGATTTAGGGTTTATTTGTTTGTTTTTTCAAGGTCTAGTTACTGCTGGAAACCAGCACACAACTTTCTTTGTGCTAGCACGTGTAAATCTTGATTGTTAACTAAGTTCTTAGTCATAATACATATTCTTGCATTAAGCAATGAATTAGAAGTATTGAGTACTTGGAATGAAAAGGACTTAGGCATCTAAATTAGGGTTTATATAATCTTTAGAAACAGACACTTCATTAGCCAGACCTAAAAGTGCTTAAACCTGCTCAGTTTCTCTTTTCAAGGCTGAAAGTTCCACATGCAGCTGTACTTCTGCTTGTGTGCATGACCCGCGTAGTTCGGTTTTAGTGTTCCAGGTTATAGTCAAAGACATCTCTAAGTTTCCTATTATTACAGTATTGGGGAATATTAGATGTTCAGAGTATACTTTGCACTGACAGAATCAGTTTTCACACACACACACAAAAAAAGTTGTAGATATTTACTTTCCTAAAACCAAAAAGAAGGGGTGTAGTAGGGGCCAATAATGTCAATAGTTATCTTCCATTGCACAGATGATGCAGAGGTGTTACTCCTCTGTATACAGGAACATTAGCTCTGATTATTTATAGTATGCATCTGAACTACCTGTCAAAAGCTGATTTTTAAATGGAAAAAAATTTCCTGTTCTTCAGAAGTATTTACTTTAGGTTTCAGTTAACCAAAGCTTTTCCCTTACTCTCCACCCAGCAGTGACACTACCTTGTTAGTCTAGAACAGACATAAGCCTAGATAATGGGACAAGAAAATATTTTGCTTTTGAAAGACAAAATAGTTTTGAACAGCCACTATAAAATAGCAGAAACTGCATTCACAGGTGTTCAGACTGCACAGTGTGCCTCCTTGCTTTCTTGCAATTTGCAAAGGATTGCTAATCCCTAGTGGCACCTCCAGTGAGTACCTGACAATTTGAATTTGAAGTATCTGCACTCAACTAAAAGCTAGTGGATTTCAGTATTGGAAAGTGAAGGCTGAGATTCACTTTTGTTTCTATGTGAGCATGCATGTGTATGTTCATAAGGGATTATAATGACTTGATTTTTTTTCTCTCTCAGGGAAAGCTTGTATTGAAACTGGAAAAAAATCAAGGGTGATTGGAGAAGTATTTTTGAGCCCATATTAAATTCTCATGAAGGACTATCTTCCTTAGGCAGCAATAAAATTCAGTGGATTCAGGCTTATATTTTGAAAATGAAGACCTTGTTGTCTGGGGAAAAGAGTGTTTTTAAACTATACAAGCAAAGTTAGAATGGTGCATCCATACTGTAACGTATGTAAAATGTAAAATTTATCACAGAAATAAAAACAGGAGCCTCCAGAAAATACAGAAATAAAATGTTACAGTATTCCAGCTGTGAGTTATCCTTTGTAGCTGTATACATTTTGGGCCTCTACCAGTCGTCTTTATTCTTAAGAATGGAAGGATCTAAAGATTGAGGCTATGTCAGCTGTAGGTAAAGGGAAACAAAGCTTAACATCTGGTCTTCATGAAAAACAGCTTTCCTATAGCTTTCTCATTTAAACAAGAGGGCTTTTCATTAGGCAGCATATGGTATTGTTAATGCAAGTGTGGTCATGTGATATCGAGCTCATTTTAAAGTACATTCTCATGCCAAGGACAAAACAGACTTCTTTAAATCAAACCCAATGGCCATCAGGCATTCTGTAATGATCTCCAAGCACCCACAACAAAAAGACAGTCATTTGCTATATAATTAGTAAAACAATATTACTGTGCTCAAATATTATCTCTTGTTATGGAGTTGAGAAAAATTGTTATAGAAAGTTCTTGGAAAAGTCCTATATTTGACAGCTCCTGATTACAGACTTACCAAATCTATTTATCTTCGATCACTCTATAGTCATTTTCTGTTAATGGTCTACCAGTGGACATCAGAAAAGTAAACAGCTACTGGATAACATGTAAATGCTCCCTCTAGAGAAATTCAGCGTATCTTCTCCTGNTAGGTCACCATATTGGTCCCCAGCTTATTGTCTTCAGCTCCTCAGGTAGTGTGAAATGTTAAAGTTGATGGTGTCACGTATCGCAACAGAGGAAGCAAAAATCAGGTCTATGTTGAATGATAAAATTATTGTTCAGATTCTAAGTACGGCCTTTGCCTACTTATTCAGAAGCATAACTTTTGATGATAATCATTTGTCTGAGAGAGCAGTTGTTTCTAATTGCTTCGTTAGTACAGAGGAAAGAGCTGTGAGGCAAGAGTTGTTAGAGCAGGAGTGGCAGGAGTTTAGTGCATTTTAGTGGTTTCTGATGAAGAAGACAAGCAACCCATAAGCTCAGCATTCAGGCACAGTTGCATATATGGTCACATGCTATGTATGCCAGCTTACAAGAAGCTCTAGTTGCAAAACTGATTTTGCTGAAAAGCTACCTCTCTGTAACAAGAAATACCATATAGAAGCTGGACAAAATTACTTCAATTCTTGAGTTCCACGTTCTGTTGAGAAAGATATTCTCCATGACTGATGAGGATAAAATCATGCTTTTATGTGAAAAGTGGCATTTGGACTAAAATAACTGCTAATGCTCTATGCAGGTATTCCATTTTCATACGCACTAATCAGCATATGCAATGTTAAAATATTTAAAATTTAAATAAGAATTTGAAATACAAAAGAGAACCTGCATCTGCTCTTCATGAAGACAGTGGGCATGATTCATGTTGCTTGAGACACTGATTTAATGGATTATTAGAAAATGAAGCAAGAGAGACTAACCTGGGTGTAAATAGCTCCCAGTCAGCATGGTTTTAGGCTAGGGATCCTGAGAATTCTGCATACTTCAAAGGCAGTTCAAGCAATGTAGAGCAGTGACAGCAGTACCAGCCAGCACATGATATTCAGTTGTACATTGTAGAAGGCTCTTTTTTTTTCATGTTACACCCTGTTAAAATAAACATTCTTTATGAGGAAAGCTAGATAGCTGAACTCTGAAAAATAATACGTCTAGGATCTGAAATAAAATCAAGTTTTGCTTTACCTACAAGATAGCACCTAGAGTTGATTATCAATTTTTCTTTCATCTAACAGATTTTTCCTGAGTTGAAATTCAAATGAAATTAGAGATCTGTAGGTATCTTGCTGTAAAAAACAATTAAAGAGCTCAATTTGTAGCACAGGAAATAGAAGCAAAGAAGAAAAGGAAAGAAAAAGGTAGTAGTGAGTGAAGCATGCACTCATACTTTGACATGCATAGATATTATTTCAGTTTCAGTTTGAAGTCTTTCCTGCAATTTTACTGAATCTCCTGTGTATGACTTGTGTATGCACTTGTGTTTGAACAAGACTTTAAGAAGCAGCACCATAATGCATATATGCAGCATCTATACATGAAAGGTCTGAACCAAATATCTGAAAGGTCTAGTGTATGTCCAATTCAGCTGCTGGTGCTTCAGTACCACATCCACTCCCACAAGCTAAGTCTTAACCTACTCTTCATTTACTCTGTGCTGCTGTGTGTTTTATTTTCTGCTAAGTTAAGGGAATGCGATGACTTCCATTTGACTTTGTGAAAGTATTGGAGAAAATGTTTCATATGATAGGCCAAAGAAGGAGATAAAAATACAGGATATTACATTTCACAGGCCACTGAGTCTATCTTCATAATTATCAGCAGCATCAAACAAAGAAAAAAAATCTTCTTGGATTTTTTTTGGTAATGTAGTGACACTTTGAAACAGGGCTATATCTATCAGTAGATCTCTTCAATACTGTCTGTGTTTTGAAGTGAATGCTGAGAAGAAAAGACATTTTCTCTCAAGCCTAAATCTGATGACTGATACTATCATGGGTTCATGTGGGTGTGTATACATATGCACATGTACAATTGCATTTTATTAAATCTCAGATTTAAACAGTTTTTCTGCTGGCAGCATTTCCAAAGCACTGACCTAAAGAGGCCTAAGCTTGGTTAAAGCACAGAGAGAAGCAAACACACAACTGAGTGTCGTGAATATTCAAAGTATGATCTTACAAGAGCTGTAGCAGAGGATCAAAGACACAATTTCTATCGCTCTTTTAAAATGCTCAAAAGGTACACTGTGTCCCATCTGGAGAAAACTTGAGAGGTCAAAGACATAGCTCTGTGAAAGTACTTTATCTTTGTGTGTTGAGATCTGATCCTTAAGTCCTCAGTCACACCCTTCTCTGACCTTATATCAATATTTTTGACTTTAGTAAAAGCTGTAGGAAAACCCCCTTCACATAGGTTTTAGAATGCTACTACTTTGGACTGCAAAATTTACTATCTGTAAGGGAAATTTCTTCCAGATCTTTCAAGAACACAAATATTATTTTCAAAATCATTTTAATTGCATTGTATTCATATGTAATGTGAAAAATATATATCTTAATTAGCACTGTCCCGAGTATGTACTGACAACTGGCCAAGAAGTATTTTTAACTGATTTAAAACACACTTTTTGAAATTTCAAAAAATTTGAAATTTCAAATCTTCAAAAACTGACGGCTACAAAATTTTTGTAATAAAGTTATGCCCCTGGAACTATTTTATATAAGCATGAAGGAGAAACCTGACAGGTTATTCCTGCACAGAGCTTATTTGAATGAATATTCAATGACAGTTAATAATTAAGGATATGAGTCAGATCTTAATTTAAATAAGTATGCCTCTACTTTCCNTGGTTTTATTATTATTATTTTATTTGTTTGTCTCCACTGTTTGGACATTACTGGCTCAAGCAGTTTTGCTGCTCTCTATAAAAGATTATTTCTTCTCAATTCATAACACATAACATAGTGCTGTTGTAAAGCCAGATTTTACAATGTCACAGCTTGATAGTTTATGCACTGATGTCAAGCTTCAGAAGAACAAGTGGGCATTGTAAGCAATACAGCAAACCTCCCTTACCTTATTCTCTATTTTTTTTTTTGTGAACATCAACACATGAGCAAGACATGAGAAAATTGCCTCTTGTAGACATCATTTCAGAAGGAAATCCCTATTTATGCTGCTTTACCTGTGGTAGCATATTCTCAAAAATTTATGATCAAATCATTGATTTCCATATTTTTTTTACCATCTTGTCAAGCCAAAGTCTCCCATTTGTAGTAAGGCTAATGCAGATCACAGAATTGTCATTCATTTTGAAGAACGTTCATTGCTATCTGAATTTTCTGGTAATACTATTTATGATTTAATTTCTCCTGAATAAAATTTGGTAACCGAGGCTGCCATAAGCACGCATTATAGAGGGCAGTTTTTTCATAAAAAATTGCAAAGTTACAGTACTGTGCATTGCCTTCTTTGCTTCTGCCTTGCCAGCCCAAACGCTAACTCGTCCCGGTGCTGTCAGAGACATTCAGGCTTGTCTGAAGCAAGACATGTCAGCAGTTTTCAACACCATGAAGTGTTACCAAATGATAGGATACACATCTGGCACGCAGCCTGAAAGAATCATAAATGTAAAGGGAATGGTAAGCAAAAGTAAACATGAGTTGCCAGTATCAGTATCTGACAGCACACGTAGGAAATCTTCTAGAAATCAAAGTGTCAAAGTCATTTCTGTCCCTAGGCAAGTCTGGTATTTGTAACACTGGAAACACCAATTTCCTGTAGAGGAGCAATTGGATTGTGTGAAGCAGACTGAGGAACTAATCAACACATTGCCTCAATGAAACATTCAATAGTGATATCTTTATTTCCTGTCAAAAACTAGCATATCTTTCATACGGATATAGTTAACAAGTTGAGTTTCTAGAAACGAGTTTTGACCAGTGTTTTATATAGTAGCTGGAATTTCTAATGTCACTACCGTTGATCACAGTCAGCTGTAATACTGCTGCGTCCTATAACCTGAAAGAGATCAGGCCATGTCTGTCCCTGGATGGGAGAACACCAGCTGCCGCCTTTGTGTTACAACATGTGGATATCAATGACTGAGAATTTGTCATTCTTTTCTTTGGCCTGTTAGTGAATGATTGCTACTGGATGGTGCAAGAGGCCGATGCATATCTAGAAGTGTGAATTTTTGGATGAGACATAAAAAGATTCTTTTTAAACCCTACACCACTTTTCCTCACAGGATAGGGATATGAAACATGTTCTTCTCACTGAATATATATATATATTTCCTTTAGAACCTCTACCTGAATTGTCAGTGGTTAGTCGCATAGTAAAGTACTATGACTATGTCATTTGTGGCTCTGAACTTGACTCTGTGCTGTAAAAGCTGCATTTCAACTTGAAGTGGCTGTTTAACTGTAATGGTTGAAGTTATATGTAACACAGATCTGTACATAAAATGTTTTGGGCAAATATCATAGCTGTTATGATTCAATTTTATGTATATTAATAAATATTAAGAATGCATGGTACTTTTATTCCTATTTACAACTGAGTGTCAATGGAAACAGGCTTCAGGTACAAGGCACTTTAGAAAGTAAACAATGAGATAAATAATACTTCATAATGAGGTAATGAGTCTAACTCAAATATATAGCTACTTTATTACCAGGCTGCTGTTTCGTGACCTGCATGAAATGGATGTGATGTTTTCATACTTTGGTGTCTACATCCCAGCAGAGCACCAGGTTTCCACTATTTGGGCTCTACTTTTGGCAGGTCCAGATGGCAGCTTGGATTTGCTTGTCAACAGCTGACCTATTTTTTTTGACATCCATAGATTCCTCCAAATCCAAGGAGGGCTTGGAGTACTCCATATGGTTTTGTTTGGGGCTGCAGTTTGCATTCATTGCTGTCATTTAATAGGTGTAGAGTCAGTTAATAAACTCTTGAATGCCTGAGCAAATCATCACGCCTCTTGTTGGCTCTCAAAGTCTAAAGGATTAAAAAAAGAAAAGTGTTGCATAATATTTTCTGCTTCGTAATTTCTTTTTCCTTGAACTTTATTAGTCATTTTAACAGTGGCAATTGCAACTACATACATATTTTCTGGTTGTACCCAAGTTCTGTTTGTGATCCTGCTCAAAGTCTCTGGTGTGATACATTTGATATTTTCCCATGGCTCTCTTCAAGTTCCAAACTTGTTCCAAATTTATACCCTTATGCTTTCTCTTGGATTCCTCTTCTGAGACCTTGGTGCCAATGAGTAATTGGCAGGGTTTATTGTTCTTCTGCACTAATACTTACATCACTTGGTTTCCCAAACTGCTTTATTCCTTCTCTTGGCACAGGACAGTCTAAAATGTGTTCCCTTGGCCCTTCATACGAATGCATGAAGCAGCACCAACAGCAGATGATGTGGCGATAGCAGCCGGTTTGGCATCAGGAGTGGCAGCATCAGGAGCCTCAGCAGGAACAGGGAACGCTTTTTGCGGCAATACCCTCATGCTGTGTTAGAAAGCCAACCTGCTCTTGGTTTTCTTGTGCTAGGGAGGTTCTTCTGGTTTGATTAATTCTGTTTCAGCTTCCTCCATGTAAGTTCTTATTTAGAGAAGGGAAAGAGGATGAAAGCTATTTTTTTTCTGCTTGCTTCAATATGTATTTGAGTGCTGCTATGTAGGTTTCTGTTGCAGACGTACTTTGTAAATGGATCCCACACAGTTCTCTATACAGATCAACTACAGTAAATGAAATTAATAAAGTAGAACAATATAAAAACAGAAATTGGAGATGAAAATAACAAGGTAGAGTATGTAGTGCTTTCCTCCTATGCAAGACAATATTACAGTGTTTTTTCCAAGCCGCTTAAAATGTGCCAAATAAAACAACCTATGGCACTTCCCTGGTGAGATTGTTCAGTTATTTAATAGATATCACCCAGGAGAGGTTTATTTGATATTCACTTTACATTTTCACTCTTGATTTTACCATAAGTACTGCATTTAGCAGTGACTGAGTTCCTACATGGACTGCAACCATTTTAAAAATTAAAGACTCCATCTCAGTCTTTTTAGAAGAATTATCTTATTATAGGAAAATTTTGATGGAGTACTTGGTTGGATCAAATTCTCATCGTAATGAATTCATATGATTCAGAAAAATAATGAAGGCTGCTAAAAACAGGTAGTAGTCCATCAATTTGGTTAAAACAACAAGTATTAAAAAGTAAAATAAAATAAAATACATTGTTGCATATGATTATTCTGTTATGAATTATTCATACAGTGATATCTTTGCTCTTTCACCAACTCTAGATATTTTATGCAGAGTATTATTCAAATACTTTCCAGTAGTTTTAATTCTATACAATAAGTATATTTTCATATTAGTTAAACAGCTCTGATTGAAGTGAGGAATTGCTGAAATGTCTTCAATATATTGTCTCCCAGTTCAATCTCAAATCCCTTCTACCTATAATTAATCATAGATTCAAGGCAAGAGTTGCTGGTCACCAGTTGCTGGTCTCAGTCAAATGGGATTGAGCAGTATTGTGGGAATGAGTGTTTTTGACTGTATTTCGTGCTCTTTCACTATTAATAAAATTGGGAATAATAGTCTGCCATTGATTTCCTATATGTGTTTGTATTGTTCTGCAGCACTTGTACTGCTAATAAAAAAGAAATTCCTTATAATTTTGTTTGCTAGGAGAGGAAATTGGCTATGTAGAATAAGTTAACAAATGAGAAAAATGTGGAATTACATACTTTTTACAAAGTCATTTCTCTAACTGTTTTATTGTAGTGTTCCTTCATTCTAGCTCAGATATAAATTGAATAAGGTTCCATCCAAAAATTTATAAGAAAATACCTCTGTGAGTCATTATAACAGAATCAAAGTTTACTGTGAGGGAGAAAAAAATGACATCTATCCTACCATCACTAAAATTTCTAGAACTTTACTCAAGTTGTGAAGGAGGTCTTTCTTTTTCTTACAACACAAAAAGTAGGTTGCCACCTGCGTCTCACAACATATCTGTAAATAACAGATTGCACCAATTATGTTAGTGTTTTGCTGCAGTGCATTAAAATGAAATGTAGCAGCACGAATGATTTATAGCAGAATGCACCGTTTTGGTTTCTAAAGCTGATAAGCAGAGGAGCATGAATTATTAAACTGAGTAGCTGCTTTATAGAAAGGCGAGTAATCAAGATTTGCTTGCACAAAACAAGAAAGCTGTGACTAATTTCATATAATGATATTTGCCTAACAAAATGGTACATTTAAAGGTCAGCTTAATAGTGGAAATCTGATTTCAAGGGAAAGGAACACTTTTGCTTTTTCTGTCTAATTCTACAGGCACATACACTGTAAAGTGTTGAGTTTTGAGTGAAATAATGCAGAATCCCACCATTACTTCAAATGGAACAGAAAGAAGAAGAAAAAAATGTAATTATTTTAAATCCAACAACAATAAAAATCAATATTTTTGACATTGTAAAGACAACAAAGACCATAAGATTTCAGATCTCTTAAAAGTCTTTGAGCATGTCTTAAAATGTTTAGTTTACAAGTCATAGTTGGTCAGGATTGACATTTAATACTTCAGTTTTCTAGATAAGGTGAAATTAACTTTAAAGTGTGGCTTCTTTTTTCCCTGTTCTTCTGCCCCTCCCCTCTGTTTCCAGTTCATCAGAAGACAAAAGGTGCTGATGAGTATATATGAAACTTTTTCTCTCTAAATAACTAGACCTAAAACAGGAAAGTTTTTTGTTAAGACAGATGTTTTCTCTCTAACTTAGTTCCTATGGTTACAAAATTCTATACCTTCTGTACCAAACCAATATCAACAGTGAAATTCTCAAAATTAGAGTACTTGACTGAAAGGAAGTGGCACAGAAATATGCCTAGGGGCATATCCAGAGCTACAAATTTAGGTGAATAATTTCTCAAGGTTGACAAAATTAGCATAAAACATTTAGGTACAGTAAGCAAGGCAAAAAAAAGGAAGAACAAAACAAAACATTTCAGGGACTTCATATCTGCTGTATGATGTTCACTTTTGTCCCGTGTTTTCATTCTATAGGAATGCAGAGTGTTATCTTGTGAAAGCAATGAATGTCATGGTTATTGGATTTAAGACTACATGGGTCAGTGAGGAAAGTGTCCCCAGTTCTGCAAAATTAGTAGATGTCTGATCTGTACTTTCATGCTGATTGCTGGGAAAGAAATTCTCTTTCCCCTTTTTCTTGAGGATTTCTTTACTACTGCCTTATTGTTTAGGAGCAGTAGGATTTCACCTAGTGTTCTGAGTGTTGTTTTCTTCAACATTTTATCTTTGTGAATATACCCACTGCTGATGTCTCTTTCTAGAAATACTCTGTTACTGAATTTCTCCTGCTTAGGAAGAGTCTCTTCCTTCTCTTATCTAATCTCAGCATACTCTGTTTTAGCATAGGGGTCATTTCATTAGTTGTCAGATGTACTTAGCCTTTAATAAGAACTCTCCTTTCAACATTACTCTCTCTCAAGTTTTGATTCAGTGCTATCATTGTTTTCCCTTACTCTTTTTTTTTTTTTGTCTGAGCACAAGATGTTCAGCTTCTTTTTGCTTTACTCATATATCAAGAGCCTGAAGTTCCACAAAGAAAAGAACACAAAGAAATTAATATGTGAGCCAGTCAGAACTATTTCAGCACTTTCACAACAGATATACTGCAGACAGATTTATTTGATGACAACCCCAATTCACTTTCTGATGGCCTTTCAGTACTTCCAGCATTTGCATCAACTGTTTGCCAATCCTCAGAAACAGATTTGAAATATTTACAAGGCTTTGAGTGTTTTATATTTACTGTCACCTAGTAACAATATTGATCTTGGATGTGAGTGCTTGTCTTAATCTAGTAACACAGCATTTTAGTTCTATAGTTTGCTTTGAGTATAATGAAAGAAAAAAATCGTAGAGGAGTACAGAGTAAACTAACACATTTCTAAAGAAAAACAACTTAGCTCACACAGTGTAATAAAGTCCCACATAACTCCCACTGGAAAAGCCTTTAGAAAGACTTCTCAGGGAGATAAATTGAAGGGCAGTGAGTGAAGGAGGGATTCCTTATGAAAGCAGAAAATCTCTTCCAATAACTGATGGACAAGAGATACAAAATACGAAGGATACTAAAAGTCCTTCTTGAAGTAGTTGCATTTTCATTAAATCACATATGGTGTCTGGATAACATGCTGGTAGGTTTTCCTTATTATTACTTCTGCTAGTCTGTGTTTGTATACTAAGGGTAAGATCTTTACTCATAAAATATCTTCCAGACAGACTTGCAGGTCAGCTCTGCACTACCGTTCATATATGGAACACATCAGGTGCTGAAGATGGGAACATTTCACAGAATGAGCCATTTATAACTTGCAGAAGATGGTAGAGATGTTGTGTCAAGTATCTTTGTACAAAAGCTCCTTTGCTAAACACTGACAAGGTACCAGCTGCCCCTCATTTCATGGAAAATATAGGAAAGGCTTCTCTGTACTGAATCACACCTGATTTATTTTTTATTTCAGTGTCTTTATGGTTTTCAGTATTGGGCATCCCTACATATTTTGGAACCTAAAATTTTATGCCACACCAGAACAATTGAGCTGTATAAGTGCAAACAATCTCCCTCCCTTCTCCGTTCATGTCACATGGATAGGTCTGGGGAAATAAATGATCACAGCAAACAGGCAACTGCTAGAATAGACCGTGTAGCCTTCAATAATTTAAAGTATATAACTGTAACACTTCTTCAATTACACATTCTTTTTAATTAGTGTAAAGTCATATGAGATACAGGAGACAAGTTCAACTTTCTAGTGCTCAAATCACTGGATTATTACCCAGTTGTTACATGGGGTTGTAGCCATGACATTTTTCTTGTTACCTTCTTCCCAACTTGGAAAGTTTGAGTTTATTACCCTCTCAGAATAAAAAAAAATCTTGGAAATGGCAAAAAATGTCATGATGTATATCTTCCCCAGCTTGATTTGTCAATCTACATTCTCAGGATCCACTTGAATATCTGATAAAGAGACAGGTAAAAATGGGCTTTATTGCTCTACAGTTGGGTAAAACAAATGCCTTCTTTGGTAGTTTGTACTCAGGTAGATCTCATTATTCCTTTTTTTTTCCCCTCTAGTGTCAATGAAGGGTGAACTGTATCAAGTACAGCTATGATTTTTTATTCTAATGCATTCAGCATATCCTTAAAAGTACAAAACAGTAAGAAGACTTTTAAAAACATAGCTAGCTTAGAACGGTTACTACTGCTTTTTGAATGTGATAAGCACTTTAAAATTGGCTTCTAACAATACAGATATAACAGAGAACACATATAAACATTACCACTTGTAAGTTAGAATATACACATACAGTGATATTTGCTCTAGTTGAGCCAAATCTGAAACTAGGGTAAAACCCATACAATTTCTGAATGCCAGAAAAAGTAAAGACAAAATGGTATGAATTAATTTATGCAAATAATGTCTATATAAACACAGGAAATAGAGCCCCTATTCCTAAATTATGAAAGGTAAGATTTCTGCCACCTTGTATTGAGACAGCAGCTAGGTGGATAAAATACTCGAATTCGATTATGACAACATAATTTCAACACTTACTCTGAAGTAAAGTAAAAGGTCTTGGCTTTAAATACTTAACATGGTATCCTAACCACTGGACTATTAATTTGTTGTATGTCTGCCTAACTCCTGACCACCTCCTAAGAAAAACTCCCTACTTATCTGGCATATTTTTGTCAGAGCTCTTAAGGAGTTTTCTTGCTGTAATAACATTATTCTTAGCCTCATTCTCTATGAAAGTGTCTGTTGAAAAACTGCATGAGTCATGCCATCTCAAAACTATTTTGGGACAACTACATCTTAATGGAAAGAAAAATAATCTGTTAATATAAGACAGGAGATAACAGACAATATGCTGGGGTAAAGCTGTATAATTGGGTGCTAGCAAAATACTTAAGTAACGTCTGTGTAATGAATTTCATATCTGAAATTCAGGGATTTATTAGATTTTTAGCAATTTACTATAGTTAGTTGCCAATCAAACTAATGCTTGAAGTACTTGCCCCTTGAAGCCAGTCAGAATTATTTTCATTTTTGTGTGATAAAACTATTATTGCACTCAACACATGCACAATTTTTATAAAGTTGTCCCTGCATCTATGATTTTTACAATTTTACAATTAATGATGTATTACAGAGCTTTAAGGAAAATAAAATTTAGTTCTGAATTTTTCTGATATTCCTTTTATTGGTTCTGACAAAAATAAAAACCTTTTAAAAATAGGCAAGTTCTTATGAATAATTTTGGTTTTAATAAGGCTGTTTTTCACTGAGCAATTAACTTGAATGAACACTTCTCCCCAGGTTTTAGCTCAAGAACCTGTTCTAGTATTACTACAAATATGTATAACTCAAAGCACTGTTCTAGAGAATGGTTGCTTAAACCCGTACTTAAAACATGGTGTACACTTAAGTGTTTGTTGAGCTAGAATGCAAAATTGGATAGTTGAAATAGAAACAGTGAGCTTTTCAAACTGCATATAAAATCTTCTGCATAATAATAAATTCATCATAGTAAAAGGCATTTTTATTAATACCTCAAATATGTTTCAGTGGATTGTCAGAAAAGTAGAGCATGATCAGAGTAGAACAGAAAATGTTAAGACCAAAATGCTTATTTCTCCTACTTCCTGAAATGAAGATTGTTGGCTGGGAGAAAAAAAAAAAAAAAAAAAAACACTACAACTAACATCCCAAAGCTGTTTTCCACTATCCTGTCTAGGTACTAATACTGGCTAGCAGAAAGTACTCAGATTCATGTTTCCAAGCCTTCCCAAATAAGCAGGTTTGACTAAATATTTGTTGCAATAGGTTTATTAATTTCACAGAGTGATGATGTATCAATTAAAACTAATCCATCTTAGAAGTAGAAACTGTTGAAATTTCTTTTATCCTCAGGAAGTGAGTGCATGAATCAGTAATTACAAACCATTGCTCAGCTCCTCCATTTACTTTCATCTTGTGAGGAGATTAATAGCCATCCTTGGGACACCAGCTGCTTTCTATTTATCAAAGGGATGCCATAGGGGCTGGCAGTTCTGCTGGGGGCCTAAAGGCAAGGCAGTATATGAACAGCCAGCGGCACCTTTAAAGTCAAGCAGGGGGAGCAAAAACAAGAACTAGTTTGTACATCTGATTCTTCCAAGTGCTGACCCCACTCGCTATTGGACACAGGTTACTTTTTATGCTTCTCAGCTAAGCTAGTTACCTAGACCTGAGGTCAGTAGAATGTGTTATTTCAAAGAACTGCAAATTAGTTTCTTTCAAATCTCTCTTGCCTTGCTCACCTGTTACATCCCAACAAACAGCAAAGCCATCTTTCAGCTAAAATTATTGTAATTAGTATACTGTGAGTCACGGAATTTCATTTGGGAGAGCCATTTTGCATTTCACATCCCTACTGCCTATGACACTCCACAAGATTCGTGCATCTTTCCATCTCGTTTTAGTGTTAAACACAGTGTATTCTTGCAAGTTCAAAGGTGAAAGCTATGACAGCAATTTCCATGTCTTTATCTTCTAGTAAACTAAAGTAAAATATTTTTAAATTTTTTTGTTTGTTTCTTTTTGTCCATTTATTTTCAAATGTCAGTAAAAAATTGAATATCTTGGGTAATATAAGTGATCAAGGTACAGTTCAGTCTGTTTTCTTCAGACTGTTAAAAAGGCATGTGAAAATTTACTCTTTTTTTTTGTCTTAACAGCAACTAGATTTTAACTCTGTTCTCAACTACAGTGAAAATGGTAGTATTGGACCCAATGACTTAAGAATGCTGTAAAAACAAATTTCATATTTCCAGAGTATTGAAACTATTAATGGCTTATGGTTGATGTTAAAAATATAGAAAACAGATTTTAAAATTCCCATTTACATTTACGTACAGAAAAAATCCCACATGGCTTGAATATACTTCAGATTTTAATATTGAGCTTTTTATACTTATATTCAGTTAGTTACATGAGATAATGTTTGAATGTTTTTCCAAATTTCCCAGTCAGTATTCTTTAGTTGCAGTTCAGCTGCTGAGATTCAGCACCATGTAATCCTTTATATTCCCAAAGCAGAATTTAACAGAACACTTATTTTGAGTTTCAATAAATGGTTGGAAAGTATCTTTTGAAGTTCATCTATCTCAATATTTTAGTTCATAACTGGTAAAAATAAAGGAAACAATAATGTATAAGTTAACTTTATACACTTCACAAAATATTNAAAAATTTTAAATATTATTTTAAAATTCTTAGGGTAAGTATTCACAGGTGAAAATTGCATAGCATTATTTAAGTCATGGCATGAAAAGAACGCTTATATGCACTGTGAAAACAGTTATCTGTTACTTCAACTGAAACAATCACTTTCAAAATGTGATTGCTGAACATTTTCTGCAGGCTGCTTACTGCGAAAATTACTTACAGAAATTATCTGGCAAGTTATAAAAAAAATATAGTTTGTTTCATGGGATGAGAAATTATCAGAATTAGCAGAAGTACAAATAATTGTAATTATACTTTTTAAGTTTTGTCCAGCCTTTTTCTGCCTAAAGCAACCCTTCCATCTTTTTTTTTTTTTTTTTTGAAGTGTCCGTAGGTGAAAACTGAAAACAGATCAAGTATTTCAGAATTATATCATAAGAAAGTTATATGAAATATAGTAGTCCTGACTAGAGTGAGAAATAAATGGGTGTCCACTTGGCAGTGCAGCAACATTCAAAGTAGCTCTGTGTAGGCTTGTATCCTGGAACAAACAAAGTAGGACAGAGAGGCAGGTTGAGAATGTATTCTAGAAGCTGAACAGAGAGCAATGCTTTAGGGTGGTGATTTATCCAAGCTAATATGCCCTATTCTTCAGTACTGATACTCTTATGCTCATGTTAAGTCTAAGATATTTGCACAGAGCTTCACTGCAAATTTTTCTATGGTTCATAGAAGCATAGGACAATTCATTTCAGAAGGGACCTCACGATGTCTCTGATCCAACCTCCTGCTCAAAATAGGGTAGACTGTGAGGTTTTCATCTGGAGTTGAATCAGCAGTGTCAATACTATATCCTGTACCAGGCTTTTGGAGAAAAGGAATTTGATTTCAGGTTCACCTGAAATGGAAGAAAACACCAAGACAAGAATGATGGAAGGATATAGACAAAAAGCTCATTACAATCATTAATATAAGCAGTTTATTAAAATCTGACTTATTGGCATGTTGCAAAAATGCAGTGTGATCCTAAGAGATCTGTTACTAAACACAGGAATGGGATCTTAATAGTAAATCTGAAAGAAAACAAAGTAACTTCAGAATTTTTTGGGGTTTAGGTTTCTAAGTGAGGTCTGAATGCTGATGGTCTGAACTCCATGAGTGAACAAAAGGTCTTCTGGGATTTCCAGAGGTCAAAGTGTCAAAAAAAAAAAAAAGCATTTCATGAGACAATTTTCCTTTAAATGTACACTGATGACATATCTCTCTTTGTCTCAGCTGGCAAACATCCATGTAGTGAAATGTAATGTAATAAGAGCTTAAAATAAGTCCTCCAAAATTAGTCAGTTGGGAATACTGAAGTTTTGCAAGATTCATTTATTTTGTGTAAAGGATTCTTGCTTCATTAAAGCCTGTATTCGTATGAAAGTTCCTTTTAGTCAAAAGATGTTTTTGTGGAGTTATGAATCTTATGTACTCACATATGATCATCCATGAATTCAACACCACTTTAGAAATACTCCTCATTCTCTCCATGGTATATAAGATCATCTGTGTAAAGCAGTATAATAGATAGTGGGTATCTCAATTTTTTTTTTTTTCTGCTTATGAATAATCAGATCATGAACTGCAACATAGCTTTTGTTTATGTCTTTTAAATGACTCTTAGCTGTGACAGGAAGCTTAGTAATAAGAAAGACTAATTTCGTTTCATGTGTTCTGGTCATACACAATTCACTAGAGGCACAGTATAATCTCATTAGCCTTCCTCATGCCAGGAGTTTTCTGTTGTTGCATTGATGACTTCCAGCATGTTTCACGTAAGTTTTATTTTCTTTTATCTAGTATTCTTCCTTCTTGGAAATAAAAAGACAATCTGTCACTGGAAATGAGATAATTATGTATAATTTTGTTTTTATCATTATCCATATTATATTACAGTACATCCCTGGGCAATACAAGTACTTAAGTTGTGTGTATAATATTGCAATGGACTTTCTTGGGTGAAGCTTATATATATATATATTATTTTCCTTATGATTAGCTAAAACATTACAGTCTAATGTTTAGACAAGGGAAATTGGAGATACAGGGCTTCTGCTTTCTGTTAAAACTGCAAACTACAAATCAGAGAGCAACTTATTCAGTACATTTTGGTTTTTTGTTTGTGGTTTTTTGTTTTTTTTTTTTTTTTTGCTTCTCTTCACATGTCTGGGAAAGACTTCATTATTTCATCTCCTATTATTCAAATCTATTAAAATATTTTATACAAAGCTGTTCCTATGAGCTGAATGAACTAACTGTGTTTATTTGTGAATGATTTTCTTTGGCTATGTCTTTGACAACTTTACCTTTCTAATAGCATAACTGAAGGCTTCATTAGCACAGCTGAGCCTTGGATACCTCCTTGGTATTAGGAGAACACCTGAAGAATTACTTTTGTTATGCTCTAGAACCTCTAAAGCCATCTGCATTTGTAGCCACAGGGCCTCTGGTGTCTTTCTGTGCCTCTTCTTTAAAGGTTTCTACTATAATCAAGGGGCCTGTTACAATTTAATGATAGTATACCCTATATACAGTGATAAATTGGAAGGAGTAGTAAGTGTATATAGAGATTAAAGTATGTACACAAATACTGTATCTTTTTGTATGATTAGATAGTTCTTTTCATAGAATATTAAATATGAGTTTATGTTTTACATACATTATGCTTTTGCAACTACACTTTCATTAACATTTATCTAAACTTGTTTGATTTTGTTCATGTTACGACAGTCTGGCAGTTCTGGGATGTTACCCTTACCACGAAAACCCAATGCAGCTTATTGTTTCTTTGCCTTTTATTTCAGGCACTGAGTAGTGAGACTTTCCTGTTCACTGTTTCCTAAATATTTCTTGCTAGGTAATTTTTTTTCAAGTCACACATTTTACTCAGCCCAAAATACATTATTTAAGTTTTTCAGTTTTACAGGAAGAACACAAGCCAAAGTGGGCAATTGGATTCATGTTTTATAACTTAATCATGGTTAAGTTTGAGGTTTAAAATGATTAGAGTAGTCATACGCCTGATTCTGTTGGTTCCCTTACCAACTAATTTTTTCTGAAGCTCTGTCATGAACAACTTCAACTACTTTGTCATCAGCAACCATATTTCTCCATTTTTTGATCTGGCCAAAGCAATGACTCCTTATCTTAAAAGTTAGAATTAAGTGAGTTCAGCATTAATAAATTTTTAAAAGTATTTTTTTGTGGATAACAGTTGCTCAATATTTTTAAAAAACATTTAAAAGGACTAATTACAAAAAGAACACATTCTAGTGCTGTGAAGCCTTTTTTGGAGAATTTGGGAATTTGGATGTTGGGGAGTAATAGGGCCTGTGAACATACATTAGAATTTCTTTCTGCATTAGTTACCAGCTAAAATCCTCTTCTGGATTTTCCAGTAGGAGGAAACTATAGATGTATGATTATTCAGGCTCAAACCAAAACATTCTGTTTTGGGTGGCAAGCTGTAGATAGACATTGTATTGATACAGAAATGGTAAGGAGAGTAAAAGGAGATTTTTTTGTTTTATTTTTTTCTGCATGTTCTTTCAGCAGATTCTGGCTATTGATTGTAATTACTGAATATAAGAATGCACAGAACCTGTTTTTTGCTACTCCCCATTATTTCAATGGTCATGCATTTTCTGGCATGGAAAAGCAGAAACACACCTTCTTCTGACAGCGACACTTTGTCTTCCCGATTGTTCACATATGTTGGACTTCATTTAAAAATACATTGTCACCTGAGGCTTTTATGTCACCGTGCATACAAATGTTCCTGAGAACAGTGTAGGAAAGGCATAGAAAGTGATAGTATTCTACTATGAAGAAGAGAATTTAAGGAAACAACTTGAAAGACTATTTCAAAAAGACAAAAGTAATAAAAATATTACTGCTCTTTTCAATTCTTTCCTCTCTTATGGTTCTTAGATCCTCATGACTATAGCAAGACTATTATTAATTAATGAGGAATTGTTCAGCACTAATTTCTTTCTGTCATAGAGAAAGGCTGGCATGTTTGAATTTTAATGAGAGGAATGCCCATTGTGTAGACTTTTTCCCTTTGTTTTTCATCCTAATGCCTTTTGGGAAATATATTAATACATGAAGCACTGGGATTAAGCCAGCTGTTTTCTGTCTTTCGACTTCAAGCCATAGGGTCCACAGAACTGCAGGCTCTTGTGTGAAAATAAGGCCACTGTTCAGTATGAAGGATGATTAATGTCTCTGCACCACTACCCTGAGGAACTGACCTTCACACTGGTGAAACCTGAATCAGTGAGAAATCCCTATCTCATCTTTCATTAAAATTACCCATCACGGCCAAAGCATGGCTGAGATATTGGACAGTTAAGTGAATCACAAAATGATCTTTTATCATCAATAAATGTAAGATCTCCCATGTATAATTTTTACAAATAGTAGCTGTGTAGGAATTGAGGCAAAGGAAATGTGTGTATGTGTGAGGGGGAGAACAATGTATAATACACGGTTATTTTTCCTTTCTCCCTCACGTGGCATATCTGTTCTTAAATAGCTCAGTGGTAATATTAGCAATTACATGAATCATGCTACATGATTTTAACCTTCTTGGTTGTTATATAACAATAGCTTAGAAGTTTTAGAAATCACTTTCATTATGGCTATGAAACTGTTCAATTATTCAATTTTTTTTTTTTTTTTTTAAGAACAAACTGTTTTCTGAGTGTTCTCTCTATTGCTTTTGGCAAATTATCCCAGTAAATATATCTGTCATACTCTGGCACTTCTACATATTAACAATAATGCAATTAGAGTTACTTTTTATTTTGTGTTATATTTACACCTTATTCCCTAAGCATCCACCCCATGGACTTCCAAATAAGCAGACTGTAAGCACTGTCTTCTGCTTCCAGTATTTGTAGGAGGTATTTGTTTCTCCTTCCATTTCCAGGAAAATACCTACGATTTAGGGGTATAAATGTATGCCCTAAATGGCACTGTGATATTGATGAATTACTTCACATAAAATAGACATATAGAAAGGTCAGAAATTAGTAGTAAGATTTCATTGCTGTAGAGGAAACTTCTGGTAAAAGAGAAGATTTTTCTCTTTACAAAAACCTGTATTTGATTAAGTAGTATTTTAATATAGTTAGTTTTAAACTTCCAATTTAAGGAAGTCATAAGCCCCTGTATTTTTATAGTTATATGCCAAAATATAGTCAGGAAAAGAAAAGGAAACAGTTCCACAGTTATGTGAGTTCTAAATATTTCTGGAAGCTTGCATGAATTTGTTGCCTCTGTTTTTAATAGTATATTAATGTTCATATCATAGTGGCAAAATAAGGGGTAAAGGATTTACACATTTGTATTTAGGAAAATAAAAAAGAAATACCAAAGGTCCTTCAAACTGAATTGAAGAAACTAGAGCTGAGCTGACTGAAAAGTTACAAAGGAATAGATAAACACCTATATCAAAAAACTCAAAATCTTAAGGAACTGTAAAAATATAGCCTCAGAAGTCTGCTGAGTGAGATTGTGCTGCTATTTGGGACTTTCTTTGGAAATTCTGATAGCTTTTTATCGGATAAATATTCAGTAAGGCTTGCTTGTTTCTTCCTTGCTGCTACAGAAATGTTGATTGCATTGTTTTCAGTACTTTTCAGTGTCAAGGCCCCTTTGTGTTCCAAACTGTAAGTGACCTTTCTATGATGGCTGCAGCAGCTCCTTCAGGCATTTTACATGTGTAAAATGCTTTGAGAATTCATTTAAGGAAATAAAAAGTGTTGCCTAAATTAACTGTAACAGATTGATTTTTATAGTTAGCAGAACTGCAGGAGAATTTATTTATTTATTTATTTTGGTGAGAAAGTCTGGATATTCCGTGCTTTCTCTCCTTTGCCTTATCCAGACGATTTAGAAAATCATACATATGCTCTTTCTTCTCTTCTACCAGAAGGTATTAATTTACCTTACTCCAAGTTGATCATTGATTAAGACTAGAGTGATGAGCTCAGGAGGAGAAAGTAGTAGGGCATCGAAGTAGTAAGACAGATAGTTGTGCTGCCTTGCAGCTCAGAATTATGAGTTCAGTGCCTAAGCCTCTGCTCTGAGCTGTCTTGAGGCTTTCATTAAATGGATATGCTATTCACTTTCTTGCTTTTCTGTAATATCTTATTGAAAACCTGAGCTTTTGTTTTAGAAAAAATCATTTCTTCTCTTCTTCCTTTTCTTCTTTACCCTGTAAGCACTTGTCTGCATGTCTGTGTCAGGGCCTGAACCAGTGAGATCCATCAGTGGGTGAGGGTGAGGGCCCAGGATGAGAGCCTGAGCATAAAGGAGCTCTGAGCAGGGGCTGGCCCTGCAGAGGTTCCCACAGAGTTGTCTCACCACAGCCACCAGCAGCACTTTCTCAAAGCTGGCCCCTCTGAGTCCCAGCAGCCAAAGCCTAAGGAGGATGGGGATGCTGTCACAGCCCTGGCAGTCACTGTTGCCTCTGAATGAAGTTAGCCGAACCTCTTCTTTTCAGTGTTAGATACATTTCAGAATAGCTGCTGGTTATTTTTGCTGAGTGTCAGGTGTGAAGAGAGCCAGAACCTCCTCTGAGCTCTCCTTTCTCAGCACCTTCCATGTCTATGCACTATATTTATTTTAAAACCCTAGACATTAATCACCACTTGTTCCTCTCAAAGCCGAACAATTATTCCTTCTGTGATGAAAGAAGAAACAACAGTCACAAAGTCATAGGTTGACTTTGGTACTCTGTGTCCTCACGTTATGGGTAACAACAGTAGATAAACTACTTAATTACTCTTGAACAATAAAGTTCTCTCCTGGAATTTCACCCCCTATCAATTGCTTATAGTCACATTTATTCACACTAGTCTATGTGAAATAGATAGAATAATTATCCAAAACACAGAAAGCATATTTCCTTTTTAAATGAGTATTTCATAATTTAGCAGTACTTTAAAAATGAATTTAACACTCAGGAAAAGTGTTGACAGCCTTGGAAATTGACTTATGTCTTTATCTACAGAGGCTACATCACTAGCAGAAGTACAAGCTTCTGTCATAATTCTCTAAAAATAAGCCAGCTAATTACTTGCTCTGCTCCCTTACTGGGTCTTTAATTAGGAAATGATACAGGAAGAAAGGTTTATGCTGCTTAAAGCTTCATGAAATGGGAAAGCAGAGATGGAGGGGGCGAAGAAAAGTTGAGTAAGAACACCTCCTTCTTTAATTGTTCGATTTCATAAATGTTTCTGCTAAAATCTGTGGGTTTATGAATATGCACACAAAATAATGAAATAGCTTAATGAAAGACGGAAAACCAAACAAATTAATTAATTTTTTTTCTTGTAATAGGCCATTATTCCTGCCCTTAAATGTATTTCCTTGCTGATGCTGAGAATAGTTCACATTTTCTATTTTCTTCTCATTCTACCTACATAAATATAATCTGAGGAAATGCCAACATCACAGTATTTCAAGACTCTGGAGGCAGTCAGTGTAGTATGGACTATATTTGGGTTCCACTGAGCTTTCACACTGGCCAATTGTTGGTTTATTTTTCAATATAAAACAGAGCAGGCCATATATTTCTTTAATTTGTGAAAACTGCTTAAAAGTTTGTGTTGTATGCAAGCAGATAATCTGACGTTATAACAAAGGCTAAAAACACTTTGCTGTTTTTGTACCTCTAAAACTAGTGACCTGCAGTGTGACAATCTACTTGGCAGTAATGTAGGATTGGGCAGAACCTGAGGCTTTGTCACTTACATGTTAAAGAACTGCCCAGCCATTACTCCGGCCATATTATGCTGTGGTGGTAGGAGGAAATTTCAAATCTACCGTAATGAGGCAGACATTTAAAAACTTTTTTCCCAAAAGCAAAACTCAGAAGCAGATGATAACCATTTTTATTCAGTTCCAAGTCAAGAGTACATATTAAAAAAAAAAAGTGTATCTTAAATTCTGAAGTATGTTTATAAAAATGATAAAACTTTTACTGGTCTCACTTGACAATTTGAAATTTTATTCCAATTCTGCAGCGTAATCCAGCAAATCATTTAGGTGATTCTTTTTGCCTATGCAGTTATTGTATAAAACTATGATTTATGCAAAAATTCTTCAAGCAATTAAATTTTATTACTGACATGTAATAAAGTAATCACAGAGAGGATAACTGTAGCAGTGACTTTTTCACTTAAAGCAAATAAAATAGAACTTTTAAAAGCATCTAGAAATATATAGCTAGCATTTATGAGCACAAAATATTAATTATAATTAAGGGTCAGATAAGAATAAACATACTACACGAACACATCTATTTCAGCCTTCTGTAAGCTTGCAGTGGTGCACTGAAAAATGATAGTACTAATTCTGTAAGGCATGCTGTGTGCCATGGGAAAGTTGGGAGGAGATCTGTAGTTGTGAAAGAGGCAAAATGGTAAACTGCAAAATAGGAACAGTAGTGCATATGCATATATTTATATGGTGATTTTACAGGGTCACAGGGAATAGTATTCTGATTTGCATATTTTAGATGGCCAACAAAGTAAATGAGAAAGAAATGAATGCTGTAAAGAACTTTGCTTTGTCAAGCAGAGGTTAAATCATGAAAAATTATGTTAGATGTTTTGCATGTATATAAAAAAATGCTCATAAGACACAAATGCATGTGCAAATGCATGCACAGGAAAATTGCTCTGAAGAAAACCTGTTCTCATGTAAGTGTGTGTGGAACCTCTCATGACTGATCTAATGCAAAACAGAGCCCATCATGAGCAGCATATGCCTCATCTCAGGAAGTTCATGAGATCATCCTCAAAACAGATGATGAAAAAAGGAATCATTTCTTATCCTGTGTTCAGTTGAATGACTGCCACTAAATCCACACAATGTGAGGGAGTATTGTCTCAATCAGTAGATGTTTACTCTCTGCAACTCTTGGTCACTTTTACAGTTTAAAATTTTTCTGAGGGTCACAGTGAGATTATAGTGAAACACAACTTCAGGTGTGGTAATATAAATTAAAGATGTAGGTGTTTTCTCTCTTTTGTCTATTGCATAGAATAGGACTGAGTATATATTATTGTACTCGTAAAAAAAATATAAGCTTCAATAAAAGATTTCCTCTGCTTTGCACACTATCGATTGTCCATCTTGTGCTCTGAGTAGGTCATGAATCCAACAGAAGCTATAAGCCTTGATTTAACTATTGCTTTATTAAATATTCAATTGTTCCTCTATCAAAAATGCAAGATTAAACATGCACATATATCAAAATGCATATACTGTTAAGCACATTATATTACTCCAAGATAAAAAGGTCTAAATAGATTTAACATGTTATTATTAACTTTCACTGTACAGTTAACAAAACATGTTAAATCTACAGAACAAGAACATTAATGAAGTTGCATTTTCTGGACAACTAATTAAAAGGGTTTGTTTCATTTTTCCAGTGTATTTTCTCATTTTCTCATATTTTACAGATTTTGCACATCAGGGAAATGAAATTAATATTAGCAACTGTTTGCATATTAATATAAAGACATTAGGATCAATGAAAACCAACATCTTTTTCTACTACAATGAAGAGCTGTGTTTAAACAAACCAAAAATATCTATACAGTTACTCTAATGCTTTTTGTTTGGAGGCGCTGTCATGATAATTTCTCAGGTTGAAAGTCACGTGTGCTTGCCAATTATCAGCAAATCAGAGAGGGTGCTTCAAAGAGACTTTTCCCCAACAAACACACACAAGGTGCATTTGGTGCGTCAAGCTGGGCTTCAAATGACAAAACACATGTACACAAAAATAAAATTATTTTAAATGAAGTTGTCAGGAAAATAAAAATAAATTTGTATTGATAGAATATCAAATTCATTTGCAATTGTTCAAAGCAAAGAAAGTAACATATTGAATGAAACGTGTCCTATGTGATAGCATTTTGCCTGAATTTAGACTTTCTCTACTTATTATAAAATGTATAAATACTAAAATTATGTAAAAGAAAAGACTACGTTTTCTAGAATTTTTTGAATAAAACTTTGTATAGGTGGAGAGGAGTGAAGAAACTATAGCATAAGAGACAAAATATTGTAAGCTGCTTTGCAATTCCTGCTTCCTCCTACCTTAGTTTTGTTTCTATTTTGTTCTTTTTTATCTCATCCCTAAACACATATGAAATGGGAATTTGTTAGAAAGCAAGCTTAGCTGGGATTTCTGGGCATAGTATTGCAAATACCAGTGGAATCTATAATTTAAAAAAAAAAAAAAAAGACATTTTGTTAAGAGTGGCGTTTTGGGGGTTTTTAAATTTGCTTAATTCTCATGCCAGAGATGCATTTGTTACTTTTATTAGAGCTGTCATAATAGCATAAAATTTCAGCAGCTTTTTGCAAGGCAACAACCTTTGATCCTGTGTCTGATGCACTGAGGAAAACTCAGTGCTCCTCTAGTAACCAGTCCACCCCTGGACAAGGAAGGAAAATGGCCATCTCTGTTTTGAACATTAACTTTCATCACACTTGCTCCTGTTTCTCTTCAAATCTGGAATACTTCTAGGGTGTTCAGTGAGGAGCGAGCCTTCGATCCAAATTCTGCATCAAACTGCTTCTCTTTCCTTTGTCCAGACTTCTAAAATGTTTTGCCATAGGGGTTTAATATTCCTCTTGAACCGTTCATTAACATAATTCTTATCTTCTTAATTTCCTCTTGGAAATTTCATCTGTGTGCTTGTATCAGATAGTTAATAACATCAGGATTCCTTTAATCATTTCCTTCCTTAGTGTTCAGCTAAAAAGTTTTCAGTAGTGACCACAAGAAAAACTAAAAATTAAAAATAGTGGTCATACTGATATTGCTGTATAAGAAGTTATACAATGCACAGACAGGAATGCGTCAGGAAGAGGAAGAGAAAAACAGCTTCAGGAAACTTCAAATGTTAGGAGCCTTTAAATGAAAGTTCATAACCAAAGCTAAAACAAATTGTTTATGCTATCATCCCTATTTAAAAACACTTCTTTTCTTTTTGTATCTAAACACAATGTTGCTGTTTGTGCAATATGCCAGATGGACCAAAGTGGAGAAACAGTTTATTTACAGAATAAATATTTATTTACAGAATAAACTTAGCAGAAACACCATGGTGTGTTTCCATTGCTCTGACCCTGATGTACAGAGATTATGATGTAGGGCATTTAAGCCATTATATTGGCCTAGTTCTTCCTCATTGAAACCAAGATGCTTTTGTTTGTTTGTCTTCATGGTGTAGCACCATGAAGAACCATCTATTACAGATAATTTGTTTCAGAGTAAACCTAGCCACCTATTGGTAAAACAATCTGTTAAATGGTCCCAACTCTACCAGCTTTCTCTCAGTCTCTATTTTTACTCTGAAACTGATTCCTCTGCTGTCACATTGGTAGTAACAAAATACATCCAGAGACTGCCTTTTTTACATTCATTGCAAATGTGGAAGCTATTTAAAGTAAAATTTCAGAGAATTCTTTGCCATATTCTTTTTCCTACTTAGCTTTCCACTGCTAAAAGTACTATTGCAAATTTATGGTAAAATTGTTAAGAATCCCAAAACAAAACTTCTAACTTTAGGGAAGCACAATATTCTTCATCTAGGGACTGAGTGATTGATTTCTTTTGGTGTATTGTTCATGACCTGGAGAGGACTACACTTTCCCCTCCTGAAAATCCTTGTTTTCACTCTAAAAAGTAGCCATTAATTTGTTAAAGGAGCTGTCACTGGTAAAGAATGAAGGCAAATGAATCTACAAATATTAAAGAGGAAGCAAGATCTGAAATACGACATAAGTAGCAAGAGACAGTAGCATGGTAGATTTTTCATGAGGGACAAGCTCACTTCAAGCTCCAGTTCCTCGTCTTTAAGAAACTCACTTTCATTATCACAAAGACTGGCAGCCTAGTTATCCAGTCCTTCTTAGGAAATCAATTTACTGGGGACTTAAATTCAATCTGATACTGAGGTTCTCCCATGCCTTTGCATGGAGTAGGGTGTGTTCATGCTATCTTTCCTTGAGGAGCGAGGGCTCTACCAGAACAAGTCAGAATATCTCCATGCAGGTCAATTTGGTGCAGTTCTCCTTCTGGAAACTCATGTCATCACAATTTAGGGACTGGGAGATATGAGGGAAGACAAAAAAGTTGGTTTTGAAGGAAAAAAAAAAAAAAGCATAACAAGAGGGTTTTGATAGAAAAGCTATCTCTACTGTATCATACTGGGAATATTTCACAAAGAAAATAAAAACTTCTTCTGCTAATCTATTCTGTACATACCTAGCTGTGTTTTTATACATGTTGTCTGTATGCAATCTATTCAAAAACAGCTTGGCTTACTGGGCAACCTCTAATGGTTTTGGAGGCAGAGGAGAAGATGTAGGGATGAGCAAGTACAAGATTTGGCTGCACGTAGCATTTCCTGGTAGAACTGATGGCATAGCTGGGATGTTGGAGCATGCTGTTGCTGGCCAGCATAGTCACATTTGACTGCTGTGGGGCTTTATATTCACTGCTGGCAATAGCAACGCATGGCTGCAGGCAAATCACACGCTGTCTTTGAGACCCAGTATGAGTAGGTGCCCATTCTCTCGGCTCATTGTTTGGGGTAAGATGTCTCTGCCGCGACTGTGTGTACAACCTTTCTGTAGTTAGTTTCTCGTATACAATTCCTCTGTGTTACTGGAGGCCTTCTAGTGTGAAAATATAATCAGTCTTGTGAAGGAAGAAAAGAGTGAGTCCTGCCTGTCTTGAAGGCTTGGTGAATATTGCTGTTGGGGGCTTGGATCATTGGAACTCTTCAAGGTCTGAGCAGTCCCAGATCTTGTGCTACTAAAAACTTCTGGCAGAGGGGTGATATCCCTCACTGTATTTTAGGTGCTTTTCTATCACTTCAGGCTGCATTCTAGCCTCACCAATACTAGAGATGCTACTCGAGATGGATGTAACCTGGCTTCATATTCTTACCTACTGCAGAAAGAACTAGGAATATGTATCACTACCACAAAAAAAAAAAAAAAAAAAAAAAAAAAAAAAAAATATATTTACTATTGGTTTTCCTTTTCCTGAGTT
>VXAL01017254.1:109193-119374 GCA_013399475.1 Chauna torquata | reverse complement strand
TTTTTTTTTTTTTTGTCATCTTCCTGTAAATATGTGACAGCCATATTTTTACCTGGTTGTGGCTATAAAAAGAAAGAAAAGATCTGAGCATCTGTCTGAGCAGTAATAAGTGTCATGAGATAAATTATATGTTTATAACAATAATAATTAATAATAATAAAAATTTTCCTGGATTTTTGAGCAGTATTCTGATATGGGTCATGCTAGCATCACTGACTCTTTCCTCATTCCTGTAGACTGAGTGATACCCATGAAATATTAGTCAGCCACTCTAAGTACTGATGAACAATAATCATCTTTCCCTTAGGATATACTCGCTCATTTGTTCATTCATTCATTCACACTGTTTCTATACTGACATGCATCAGTGTTTCTTTAGAAAAGAAAGGCAGTACAGGAACCAATAGTTCTGATGGTTAAGACAGACCAAATCAGAAGTAATGCATGCACTTATCACAGTGATGGCAATTAAATTTTGGAATATCTACAAATGGAAACAGTGGATTCAGCATCTTTTCAAGTCTTACTAAGCCTGGATGCTTTTCTAGAAGTTTCAGTGTTAGTATATGAAAACATACTGGTTTGAATAATAGAAGAATCCTCAGTAGTTGGTCCAGGAATTTCTTACAGCTTTTTTGGCTGAGCATTTTTCTTGTGTTGTTATATCATGTGAGGTTTGCATTACTCCATTTCCTATTCTAAATGGAATTGCTGATGAAATTCAGAGCGCACACTAGCCTTCTGGAAGCTGAAGTCACCATATTCCTAGTATAACGTTTGTTAAAGATTTGCTATCCAACCACTGTTCCAAATTCTCTTGTTCACTGCACCACAAGCTCTGGTAGGAACTGGAGATCTTCAAGCAATCTAACTTTCTACAAACTTACTGACTTCGTACTCTCTAAAATTTGACTAAATAACCTGACTACAGTTTAATTTCTTTCCAGGACTGGTATATATTTTATTTCCAAAAAAAAAAAAAAAAAACCCACAGAGAAATCAAACCCAGAGTTTTAAAGAGCTGAAATATCTGAAGCACCATTATTCAGTGTGAAACAGGCTAATAAGTTCTGATTCTCAATCATGCCTGGGAATTTTGATATCTATTGAAATCTAAGTATCTGGGCATTTTTGCTGAAGGTCAATGAAAACAGCTCCATTACAACTCTATACGTATAACCATCTTCAGTATTTTTATTAAGCAATTGTAATTGTTAATGATATTAGTTAGGCTGATAAGAAAATTTCCAAGAATTCTTTTGTTTTTCTCTTTTCTTTTTATAGCTCATAGAATCATAGAATATCCTGAGTTGGAAGGGACCCGCAAAGATCATTGACTCCAACCCCTGGTTCCACACAGGACCACCCAAAAACCAGACCATATGTCTGAGAGCGTTGTCCAAATGCTTCTTGAACTCTGGCAGGCTCGGTGTCATGACCACTTCCCTGGGGAGCCTGTACCGGTGCCTTGCCACCCTCTCGGTGAAGAACCTTTTCCTAACACCCAGCCTGAATCTCCCCTGTCACAGCTCGATGCAGCTCCCTTGGGTCCTGTCGCTGTCACCAGAGAGAAGAGATCAATGCCTGCCCCTCTGCTCCTCTTGTGAGGAAGCTGTAGGCTGCCATGAGGCCTCCCCTCAGTCTCCTCTTCTCTGGGCTGAATAAACCAAGTGACCTCAGCCACTCCTCATATGTCTTCCCCGCTAGACCAGCTTTGTAACCCTCCTTTGCAAGTTCTCTAATAGTCTTATGTTGTTTTCATATTATTCCTATATTAAAGTGACTTTGGATGTACTATGCATGGCGTAATCTGTATTCAGGATCTTTAGTAGCTATTTTTTTCTCTTTCCAAGATCACCTTTAAATGCCTCACTTTCTGAAATTGCTAACCTCTAGTCAGCTGAGTAGAAAAGATGCCCCTCTCCAATGTTATAGTTCCTTGGAGCCAAAAAACAACCTACTTACAGTTTTCTAAAATCAGAGTCTTTGATGACTCTCTAAGTCTTTGAAATCATCCTAACACATTTCTCTTCTTCTTCAGGCACCATTTGCCTTTAACAATCCGTTTATTTATAAGGTACCTCCTGACAGGAGCTCTCAGGCAGATGTCTGTCATAAACCACTGGGAGTCTCTTGAGAAGCTGCAGAGCTGGGAGTTGTAATAACTCATCTGCTTGGGTGACAGCAAATTTGGCTCTAACACTGAGCAGCCCAGCCATACTGTGATTACTAACATAGTTGTGCAGCCACAGCCTCACGAGAGGTGGAGGTGGCGTGGATGGCAGCTGCACAAACGCTCCAGTAGTCATGTGCAAGGGGACAGGAGCAGTAACTTCACAGCGCTGCACACAGAAGAAACAGGCAGGGCAGACACCGTCAGACTGCTGTCTTTTTAAGAAAAGCTGCTTACGCCTGTTTCCCAGAAGCAAAAGGTATGTAAGTGTCAGGGCTGCTCCATGAATCACAGAATACCTGTCTTCTGTTGTCTGTGAAATCAGAACATTAAAACATTTTGCTCTGGCCTCAGCTCAGCCCAGCCAAAGGATTTTCTGCTTTAATTCGAAGCAGTAAGATGTTAGGATTTACCACACTGCAGTTTTGACTGCAGAAACATGAAGTAAAATGAATTGGAAAGCTCTATTGGAAATATTGTAACAAGCAAGAAAACAAGGTAAATTAAAAACAACAACAACAACAACAACAGTATTTTTCCCCATCTGACTGTTTTACCAAAGCATCGCTTTGCATTTTCTCAGTCATTGGATAGAAAGAGTGCAGACTAGATCAGCATTAATAAAAGATGCTTAACTGAAATCATAAAACCCTAGCTCACCTCTTCAGAGATACCACAGCACAATTTGTGCCATGGTCCAATAAATACTCTGGACTTTGTTATGGTTAGTTTTGTTTATGGACAAAGAGGAAGCACACAACAGAATTAAAGCCAAGAATTTATTGTTAATATAATTGCAATATTAAGAATCTAATAATTAATAATCCAGATGTAATTGTTACAGAAAAAGAAATAATAATGCAGTTAAAATTTTTACATGTACACTCCTTCATTTCTACCCCTTTTTCTTGTGTTATGTTCACCCTTCCCCTGCTCCTCTGGGTGCTAGTGTTGAGTGGTTCCATTCCGGTGTGTGTGGGATATTACCATGAGTTGTCAGCAACTGGAGTCCTTTGCCAGGATGAGTATGATATTCACATCAACGGTTTCTTCTACCTCCATCTAGGTCCACATGGGGGTCATTTTTATGTTTGTTAGCACACTTTAACACTGTTCCTCCTTCTTGGTATGTACCTTCACACTACATTCAAATTTGTTATCTATGCTGCATTTTACATATATTAGGTACTACTTCTTTGTCCTCTTCATTGCTCCTAAAACTGGTTTTGTCCAGCTCCAGGTCTGCATTTTTTAACTGACTGTTAGCGAGCAGTGTATAGCCATGGGGTGTCCAGTGCCTGTGCCCCATCCAGTATCAGCCCCTGCCTGTGCTCCTCTACACCGCACCCTGTGTCTCCCCTTCTCAAGGCCGATGATATCACAGCAGGTCAGTATTTCTCTGCACTAAGTCATTGTGTTAAAATCATAAATATCTCATTCTAGGTAAATAACTATCTATCTATACAGAGCTATGGTTGTACCAAGGGAAACAAAAGTAAAATAGATTAGTCATAGACACCTGGTCAATTAGAGAAAGTGCTGCTTTTGCTAAACCAAGTAAAACAAAGATGCAGGCAGAAGGAAAGGTTTAGGAGGAGTAGACCTGACAGGCCTCAGTTGTAAGGCCTTGCAAATTCAGTGCAAAGCTAATCGCCTGTGTCTGGGACTGGCACGCTGTATTGCTGGGCTGCTTGTCTACAGCTTGGTCCTCTTGGCCCTTTACCTTGGCAGGTAAAAATGGGAAAACGTGGACAAATCTATCATTTCCAAAAGCATTAGTGTTGATAGTGGGGTTTATTTTAGAACATAGCATTACAGATCACTTCTAAAACAAGGGAAAGCCTTCAGAAATCAGATGTCAATTTAATCTTGGCCTCTGATTTAAATAATCCTGAAAATCAAATCTATCAACTCAGTCCACTAAACTTCAGTGGAAAGTACATTTGCTGCAAGACAGCAGAATTTTGCTTTTGTAAAGTTTTGTAGCCTTGTTATGCAGGAATTACAGTGATACTTGATGATATAATATGGAAAGATGCTTGAGTCAATCTATCAAAACTTTCAAAGCAGAGCACAAACTGACAGCTTGTAACAAAGTATTTACAAGGCTACTAGTCATAGGTGTGCTGGTGTCTTTTGGACAAATCCAAAATTCTTTTGTCTTTTCCTTGTGAAGGTGATCTTTGCATATATGGTGTCAGATGCAGAAAATGTTCTATTTTTTCTCACAGTTTTGCTGAAATAATGCTACCTCTACTCATGCTATATTTTTAGTGACCGAAGCACCAGGCTAGCTTATAGCATACTTGTGTTACTCCAGTCTTGACAGCCTTCGTGCTACTGTGACAAAGCTCCTTCGTACTGACCTCCAACATAATTCTGTTTTTCTTAATAGTTAGTGGCCTCTCAAGAAATAAAATTTAACTTGTTGTGTTTACACAGGTAAATAAATAAAAAGACAGATCTGGGTGGCTTATAAATTATAAATTAGTTAGAGTAGAATATTTGGGGGCAAATAGTTATTTGTTTACTTATTTATTCCAAATAAAGTTTTTCCTCCTTTTCTGTTCCAGGTCAGGCCACTCACTAACAACAAATAAAAATTATTCACACATGAGCAGAAATATACAACTTACATGGATCAATGTATGTATATAGATAAATTCTTCCCTAGTGGGCATGGGTCACAGTTCTGAGAAGAAGCAGTTTCTACTTAATAACGAACCAATCTGTCAGCTTCTGGTTTTTTTTTGTTTGTTTGTTTTTTTTTTTTTTTTCTGGCCTTGAGGCTGACACAATGTGCACACAACTAGCACAAAAGCACAAAGATGTTACTGCAAGCACTACACTGCAGTAAAATATCTAATTCAGTCTGCTTCAGATTCACATTTCACACTTGCAATGGGACAAATTAAAAGTAGTTCAAGGCAAGAATGAAGATGCTAGAGTTGTATTTTCAATTAAACATATACATGTAAATCTGATTTCCTAAAAGTAATGGTAGTTCATATCCAGAGTGATATATTAACAGAAGTGTATCAGGACTCTGGTCAGACTGTCTTTTTAAATATTTCCATTATTTATCTCTTGTTGACATTTTATACACATTTTTCTTGGAGAATCCATTAGCCAGCTCTATTATCAGGGAAGAAAAAATAAATCTGTCTGCACTAAAAAAAAAAAAAATTAGATATCATTATTGTAAGGAATAAAAAATGAAAAATGCAACACTGGGGGACTTCATCTGTGTGAAGCTAGCTCTTATTGGAGGCTTTTGCAGAATAAATTAATAAACATTTGACTAAACCTTCAGCAGAGAAATGTTTTGTCTTTCAGAAAGGTTCTCCAAAGCAAGGAACCCTACTGGTTTTTCTTTAGCTTTATTTTGTTCAAGATTAACTTTATTAGTATATTTCAGTCTTCAAGAATAAAGACTCAAAAAATTGTTCTCATTACTTTTTGAATAATTGTTTGAAAGTGTAAAGTGTCTGTTTGCCTGCTGAGCTTCCCAAGCTAATTTCACTTGTTTCTTTTTTCTTCGAATGTCCTTTTCCTACAGGAAATCTAGTCTGCTCTTCAGTTATGCTTTTAGATAAAGCAAAAGAGTGTGCAAAACCTGTGGCTCTTGTCTGCTATACAATGAGGCTAATCTTTCTCTGTACAGTTGGGTAAGTTCATGAAGGGGTGATTCAGACCCCTTGCACTGGATTCCTGTTTCCTGTCTTTTTTTTCTGTTGATTACATATGGAGCCTAAGAGATGACTTGTGTGCTCATTCTCTCCTTTTGCCATCTAGATCAGCAGCATTTTCTTCCATTTTGGAGCCTGTGGTGGCAGATAAAAAGAGCCTTGCAATATTTATTAATGTATTAATGATTTATTAATAATGATTATTCTGAGAACAGAATTTTATATAAAAAGTTTATATACATGTTTAATTTCTAATAATCATATATTTTATTATAAGACAAAATAGACTTCTTTCCTGAGTTAAGTAAAATATTAGAATATTAGAACTATTTTTGTAGTTTTTATAATTTACATCACTGGGGAAGACTATAATAGGCAACATAATAACCATTTTCATTCCAAGTAGAGTGTCTTTCACCGTTCCCTAGTCTCCAAAATGTCTTCCTTTTCCTAAAGACACCTGTATTCTTTTTTGTTTTTGAATCCAATTATTTTACATTTCTGTGGCTGGAAGAAGACAAATATGTTAAATAGTTTGTGCTGAGCATTTTTGCACATTGTGAAGCTAATAGCACTCACACAAATACAGAGAAGGAAACTAACTTTGGGGAAGAGACAAGTGATACGAAGTTGAAAGATGTGTCGTTTTCTTTCTTTCTCTTTCTTTCTTTCTTTCTTTCTTTCTTTCTTTCTTTCTCTCTCTCTCTCTCTCTCTCTCTCTCTCTCTCTTTCTCTTTTTAGCACAGCTCTGAAAAGGTTGTCTGTCTAAGGTCTAAAGTATTGGGATGTCTAATGGCTGGTTATCCAGCAATTTGTCAGCAGGATTCTACTTATCTTCAGGCCAGTGTTCCCCAATGCACAGCATGGCCATCAGTATCAGTGCTGGTTTATGAAGGTCCTTTGTTCAAAGTACCACTTCTGATCCACTTGTATGATCACCAGTAAGCCACTAATATGGCTGTGAATGAAAAAGCCTGGGAAATGGGACCATTTGTAACGTCTCTGCCATTGACTATAAATAAAAGACTCTAAATATGAATTTGACCACTATACAAATACGGAACTACCGTTTTACATTTTGAATCTATATCATCTCTCTAAGGCAGACAGACAGCCCATATTAGGAAAGGAAAGTCTGAAGCCCTGGAAGTACATATCTGTGGACTTTCCTTTTCACCTGCACTATTAAAATAGATTCAGTATTTTTATCTTAAATAGGAATGAAGACTTATTTTGGTATGCTGAGTTGTTCCACAAAGTGAAATTCAAAAGTTTTATTGACCTTTAAAATTGAACAAAGCAGCAAATGTACTACACTAATAATTTTATTTTGGAAGATTAATGAAATTCTTATACATGTGATTTTCTTTAACTGATTCAGCCTAATCTAATACTGACATACAAATAAGAATGTCTCAAGTAATGTGGTTTTTTTGTTTGTTTGTTTGGGTTTTTTTTTGCAGCTCTTGAGGCAAGTTAGATATTAACAATAGAATTGGGACATTTAAAGTCTTGAAATCAACACTATTTGTCCCTAAAAATTATGATTGTATAAGTATAGACTGTATTTTTATCTATGGAAAGTAAATATTTTTTTAAATATGTGCATAATTTTTTAAACTATTTTCGCAGTAATTTTGGGGGGGAAGTTACTGTTACACTTCTGGGTTTGTCCACTTCATAATATATGAGCTGGCATACTATTTAAATCTTTTTACTATATTGGACTTCTGCTTATTCTTTAACTACGGATAGACATCCCTAAGAATGTCTTCACTTTCATGGAATCTGACTGCTTACTATACATATTTTTAAGGCTGCTTGCTTTAACCATTTCTTCTTACTGCTTCAAATGATTCCTGTACGATTTCTTTTGTGTTCATCGCTTTCTTTCTTCTTCATCATAATTTAATTAAATTACTTTTGTAGTGCAAATAACATATTTGACACCATGCATAATTTGGCAACAGAATACTGAAGGAAATGCATGCAGTTTTCTTACCCTTTGAGATTTTTTTAACCTTCTTTTCATACTTTCATAGAAAAAAAATGGTTCTTAAGTCAATGCATTTCAAAGCCAGGTTCTGACACCCATCCCCTCTTCTTACAGAAGAAAAGATTAACACAGACTTAGAAAAATTTCTGATTTCCAATATTGTAAGGTACTTGTTGTCTCTTGTAAGACATCTGTGTTCTTACCTCAAGGGTTAAAATGCAACACCATGATTCTATTAAAAGAATGTAAACCTATATGGAATACCTGTCTCTACCACAAGGAGCTCCCTGTATAAATAGTCAAGAAAAACAAAGAATGAAATGGTAAACAATATTATTCCTGATTTGGAGACAAGGTTTGATAAGAAAAATAATTTTCTTGCAAGAATATGACAGCAGAAGTGAAGTAAAAACTGCACTTGTATTTCGTGGTCTTCATTCCAGATGTTCCAGCAGGACCTCAACCTGATTACCTGATGCACATTTACTAAACTCTGGACATGAATCTATCTGACTTGATTGATTCAATATTTCAGGCCTGATCTCTTCTTCTTTAACCCTTTACTTTATTACTGATGCACAAACATTGTACAAACTCACTGAGAAATAAATTAGCTAAAGCAAAGTAGTTACCACACTGTAAGTTTGCAACATGTTTTGTTTTTCTTGTGTTGATACTGTGTATGATTGGTCAGATTGATTTCCAATATTAATCAATTTCAGTTTTTCCTGAAAGGGTTGACTAACCAATGGAGTCATAAATGTTAGCAAAACTATTTATAAGAAGCCAAAAAATATTATCGTGTGCTGTTGACATCTGCCTGTTTTTATGCTAATTTGGCCTCTGCTTGATTAAAAATTAAAAATTTACATGGCATTTTTTTTTTTTCAGTTTAGCAATATATAAAGAACTTGAGAAATCATCAACACTATAATAATGACAATATAAAACTTTCTGGAAAAGTTGTTTTAGTCTGAATCTATTGAATATAACCACTGTTTAAATGGCAGTATAAGAAGACTATATTTTTCCTTTTGATTGGAAAGACTATAATGAAATGCTCATTTCAGGAGTGCTCTATGAGGTTCTTTTATCTCATTTTTTTCATGTGTAGAAACTCCAGGTAGACATTCTCAGAAATCACATAGTATGTTTTCTCAGTTTTATGAAAGACAGAAGAAATAGTCATCACGTTGACAAATTTTGTTGGGTTTGGAAAAGCTCTGCTGGGTTTTAGCTTGTTTATTTGGGTATTTGGATTTCTTATTAAATAAAGAAGGGGCATCTATTACCTTGATGGCACGAGCTGAAAGGGGAAGAATTTAAGCTTCAGCTTCTCTGACATTCTGAAAATCAGTGAAAGTTTCAACACATCATTTCTGCTGAGTTAGATGTGGTTGCTTACATAGTCTAAATAAATTTCTGATGAGCTGTCAGATCTCTAAGATTTATCAATACCTATCATCAACCCAAATTTTCAACACACTTCCTTTCTTCATTACTTTAGTTTCACTGCTGTTTCAATAAAAGTGTTATTTCATTCACAGTTTTTTTGCAATCTGAGAAATATCCTTTGAAGTTGCAAGGAAATGTGGGGAGCTGTGCCTTTGAAGAGCTTGGACAAGAGCTGGTGGGAACCTTTGTGACATGCTGTGCAATGCTTATTCTTCCAGTGCACCTACTGAATAAAGTAAGTATTTGCTATCTCCATTTTTTTTTTTTTCCAGAATAATTACTGAACAACATGGAAAAATGTAACAATTCCTTTGCTGACTGCTCAGACTGGGTACACTCTTTTCTACTGCCTCATTTTCAGCAGAAAATGAAGAAGTGTGAAAAAAAATCTATATTTTTAATTGTTTAAGTTTTATTTTTGACCTTCTTTCACCATTTTTCTTTCATGTAAAAAGCAAATTAAAACAGGGAAAAGGAAAATTAAAAATAACCAGTTTTGGAAGGTTACACAAAGTAACAGAAAAATATCATCATATCTGCAAATTTTTTTAATAAACATTTTTCACTTTGTCTTTAAATGTTTTACTGATCATTTTTTTTTGACCAATCCTAAGTGGAAATAACTTTTTTAAAACATGAAGAGAGGAAAACTAGTGAGCTTATATAGTTTGAGATTCTCAGATTTTCTCATATGCACGTATGCCTGTAAAGAAAAACTTTATGTTATGTATCACTCTAGATGTCTTCGGGACTATTCATTTGAATAAAACCATGATGGAGCACAAGCATTTGTTTGGTCCATGTGTTTTCTGGTTGTGGCAGTCTGTCTCTTCATCAGAGGTTTGCGTATTTTATTACATTGAATGTT
>VXAL01017254.1:93034-109136 GCA_013399475.1 Chauna torquata | reverse complement strand
TCACTGAAATCAAAATACTTATGGGAAAGTGTTGAGATATATATATATATATATTTATAACAGAATGAAGAGAGTTTCTGTTGGAAATTCCCCTGGCTTCTTTACTATCTCAGCCTGACACAACTGGTCAACATAATCCCCAGCTCTCTCATAATCTGCAGCTCCAGACAGGTAAGTGATTGGACAGCCCTGAGGACCATGCTCCAGGCTGTCCCTAAGCATGTGGGTCCAAAGACATTCATATGGTGTAACCTAAGATGAGGAAATACAGACCTTAAAGGACTTCCATACACCCTGATATGGAAACACAACTTTGGAAGACCTGCAAACACCAAATGTTTTCAGGTCCCTAATGTTGCAAACCTTCTGGGGCATCCTGATTTTCAGCAAGATTTCTGTGGAAGTTGGAAAGCAAACTATGAAATCACCTTCAGTAAAGAATGAACAACCTACCAGTCTCAAATGAGCATTGTTCAATGATGAAGGTTAACTAAAATCTAAACAAACTCTTGTTAATAGATTGTTGGCTGTAAACAAAATACAGGTTTTTATTCTTTTTTCTTTTTTTCTTTCTTTTTTTTTTTTTTTTTTTTTTTTTTTGTCAGCCAAATGCTCAGTTTTTGAAACTAACATATAGATAACTACAGAGTAGGATGAAATCAGTGATTTGGGGGAGGGGGCAAAAGATATAGCCAGGAAAAGTGAAGACCTCTCGACACCTATATACACTATTCTAAGAGGACAAATACACTAATAAACATAGCGAAAAAGTAGATTTTCAGGAGACAGAAAGTGTATGTGGGTAAAGTAAAGAAGGATGAAGAAAAGAACAACATGAGTAAGAATGATTTCAGAAAGGAGATAGATTATACTCAGAGAAAGTGCCTCTAGTATTTTCCTATGAGCTCTGCAATCCATAGGATTTTATTATTTGTGGAAATACATATTAAAGTAATCAAATGGGACATCACTTGGGTCTAATAAAAGTGAAACCACAACTAGTTCAGATGCCTTAACAGTTTATGGACTTTTCCTATAAGACTTGACACTGTCTGTATGAACTTTGGAAATGTCATGAAGTTACGACTATTGACATTTGGAAATAAAACATCCTACGTCAATTCTGGATTTGACTGGAACATACTAGAGACCCTAGTTATCTTACTAGGAGAGAAGTTAGATTTAGTGTTACTGATAATACTCTACTCTGTATTAATAATAAATACTCTCACTGTAGGATAAACAAAACAAAACAAGACAAAAAAAGGAAATGGCTCATCTAGAAAAGAAAAAGCTCTTTAAATTCAAACCCTTAATTTATTAAAAAGGGCTGGAAAATATCACCAATTACGATATGACATTTGTCTGTGTTTGTGTGTTGGGGGGGGGGGCGTGCAGATGCATGTGTCTGTGTGTCTGTGCCTATTTCATCCTAGCCTACAACGAAAGGAGTCTTTAGTGAGAGACACTGATGGATATACAATACAGTGACAAATGCTATTTTGTTTAATCAGTTGTGCACACTTAATTCCCAAGATATAAGAGCTTTCTGAAAAAAAAAGAAAAAAAGAAAAAAAAGAAAAAAGCTCCATTTCCTGACTATTTTCTAACTTCATCCTTTTCTTCTAGCAAAGGGAGTTGCACAGAATTTCAGGATCCTACAGTTTATTTTTTACTGTAGGATCAAAAGAGTCTTTGCCAAGTGGTGGCTCATTTCTGAATGTATGCTACTCTTTTGCCTGCAAGATTATCACCTTGATTTGGCACTGAAAACTGACATTAAGCAGTAGGGAAAAGGAAATTTTTCTCTAATTTTACAACCTTTGGGCAAACAACTCTTTCCCAGGATATTTCTGAGCAACGTATATATATATATGTTGCAAATCAGTATATCCAATGCCTGTTCTCTAAAGAACAGGCAATCCAACTGAAAACGAGAGAAAAAATAGCTTTTGGAAATTAAAAACTGTATGAATTGTAACACTTTCCACTTAACTTGAAGGCCAGTGGAGCTTTGGGGATTGATGAGCGTAAACTGCACTACAAGCTGCTGGTGCTGTAGAAGTGTTTGCTAGAGTCTCAGAGCTAGAGAACATTTTGGAGTGAAAAACATGCAGGCAAACTGGAAGTACCTTCTTCACTTTGTTTAGTTTCACTAATTCTAAGTACAATGTCAGCTTAGAAAGGCTAGGAGGGCTGACCTATCTTGCTGTACTAGCTGGGAATGCACTTAGTGCTAGGCAGAGAGACCGAGTAGCAGCTGAATGTTTTAGAAAAAAAGAAAATGGTGTCTTGATTTTTTATTTATTTATTTTTTTAATCAGTTTCCTTTCCTATATGCAAATTGTTGCAAACATTTTAACTGGTCTGCAGTTGTCTGACAGAAAGAATATAGATACATGTTTTCTTTACAAACTTCAAGTGATATGAACAGCAGTTCAAAATTTTAATAGCAACTGACCATGAAAGGGTGTGCTGCTTTGTCCAGCAGGCGAATTACCCTTAGTTGCCCTTCTCAAAATCTAAGGGGAAAGTTTATTGTTCTGGCCTCTGCAGGAGAATGGCAACAATATTTTTTAGTGGTACCGTTGCTGGCTCAGCTATACTGCAGGGAGCGTGTCAGAGTAACTTTATCCACTGTGGAGTTAGAGGTTCACAGTGTCTATTGGACAGATTGAAAGGTTTTTTCTACAATGGGCAAAAGGATAGGACTGAACAGTTACTTTGAATGCCTTTCTACTTCCTTTTAGGCATACTGAAGAGATTTAACTACATATTGCAAACAGCTTTCAAGAGCAAATCTGATGGAAGAGACTTGTGTAGTCACTTTTTTATTTAAAAATACTGTTGCTGTTAGTAGTACAGCAGAGGTCAGAGGTCAGACAGCATCCAGCAGAAATGGAAAACTACTTTGACTTCCAGTGATGGTATTTACAGAGAGGAAGATGTGTGGTAACTTTGTTATACAAGTTGATATATACCTTCAGTGTAAATGGCCATTTTTTTCATATTTATATAATGAAAGAGCCCAGGGTTGATGATTCATACAATGGATAAATTCTAGAAGTACTAAATGTTGGTTCTTTATCATAGATATAGGATAACATTGGTTGATATTTCAAATTCAGCTAATAGAAGATGATACAACATTAAATGACTAGCAACCTGGCTGGCAGCCTCTGTAGAGAGGTCAAAAACTGGATGACTAATGGCAGCTGAGCTGTCCTTTCACTTGTTGAGTTTGTTTTCAAGTAGACTTGAAGAAGTTTAGACAGAAATAGTAGAAGCTTACTTGTCATTTCCTGCTTCTTCCCTGTGGAGAGAAACTTCAGTCTGGCGCTTTCACAAACTCTCCTGTATAAAAATCTCTTAAAAGTCCTGAGATGTTCCTAACTTCTTGGCATTGAAAAAAGAAAGCACTTTCTTAAATATTTATCCATAAGTCAGAAATATGCAGAAAAGAACAGAATAATAATTTCCTGTAGATTCTTTTTTATTCCATCTATCTTTAAAAATTAATTAATTAATTAATTAATTAATAAGAGGTGCTCTTCATCTGCTGGCACTGCACTAAGTAGACAGAGAGCACCTGCTATTCTTTTACCAATAGCTTTCATACATTGTATGTTAGACATCAGTGGCAGAATGCTGCTGCCTGCTTATTTTGGGATATTGGGGCAATGCATTTTTCTTTCACAATACTCTGCATTTCCCTCTTCTTTCTTTATAACTTCAGACATCAACTGGATATTCAAAACTCCAGCTTAAATGTCGGGTATTATGTCACTGAAAACTTAAGATAAATCTGTTAAAGAAACAGAGAAATATGATTTTTTTTTTTTTGAGTGCTGCTGTTCAGCTCCTGGAGCTCTGAGAATGAAAACTTTTTTTTTGCAGACACTTCCACCTCTCTGCCTTCTTCTCCTTCTTCTTGTGAGCATACAGTATGTTCTTCTAAGGCTAATTTACTTAAAGTGTTATCAAACTCATTCTGTAGCTGTTTCTGTTCATCATTTATAACACCAGTGGTATGTGACAAGGTTTTAATACATGGAAGTCATCTTTATTAATTTTAAATAAGTCTTTAAAAATCTTTTATGAATTGTCTCCTCTTCAAGCATTCATGAAAGCAAAAGGAACAGAAAGACATTGCCATCACTGTGTACACAGAAACCTGAAGCTGCAGAGCTGAGTATTGACCAAAGCAGTTTTCCCGGGTGGCTGGGCACATCCATCAGGGTGGTGGGGGCACCAGCAGTCCTTGCAGTGTCTACCCCTGCCCATTCTAAGGGCTGAGCTGCCTGTGCTCCCCCAGTGCTCATCCAGCACAACTGGGTAACCAGCATCAGGCCTCTCTAATGAGGTGAATGAGGGAGAGTTGTGAGGGGCCTCCTCAGGGGCTGCCTCCCCTGTCTTCCTCTCTGGAGTGGCATTTAAGCTCAGCTCCTGCCAGAGCTGTGTGGTAGGTTTGTTGTGTCTGGCTGTGTTCCTTGCTGGTCTTAATCCAGACCTGCTGACTTGGGCCTGCTTCACCAGTATAGATTGCTTTGACAACCACTGTCTGGACCAGGTTACAGATCTCCCTTTCTCTGCTTGCTCAGGTACTGCAGGTTAGTGCCCTTGCTGGTGATGCTGTGGCTTTGCCAGTTTTGCTTGCTGCCACCCTGGGCTACCTGTTTGAGCTGCCTGCTTGGGCTGCTGTGGCACCCTCCTCTGATCCTGGGACCAGCTGGGGACTGAAGCAAACCATGCTGTCTCCACCTGGCCTTGGTGCACTGCTCCAGGATGATGCTTCTGTAGGGATGGTCCTTGCAGCAGCACATCCCATAACAGAGGCCAGATGCTATTGCAGATGAACTGGTACTGTGATGTCGGATGTACAAGGATTCCTTTAGCAGTCAAAGCCCTTAAGAGTTGGTTGTGTTACAGTTGTGTCTCTGTGCTTGGCTGCATGACCTCTGTCCCTAGGTCTCAAATACACTTAGGAGGCTGGAGTTTTGTTTTTTGTTTTTAATTTTATTTTACTCACAGAAGTTGTTTACAGTTCTGGGGTAGAAGTAATTCATGTTCACAGCAATGTAAATAAGAATAGTGTGTATCACTGTGCATAAATAATATGGCAAGTGGATAATTGTTATTTTTTTTTCTTAACTTATATAGAGGTAATATAACTCATTATTATTATTTTCTTTTAACGTTCAGTAGTAAGAAAGAATCATCTAAATCCAGCGGTATGAATAAGTAGAATAGGATTTATTGTGACTGAGGCTGTTTCTGTGAAGCAGTATTGACTGTGAAGTTTTTGTTGTTGTTTTGTGTGTTGTTGTGTTTTTTTTTTTTTTTTCTTATTTCTCTTCTTGCTGTATAGTAGAAGACTACTAAAACAAAAGGTCCACTATTTCAAGGTCATTTTGAGGAAAAGTAAACTTAATACTAACTCTGAATGTGCATTGCACACTTGAACTTCTAGGGATGCCTGGCACTCAGAACAGTCTGGTTCTTAACTATTAATTCTCTTGACAACACAAACTGGTGGTTTGCTTTGCTTCTAGTTAATATTCTCATGGACTTGCTGATTTGTATTAGGATAGTTTGATGTTGTGGGACACATCCTGAGCTAGCATGAGTACTTGAAGTTATCGCTTGAAGTAGCCTTTAGTGGCTGACACCATCTGGTGCTCTGAGGATTTAGTCTGTTCATGCCTAACCTTCTATGAAAATACCATGCCTTATTTATTTTAAAAGGCTGAAAGAGGTCATGGACAGCCTTGATTTTTTTGGAAGACAGTCTGGCTGTGAAGACCATTAATGAGCTAAACCTCTGTCTTAAGGTCAAATTTTAAAACTTTCCAAAGCCTCTAATGACAAAGTCATTATTATATGGAAAAGTGTTCGGTGTTTTGTGTTTAAATGAGCTTTAAATTGGGTTAAAAATATTAATAACACAAATTACCATTATAGTTGCCCTCATCAAGAGAAGTGCAGAAGACTAATCTGTCTGAATGAAAGGCGTTCTGAAGAGCACACTCAATGGGGAGTGAAGTACATGCCAAAAAAATCATTCTTATTGTTATCATAGCTAAGTAAAGGAGAGTTCATCAGACGCTTGAATTACTTTAGTGATGCTCTGCAAAGTTGCATTTGGAAAGTTCTTGACAAAAGTTTTCTGGAGATAAAAAGATATTTGTGTAAAACAAAAAATCTGTATTGCATCTGTCATGAATTCTGATTTTTACTTATTCATTTGCTTCTTTGTTGTAGAGGGTTTTTCTGTTTGTTTCTAAAGCAATCTTCAAAGGAATGTGCATTAAAATTTTACAGCAATTTCTTATTTAAAGAATCTACCTAGAGCTACAGATGTGATGGTCTAATCCTAAACTTGTTTTGTCCTTATTATTTCTCAGAATTGATTTATATAGTTCGAACTTATTTTGGATGTAGAAACTTTCCATCTTACTGATGCTTGCTAAGGTGAGACAAAGGTCTTGGGAGGTTGTTTTTTTTTTTTTTAAACACTCCTCTTCTCCACACCCACCCCCCAAAAAAAAACCAACAACAAAAGAAAAAAGAATCTTTAATCTCAGGCTAATTAACATGTATGAACCATCCTCATGCAGAACCTTGATAAAAGAAGAGTTCTCTGTACTTCTAGTTTGCTTGTGATAAAATTGAAGTATCACTTTAAATTTTGCTTTATTTCTCAGAATTACATGTTCACATGTGTTCATACACGTACATATGTGTACAGATGCATGTATAATTCCCTTCTGTCAGTGAAGACAAAACCATTCATTTCCGAATTTGAGAACTTTGAGACAGGTGTGCAACCAGCAGTCTATCTAGTCAGGTAATGCTACATTCTCACAACTCTTCAACACTTTTAAACAATAAATGTCAAAAAGGTCATTAAACTACCAACTTGCATCTAAGCTAAAATATCTCAGAAGGGAATCTGCTTGAATTACTAAAAACATTTCCTTTTGTAATATTTAAACACTTGCTGTTTTTAAGCTAATACATACAACAGCAACTCATAAACAAGTTAAAGTACCTGACAGAAGTATCTGCTGTCAACTTGTAAGATGATCAGTACAACTAGAGAATAGAAAAGCACCACAGGATTTAAGTTGGTGCTACACAGGAAATCAATAAGGTACACAGGATATTAAACAATATTATCTTGTGTCTTGTATATAGGATACAGGCAGTTTATTTAATGAAAAAGATCCGCAATCGGGGGAAGAAAAAAAATTCGCTTAGTTCAGATTTCTCAAAAACAAGTGTCTTGGACTTTTTTTTTTTTTTTAAAAAAAAGAGATCTTGAGCTCAAGAGTACTAGACCTTCTTCACTAAGTTATAACAATGCATTTTTCAGATAAATAGGAAACAAAAGCCCTGTAAAATTCAATGCAGAATGTTTGTTAGGTGCTTTAGACAAGTATTATATTAAATAGGGTAATAATATTGCTGTTGTAATTCAAAGTTAATGATTTACGTTAGAGATGAATTTTGGTTGTAGCTTCAAAAACTCTTAAAGTGGATGAAGTTTAAATAGGAAGCTGCTTGCTGAATAGATTCTTCTGACACAAACACACTGCATGTTGTTATACAATATTTTTCATGAAACATTGCACATTACCTTCAGCCTGTAATCACTGTGGTTTAAACCAGAGGATCGATAAAAGTCAGCTGATGTCTCTGGAGGCTGGCTCTGTGCACTAAAAGCACAGTGATCTTTTTGTAGGCATTAAAATATGTATCTGATGTCCCAAAACAAGTGGAAAAAGTGCAACAGGCAACAAATTGATTCAAGAAACCCACAGTACTCCATATATTCTCTAATGAGGAGGGTTCAAAACTAACAATTGCCACTTGCAGGTGGAAACCCACAAGAAACTGTATTAAATAATTAAGCTGTTTATTTCAAAAAGTATCAAAATATGGTGATGGTATATTATAAAAAATGCTTCCTTGCTCTTCTGGAAAAAGAATTTCCAATAGCATTTATCTGAGCTTGTGACGTTTCAGTTCTATGAATCTTAGGACGCATAACTCCTTTTTTCTACTTCTTTTTTTGTGCTTTCCCTGTTTTAATAATGGGTATGTAGTTCATGTAAATCAATCAGCAGACTCAGTCTAAGACAGTCTTTGTATCAACAGTCTATGAAAGCCTTGGTCTAAGCTAAAGTCAAACCTTTTTGACAAAGTAAGCAAGAGGTAGCGGGGATAATAATACAGGTGGACAGAATTCTATCAACTGAATTTTCAGTCCCTTGAAAACATTAAAATGTAAAAAAATTCTTCAGAAGACTAAATTCCTGTACCATTCTAGGAATGTTCTGAAATAAGAAGGTTTCTGTTTTAAGAAAAATGGTTGTTTATAGTTTGTTTAAAACCAATAGAAGCTACAGACCACAAATGAAGAACACTAGTGGAAGGCTTTGTTATTCCTCTGGCCTTTTGCAAATAAGAAGCTGCCCATCTGAACACAAAACTTTGGAAGTATAGCAAGAGGAAATAAGTCAAACAATAACGAAAAGAATGATTGAACATGGCTTTTATTAAACATAACCTTTCTCCAGATCATACAACAACACAAACAGAAATAATGGAAATAAAATTATAGAGAAACCGTGGAAGTACAGTGAGACCTCCACACCCAGAAATGTTGGGATTAATTTTTCCCGTACGGTCTGGCAGGAGCTCTCTCTTGACCTTTTACAGCATAGTGAAAGACTTATCTATTCTTCCAAATACTTGTTTGAAGAAGTTGCTTACATTTTGATAGGAGGGGGATGGAGAGGGAAGGATTGTTACCTGATCTCTTTTTTCCTTTCTCTACTAGAGTGGGGAAAAACAAACAAAAAAACAATTCTTTATTTAAACTGTGTACTTGTATATACAACTTAGCTTCGTTGAATGTAAAATGGAATAATATAAAACAGAAATCAGAACTCCATCAATTAAGGTTTTCAAAGCTTACTTATTCATAGAATCAAATGTGTAATGTTACTGTTGCATGCATCTACTGACATTTATAATGGTGCAAAGGACATATAAAAGGTTATAATTCAGCTTCTGTTCGACATAGCCATTGTATTCACATTGTACAATGTTGCAAAGGATAATTGTGAATACAAATAGTACAAAAACATGAATCATATTACATTTACATGGATAAGTATTTTATTCCCCTAATCTAGGGTCAAATATATGACCATGCATTTGGCTTTCACATTATGTCAGATATGGAACAAATTATGAGGCACCAGAATTTCTACTTAAATTGAGCACTTCCATTTATTTAATTTTATATGAAAAGTTTAGAAAAACCAGAAAGGAAGCAATGGAAGTACAAGGCTAATTCAGATCAACCTTTCCAGAATTGCCACTGCAACCACTGGAGCAAATAAGATGAAGAGAATTACCAGCTTACTGTTGCTTAATAAAAATGGCTCAGAGAATGCTTTTCCTCCCTGTGTAAAATATCTATCTCAAATGTTTAAAATAAATAAATAAAATAATGGAGCTAGCTATAGCAGGGGTTATGAAATGAGTAATTAGCCTTAAAATTTGTTACATAGTATATTAATACCATCTCTTGTTTGCATGCATTGTGAAAAGAAAAGATTTTTTTATGGCACCAAAATAACAGCTGGTGTTATGAAGATATATTTTTACAAAAATAACATGTAATTGAAATCAGTGTTGACTCAGCCAACTTGAGTTCATGCATATGTCAATCATAGAATTGCTCTGCCAAGCCACTGCTTGCTAAAAGGAGGACAGGCAGACACAAGGGAAGAAAGGAAGGGAAGAAAGATTTTTAAATATTCTGAAAAAAAATTGTAATTTAATTGTGCAATGGATATTCTTTTTTAGAGGCAGAACTCTCCTATTGTGACTTTGAAAGCTGTTCACTTTCTCCTTTAAATGAAATACTCATAATTTCTGTCTCTGAACATTCTGAATATTTAAAATCAGAGATTATAAAAAAAACTTGCAGTTACACAAAAGAGCTTGAGAAATGAACTAAGCTCTCAGCTGAGAGCCTCTAAGAGGCTATTTTTTATTGCATACATCTACACTCATGTCTCTCCTACCCCGTTATTTGGTTCATTTACGTGTCAGACTGTAGGGCTTATAAGCATGGGAGAACAATCAAAGCCCAAATAAAAACTACTACTTCCAATCGGTGAACTAAATGTTTAACCTCCACTGAAGGCACATCCATTTAATGTCAGCATATTTGACTAACTGCTTCATGGTAATTCAACAAGTCTCTGAAAGACAGAAGGGAATTGACAGAAAAATACTAAATAAAAGATGATTAAAAGCAAACAGCAGCATCGCAAATCATGAAAGGCTGAAACTGGCCTCTCAATTTGGTTTTGTAAAAGTGAATAAATTCAAAATTTTTTCTTTGTACACTTCCCCCCACCCCAATGGGAACTTACCCTGCTTTGGTCATCGTCCAATGGTTGACTTGAAGATGCAACCTCTTTGTATTGCTGATCTATCTGTCCTGGTTGATCACCAGCAGTAATAAAGCATAGACGGCATAATCACTATGCACTTAACATAATATATATCTATCTATTCATTGATATAACTGAAATCTATTTTTTTTCCAATGTAGGCAACACCTAAAAGATGTCATACTGTAAATGCTACAAAAGCAACTATTCTAAAATGATTCAGGATGCTGAGAAAGGGCACTTTACAGTTAACCTTATCCCAAGTACCTACCTTGAGATCAAGAAAATTCCTTACTATGGGTTGCTGATGGGAAGAGAAGAATGAGCTGTAAGCCCACCTGGGTGCACACCTGCAGTCCTGCTAGTGACTAATTAGGTCTGCACAACAGTCACAAACTCATTGGGCCACAGGGACACCCTTAAGTGCAGCATACAGTAGTATGGGGGGGATACAGACCTGTAAAGGGAATATAAAGTCTGTAAAGCACAGATTTTGATAAAATAGTTCCAGATTTGGGTTTCTGTTATTCTAATACCCATTTTTGCACAAAACTCTTTACTTCTGTGAAGCCAAGAGTCTTTTCATGTACCTGAATAGAGGGCTGAGGTCAAGATTTGTCCCATAAGTAGGTACAGAGCTGGCATTGTGATTGCTGATAATAGAAGGTAGGCTTTCTGTAACATTTGTGTTTAAAAATCCCAACATCCTGCTTTGAAAAGGCATTTGAAATTTCCTTCAGTTTACAGTTTTAAATTGATAACATGCTAAGAGATTTTCTGTTTCTTTTTCTTGTGCTAAATCAGATTTTTTCTAATCTCAGTATCAAATGAGTTCATCATCACAACTGTGAGATGCTAGCTTGAAATAATAATAATAAAAGCAACAAAAACATAAGAAATGTTAACAAGGTGCTTAGTAAATATTCTGCAATTTTCAGATAGTGAACTGTTTGTGGCCACTTCTGTTATTTTGTGTCCAGTTTAGAGCTCATTGGGCTGAAACTGGAAATGGTCTATACCTCTTCTAACTAATCAGTCTGGAATACTGGGACGTCCACACAAGCATCAAAACTGACAGATCTAAACATTACAGTATGTTTTTTAAATTTAGTTTTCTAGCAACAGAAGATGGAAGAGGTTGAGTCTGCCTGGGCTTAGTCTTTAGTTCTGGGCTAGTGTGTGAGGAAAGTTTAGTACAACATCTTAAGAATGTCTACTAGAGTTACATTGAGACCTTTACAAGTCCCAGTCTCAATTGTAGGTTTTTATTGCTTGACTTACCCTAAGTCTGTATCCAGCACATGAGACACAGAGGACTTTGCTAGTATATTAGATTACATATACCAGCTAGTTTCATTCCATCGGCTTAATGGGGACTGCAGAAAATACAAGAGGTAAAATGTACTACTGTGAAGCTAGGAACTGGCTGTTTTGTCTTGGGAAATTATACAAACCAAGTCACCACCTATCCTTGGAGCATATTTTCTGTGATTTGCTATGAGCTTGTAGTTCTTATTGGCATTTTTGGTTATTTTGCAGAATTAGAATACAAGTCATGCAAGGAAGACGTTTATTTCTAGAAAAGTCAAGAATATATAATTAAAGAAATGGAGAGACATAATTGAAAAATGAGGGATACATTGTCAAATGTACTACTTTCCAAATATGCTATTTGGAAATGAAAAGGTTTTGGATTTGGTTTGGTTTGATTGGACTCCACACTATATTTTATCCTGTATTACGTACTATTATTTATGCTGATAATCTTTCTGGAAGGAACTGTATCATTTACTCCGATAATCTTTTTGATATTTCAGTTTTCTTTAACTTCTGTAGTTAGCCATCTGTAGATGTTGTTTTGTACATGGAGCTCCTCTGTACTGACACAGCAGAACTGAAATGTCAATCTCTGCTTTCTTTCGATAAAGCTGTATATCACAAAACTAGAATGTTAGAGGTGATAGAAGGCCAGACTAGATAAATGTTATGTTCCAAAATCTTTTCCAGCTGAGCCTCACACATTTAGACCAATGAGGCTCCCACTGATTCCCTGAAAGACAATACTATGGTCTGTTAAAAATGACACAAGAAATTATGGATTTTTTTTTATGCACTTTGTAGATTACCTTGCAAAATTGTGTATATCTAAATCAAAACACCAGTCTGCTGTACTGGTGATAATCAGATGGTTGCCTTTAGCTTCATCAGAAGCCAAAATAAAGATACTAATTGTAACCGCCAATTAATACACTATCCATTTGTCAGGAAGAACTAATGACCTACTTATTAGACCATCATTCTTTGCTTTACCACCTCATTCCCTGCAGCTGTTGTGCAGACTGCCAGCAAGGCACACAAACTGCTGCCAGAAGCCAGCTCTCCGCAGCAGAGGGAGGCTCGAGGGCCAGGCACTGGAGAGTCCATGGCTGGATGACACAGCCAATCCTCCAGACTTTTCTCTAGTCCTTATCATCTTTTTAACATGAATAGAATAGATGGATCCGTATTTTGCTACACTTACAGACTTTCAACATTAGGATCACACAGCACTCTTATATGGTCAAGGAATCCCCTTCCAGCATGGCATGCAGATAGCAACAGAGGCACCCACCTTGCATTAGTGAGCCATTTTGTATAGCTCTTTGTACTGACAAAACGTTTTGCAGTGTTAATATTCATTGAATGCAGATAATGGACACTGAAGTAATGCCCAAACTATTAAGTATATTAATAAAATGCACCATCAAAAAATGTAAATGAAAAATGAATGTTGCTTTATAACTACAGCTTTTTTGCAGTTTAAAATAAATTAGACTAACCAATGAAAGAAACATCTATCAAGAGCTATTAAACACAAAGCTGAAGACAAAGTTTTCACATTAGAAGATATTGAATTCCAAATTGCTGGAAGCTGACAGAGTATGCAGGGAAGTCTTCCATCATAAGTTTCTCTGTTCTGGTACTTTTTTCCTAAGCATTCACAACTGGCTATTTTCAGAAACAAGATACCAGGCTGAATGAATCATGTATAGCTGTTCCATTATATTCTTTGGCAGAATAAATCAGTCTTAAAGAGATAATTTTAACCATTTCTAAAATGCAGTCTTCCCCGCGATCATTTGTTACACAATTTGTTACAGTAGATGAAAGAAACTGCTCAGTGTGAACATTCAGAAAAATGTAAATAAGTGAGTTTTGTAATTAATTCACCTAGAGACACAGCCAGCATATTGGAATAAAAATGTGTTAGACACACAAAAAAAGAGAGGTTTTGTTTTCCTATTATTCCCACTTTTTTTTTAGTATGAATGCTATGTTGCAGAATATTTTTTTTTGTTGTCAGTTTATGATGTGCTCAATAGTCGTATTTTACAAAAGACGAAATTGCAGAACAGAAACTGAACCTCCTTGCATTGCATAGTGGTGGTAAGTGATGATGGAGTCTGTGCATTTTCTTTCCCTTGATTGAACCTTCAGATTCTTCAAACAGGAGCATCCAAGACACACCGGTCTGGTAGATTTGCAACGCTTTCCCATGTTTCCTACAGCAGTAATACTTTAAATATGTCTGCTGGGAAGTATTTACCGTTACTCTGGCACTGCATAACACAGGGGAAGTGATAGAAAAGGAATTGAAGAGTATAGATTCTTGGGTACTTCTAAGTGATAGCAGTTTTATGAACATCCCATGACATGAAGAAAGTATTTATTGAGTCCTACAGCCTTCCGTGACTTATGTTTTTATTCCCTATTCTATAAGCAAATAAATTACCTACTGATCACAAGGCATTCTTTGCATTTTTTTTCTTTGCTGATTTTTTTCAAATGTCATATAAAAATTTACATGGATTTGTCTCACTGACTCTTAGGTATTACTAACTTTTTGGATTAATTACAGCACAGAAAAAAAAGCACTTGAAGTCAAAACCTCAGTTATGATGCTTACAATGTTCAAGTAATATTTAGATAACATTGCAGAACAGATCATTGTCATCTATATATTGAATAAAACGGACCTTCATGTCACATAACATGAATGCAAAGAATGTTAACTGAGTAAAAGAGCTAACTGCTTTCACTGTGTCATCTGTATACTGAAAGACTACCGCAAAAATACTTAAATAACCTAACATGAAATGTCACTGGGTTTACTGCTGCTGCTGCTGTTCTACAAATCGGTTTCCACTATTTAACTGCTTAAGCTTTAGCAAGTCCAAACTTTTTTCTAATTAAATTAGTCCTACTGACATGGCAATCTGCATTGTAATGGGATTTTGCTCCTTGATGTATCTTCTAAGACTTATTCTGTCTTTATTATGTCTGCAAAGCTTATACCATGGTGATTAACTTTTGCTATATTAAAAGCATATGGATTTATGAGGAGATAGAATTTTTTGAATTTCTTTTTCTTTTTATGATTTTGTGATTTGTATTACGGTAACCCTATTAGAGTACCCCAGGTCCTTTCTCCTTGCTGTTGTTTGTCAAAATATACACTATGATCTACACTTACCTTCTTTAACAGTGTAAGGACATGCTTTTAATTCCTTAAAGAAAAATGACCATTTGCTTGAATACAACTCTAGACATAACAAGATCTTTCAAAAATCTGTTAAGAGCACCTGAATAAGTATATTTCTGGGTACTATTTCTGTTCAGCAGTCAAGTACTTAAAAATACGAATCTGAGAGTGTTTGAAAATATTGGTTAAGTAATTGATTAATTTATTTTTTACATAATTCAATCACATAGGCTGCTGCTATTTTTCTCTTATTCTTTATTCTTTGATTCCAAACAGGCATGAAACCTGGGATTCAATTCTAATTTCAAATGTCTGAAAGATTGTCTCAATCTAAGCCAGTTATATAAGTTCTCATTATTGAGAGAACTAGACGTTGTAGGCAAAAATTTGTCTAAACTGTCTTAGATGCTTATCTTCAATGAGATGAATCACCCCCTGAAGGTGTTTATTCCTCTCCATAAAGGAAGACTAGATGACTAGTTTGGATGACAACTTTTAGTTCTCTGATGTTTTCTGAGATGGATCTTATGCAAAGTGCCCCAAAGCATTCTGGTTTATGAGGCACTGGAGCATTACCTCTTCCAAAGCCAGATTTCCAAGAAAAAATGGTCTAGATTTCCTTAGACAGACCTACCTTCCCCTCTGATCCTTCAAAGTTGATTATAAATGTTTAGAATTAAAAGCAAAAAACAAAAACAAAACAACAACAACAACAACTTATTAATGGCTCTGTACAAAAAGTGAATTTTGCCAAAAAGTTTGAATTTAGTGTTCTAAAGTCATATTGTAGAGGATGAAATATGCAAACAGAAATAAAATGCTAAAATGATGACAGTACTTTCTTATTTTCTTGATGATTAATCCCCTTTTGGTTCAGGGTTATGATAATACTAAATAGACCAAAACTATCTTTTTGGCTGATTATTTCCACTAGCTTTTACTTAATCTTAAATTTTGGTCAGCTGCAAATGACCTTGTTATATACAGCTTTTAAAGTCCATACACTGTCTCTCTTGCAAAAGTGCTAGGATTTAATATACACCTGTAGCAGTAACCATTAACCAAAATTTTATTTTCTTATTATTAAAATATTATAAAAATT
>VXAL01017254.1:57873-93020 GCA_013399475.1 Chauna torquata | reverse complement strand
CTCATTATTTTCTGTGTTACAAATTTTGAATATTTCTTCTGCAAGTTCTTAACATTGGCAAAATATCCTTATGAACAATATTGGTGTAGTGTTGCTCATCCACTGCCTGTATTTCAGGGAAGGCTCACCAGTATCCCTCAAAGAACATGTACTTAGAGATTCACAGAGGAAATACTGGAGACTAATAGAAGTCATAGAGTTGTTGCAAATGGTTGCTGAACTTGAAATTCAAATACTGTTAAAAAAAAAAAAAGTGAAAATAAACATCTTGAAAGGTTACTTTTATTCTAACAGGATTTATACCACCTTATATTTGTGCTACTATAACTTTTCAGTGACTCAATATCATGTGCCTCCTTCTAGCCAAAATAAACTCTAACTCAAGTGAATTGGCTAATTTGATAGAAATGAGTTCATGTGTTCAGACTACGAGTCAAATCTGCCTTGTCTGGTGGTCCATAACAGGCATTGATATAGTATTACTAATATTAGATATTAATAAAAGTAAAATCATGGCCTAAATTCTATCCTGTCAGTCTGTGGAAGTACTGGTCTCTAGTAGTAGTAGTAGAAGTCTGTAGTCAACTTGGGTGTTTGGCATTTGACTAATAAGTGTTAAAAAAAAAAAAAAAAAAGTGCTTTTTGCATAAATATCATGGAATGAGCTAAGGGGAAAAAAAAGTACATCACAAGGACCTTCCATTTTTCGAATACATTATTCACTAGATTGCATTTATATTTATTTTGTCCTGTGAGCATGTTTCTTACACTAAGCTTTCTGGGACCTTTAATGTTTTTGTAACTGCTGCAAAATTAAATTAAAGTATTTCTAGATCTGACAAAACTGTTAATCATAACTAGACTACTAAGATCAGCTATATTAAAACTTTAAAATTTTAGGAGCCTTTTCAACTCTGGGTAGTACTATTGTGTCATTTGTTTTTACATTGATATCTCTGTCCTTTGTTCTGGACTGAAATGAATATCCTATGATATGTCTTGTTTTCATCAATTTCTCACCTTTCTCTGAAAAGATAATTCAATAAACTAAACTACAGTATCACAAGCTGAAGGGCTTATCTGAACTTCTAAAATGTTTAACATTCATCTATTATCAGCAAGGTTATTTATTTTCCCACTAGTAAGAGAACTTAGCACTTTGATATAATGATGGGAGACTTGATGTGCATGGTATTAGCTGATTAAAAACAGTTTTCTTGTACATGAACTGTTTTTCCATACTTCAATTAATTGAATAGTAGTAATAGCACTCAGCTCTTTTGTTAACAAGCTACTAAATAAGTTATCAACTATGACGACTATTCAGTACAATGTCTCAATGAAGCAGATTGTTACTTTGATTTGATTAATTATATAAAATCAAATTTGTAATACAAGTCTTACTGGAGGCATTTTTGCTGTTTAGGTACTGAAGGATAAGACACTATATTTTTCTTGAAACCTTGCAGACAGCAGTTAATATCAGGGCTGACCTTTAAGTTATATGGGAAATAGATTGGACCCATTGCAATTTCAGAAATGATATGATGAAGCTAATATTCCCTGCTACACAATTGTAAAACAAAAACAGGTCAACATCTGCTTAAGTGCTTTAATTACAATTAAAGCATTTAAATTTAAAAATACATATCAGTACAACATATTAAATTAAATTCTACAAGCTCTATCTTCACCCAGAGCATTTTAAATGAGATGACTCATCTATAGTGCTATTGATGAAAAATGTCAGAACTCATCATAACCCTTGAAAATTATGAAATACAGTCCAGAATATCACTTTTTAAGCACTGTTTTTGCCGCTATTTCTATCNAAAAGATTGAATATTATTGAATATGATGCTAACAATTTACTTTAAATATCCCAGGGGAAAAACATTCTGCAACAAAACTGAATAGATTTATTTTAGGCCTGTCATACTATATTTAGTGTATGACATGTGAAGTAGATGAAACCAACATCCTGATCATTAAATTGCTGTAATCTGGTGGAACATGTCCAATGTTTTCATAGGAAGATTATTGTTTTTATTTTTAAATATTGTTTACATGGAGATAATAGCAAAAACGCATGCATGTTTATAATATCACACAATATACACCTAAGGCACAAAGTGATTCTGCATGTACTTGCGTGTACACGTGGTATTTTTACATATACATTCACATGGTGCTTATGTGAAAGTGTATCAACATTATTGCAGACTGGAGATACGGAGTAAAGTATTCCCGATAATGCCTCTTGCCAAAATATAACTTACATTAGAATATTCTAAATTTGGAACTAACTTACAGTGGAGTCAGTATTCTTATTTATCTTGAAAATTGATGCACAACTACTCTGAAAAACAATCCTGTTTAAATTACATACTTTCTAAAATTTCAAGCCATTTCTAAATTATCCTGCCGTTTCAATATTTCTAATAAAAAGTAACATACTAAATTCATATAATCATGTTATGTATTAAATTCATATAATTGTTTTGCATAACATTATTCCCATCCACCTTAATTCTCACATATCAAAGATTTAATTGTATTTACATACCTGAGTCCAAATAGTAGACATTTTATTTTGAATTCTTCTTTGCCATATCCATTCTCTAGTCATGACTGATTTTAATTTAATAATAGAAAAAGGAAATATACCAGTACAAAATCATAAGATTTATGGCTACATATTTTTTTCCCTCTGTGTTTAGGACAATCTCTGAACAACAAGATTTTACAGCAGAAATGTTGTATAGTAAAAGACTGAACAACGGACACGCAGGTGGAGTGATCTTGGAGAACTGTCAGCACATCCATCTTGTTTCTGAAGGAAGTTTGCCAGTAGGAATTGATTGGCTCTAATCTGAATATAATGAATATGATATTTTGATGCTGCATATGACATTTCTTACCTCGGCAGCAGCCATTTAGGCATTAACTACCAACTGTCTACAGAACTGCAATTTACGTATGGTTTCTAATATGCCTATGATGCAGTCCCCATTATATCTGCACATCTTATGAACGTTAAAATGTTCATTCAATCAACACCCCTGTGAGGTGAGAGACTATAATTATCCTAACGTTATAGACAGGGAAATTGAACCTCAGAGAGGACAAATGATTGGTCCATGATTACATGACCTAGGCAGAGAAGCACGGCCTTTGATTTTTGCTTGTTACTGTATTCTAAGTTTTCCTGCTAAAGAAAAAAATCACTTGTGAGACATTAGTTATTCTGAAGAGTTACAAGAAAAGCATTTTTACTGATTATTCATCTTTTCCTTACCATGAGGGACATGGGTCCCTCAGCTACAGTACACTGTGATCCCTGCATCTTCCAGAAGAATTTATTATTCTGCTGAAGCCTGACTGCTGCTTGTCATTCTGACATTTTTCCTCTCACTGTTGAAACTCTATCAAATTTCCTGTGAAAATAAGCATGTATATTTCTTGATGAAGGGCAATAATGTTCCTCAGAATGACAGAAACCACCTTTGTTCATTACTTGGAAAAAGGGAGAAGGTCTTCTCATACCTCGTGTCATTTCTAATAGACGATAACTCACCCTCTAAGAGAGGCTTGCACTACTGGCATTTATATCTTCTGTCATCATTCTAAATTCCTCTGAGACCACCACTGGCATAAGGCTTTGTATGGCTGACAATACAGGATAAAAGTATTTTGGCTATTGGTAATCAGATACGGAGTCTTTAATTTTCTATGTGAATAATTTCAGATTAAGTTCATAGTGATTAAAATTCATTATTACTTGTAGACAGCTCTTTCATAACAAAATTGGCGTCTATCCATTTCTTAATAGAAAAATACTTCATTTAAAAGAAAAAAGTATCACTGCAATTGGTACTAAATAGCCCCTTTCTTTAACTTTTTCACCATGGTAGAAAGATATGGTACGAGACAAAGACATTTGTTCCTGAGAACAGCAAAAGTTGTGATGCTCTGACATCCTTAGGATATCTGGAGTTGGTAATGGACTATTGCCAGAATGAAAGAAGGGAGGAAAAAAAAAATTCATCATGCCATCTCAACCACTGTATTTCACAGACACAGGCTCAATTCTCCTTTTTCCTTTCTTCAGGCATAGTCAGTTTCTCGTTAATAGCATGTAAATACAGTAAATGCAGCTGCTAATGTGTTATTCTCTAGTCATTTGTTGCAGCTGATTAAGGAGAGAAATGTAAAAGGTTAATTTTCTAATTACATACTCCCCCGAGGTAAATTATGCATGTTATCACATCCATTGACACTCTATAATGGGCACTTTTTGTTGCCGAGTGATTTTCTATGAAACTATGCCTCTTCATACAGTTTATTTTTAGTAAGCAAGAAGATGGAGGGAAGGGAAAAAAAAAGATATCCATCCTATCAAAATTTCTTAACTTCTTCTGGAGAGCTTGCTAACAGGATATTAAGGCTTGCCAATAAAAATCTCTTCTCTATTCTCGGATCTCATTTGTAATTTCTACAAAACTGTAATAAATGGAAGAGAAAGCAATGCGAATGGGCTAAAAGACACACTCATGTTGGATGGCTCAGTAAATGTTTTGAAAGGCAGCTACATCTGAATTATCATATTGAACAAGAATTTCCTTTGGTAAACAGTATAGTGGATACTAGTATAGAACTACCTGAACTCTCAAACCTTAAGACCTATTAATGACAAGCCAGGTGCTGATCCTACCTGATTTGAAAGCTGCTTTTCAGGATCCTTATGCCTTCTGAATAAGGGTGAGTAGTACATTCAGCTAAGTAGTTCTTAAAAGAATAAAATAAATCAAAAGTACTTTGCTAGTTTGCTTTCTATTTTATTACAGCTTTCTATTAGCATCTCAAATGGTGGAATAGAAAAGCAACGTTGACAGAGGTGATCACCAGTCATTTAAGACATTAGCCTTGTTTCAATCTAGAAGCAGATGGTTTGCACTCAGTAAGTCTGTTATTTATTAAAGATAATAAAACAGTGGGAAAAGTAAGTCGGAAAATAGAGAAAGATGACATAAAAGATGTTGAGGATATTTCTCCCTTAGCATTTTTCCTTACCCCAACACATATGCAAGAGTAGAGCAGGGGAACGCTATGTCATGTGCTATTCATTTCCTATTGGTTGGGTCAAATTCAATCATGACTTCACTGTAATCAGAAGTACTACATCAAGATACTGTCTCCCTTCCTGTTTAATGGGATATCTAGATGAGGTTTATGTTTTACACTGAGTCTTACTCAAGAAAAAATGTTACGTGGAAATACTTCAACTAAATTCAATATTTCAATAGTTTTATTAAATAAGGTGCACATAATAAGATGTGCTAACACATCTGCTTATGACAAATGAAATGCCCAAAACATGGGAAAAAATAGAAATCAAAGTTTATTTTCTCAGAAATAATTCTATTTCAGGATTTGTTACGCATTATATAGCATTGAGATATATATGGATGTATTTTTATATTTTTTTCCAAAACAAAATTTTCAGGCCAAAATTGGTGCAATAGAAATTTTCATCCATCTCTAATGAATGTACAAGAAAAAATTAGAAATTAATTTAAGGATCATATGAACTAAAGTTGCATTGTACTGAAAACTTTCTAAACCCGATCTAGAGGACTGAGAGTGGTATAAAACTGGCAGATTAGACAGAGAGAAGAGTTAGGAAGGAACTTGGAATTAGTTGAGATCACGGGCTTGTTTCATTCCCTGTCAGCAGACAATAATCCATTTTCAGGCAGCACTGGCACACTAGTAGTTCTCTTCTCCTTCCCAGCCTTTAATATAAAGAGGGTTTATGGCCCTTTACTGCTGTATAGCCTTTGTATCTCTTCAAACTTTATGACTATTAACTTGGCTGGTGTAGACTGTATCCTACATCTAGTCTGATAAATATAAGGCAAATAAAGCATTAATACATTTCATGTGTCTGAATCATAGCTCCTATTAATGGATACACAGTGCTCTACTGAAACACAGTTAAGTCCAGCTACACCAATGAAAAATTTGGCCCTTCCATAATTTGAACATCAAGCCAAACCTCTGCTCTTTCTCTCATCTCCCTCTTCTCTCTGGAAAAAGGAGTTCTGAAGAATAATCTTTGAATTTTCATATACTTTATCTCTTCCATGTCCATTTAATACAACTCTTTACTACAGAAACAAAAGAATTTATTTCCAACTTTTGGTGTTATATCTTATGAAAATCAGTCTGTCTCCTCTCTGTCCTCTAGTGCATCACCCACAGAATAGTCGACTAATGGGGAAAATAAGGTGATGATTCTATGCTGGTAATGAAAGATGGATGAACTAAAAGGATATAAGAATGTAGCTGACCTCTTTACACTTCAGTAGATTAGCAGCTGAGGAGGGAAAGAAACCAAAGTATATTTTTGTTTATTTGTCCATTTTTATCTCTATTAAGGTTACTTGAGGCACAAATGGCAAAGTATACCTAAATTTAAGGTAAGAGGTTTAAGAAAAACTCAATGGGGACTATTTAATGGGTTATAGAATGTTTCTCCTCTATGACACTGATGGTTGTCTAATTTTTCCCAGTCAGGTAACGAGCAGTAGCTTTTCACAAATGTGGGTCTGATTCAGTCTTTAATTATATGGGAGTTCTCTATGTTTCCAACACATTTTGGATCAAGCTAAATACAGAAGCAACCAGTGGTCAGACTGCAGCTGCTAGGTGGCCACAGGGCACTGTCAGGACTCCAGCACATCCGCCTGAAGTTCTACAAGACACACACGTCTTGAGGCAAAGAACAGTTTGGACTGCTGATGTCTGATGATGTTGGGACAGGATGGACATACTGATCACTGTCAGCTCAGCTCCAAAATGGTACAAGAAAACATATCCCAAACCTGCACATATCACCAAACTAAGAAGTACCCAGAACATGTACAGCTGGTTTCCCTTGTCCTCTTTGTCATTGGAACAGATCCTGGACACTGCATGTGGACGCAAGCATTGTAGTGCCTGTGGACAGACAGACTGAACACTCCTGCCCTGGTGCCTGGCAGCAGGACAGACTTCCTGGACACCACACACAGTTCTTGTGTTTCAGAGTATGGAACAGTGAGGGAGGGAAACCTGGTTTCTTCCAGGTTTCATTTTAGATAAAATCACTGTCACCTGCAGTTTCTTATCTCTATCTGATGGAGACCTGTGTCAAAAGGCACATCAATGTGTAGAATTATTAACTGAGTTCATGAGATTTTAATTTCTGGGAAGGTTACTTGCTTTTTAACATTCTAATTTACATGTTATACTTTAACTAGCTTGCATAAGTCTAATGTCAAAATCAGCTGATAAGAAGCAAACCTGATGAAGAGCAAACAAATAAAACAGTTTTAAGATGGTGATGGTCTCTGTGATGATGGGTTTCTTGCTCCTTTTCTATTTGGAGAATGAACTTTCTGCTGCATTGATGAAGAAAAAAGGCCAAAGAGATATGTGAATTCCTACATTTGACCAAAAGAGTCCCAGACTGAGTGCCAGACCTTTTTGAGTGCCGAACGTCTAGCTAACTCTTTATAGGTCAAACATCTTTTTTTTGGCTAGCCTTGGAATTTCTTTCTATTTCACATCTTCAGGGAAGGAAGGTACCATGGTAATTTGCTGCCCTTGTGTACACTTATCCATCAGCAAACTACTTTGATCCCTGGTGTAAGCATATCCATTCTAATGGAATTACACAAAGTGTGATTTTGACCCATGTTATTCATTCAAACAGTAAATGCTAGGACTGTTTACCCACCACATCAACCCAACTATTCACCCGCAATCCATTCGCAGCACAGAGATTGCTAAGCAGCTGGGGCAAGAAGGGTGACTGGAGGGCAAGAAGCTCTAATATGCCACAGTTTATATGCAGTCTCTTATGACTGGGAAAATTCTAGTGAGCAATAATCAGCTTACTGACAGTACCACATGAATGAATATTAGCACAGAGAATAACTGAATGTCTTTTTTTTTTAAAAAAAATCTCTTTCTTGCTATTCTTAAAGTAATAAAGTAAAACTAACACAGCACAAACATGGATGACATATATACACAAAAAGGAACCTCTTTCTTTCCCCATATATTGCCACTGAAATACCACTTGCTAAAGTTGCAGTTGTGGTCATATCCTAAAATGGTCTCATTTTCTGTCTTTTTTTCAAATCTCTCGATTTTCAGTTTTCTTACGTTGATTGATTCCAAGAATCTTCACGCAAAATCCATTCAACTTTGCTGTGAAATTTTTCTGTCCAAAAAGTTCAGTAAATGAAGTCTGTAACATATTGTTTGTTTCAATAACATCTGAAACAATATCATTTCAACTTTTCGTGCCAACTGCTGTAGCTATTTACATCATGTCTGTAATTTAAACACTTGCTAAATCTTAGTCTTGCTGCCTGCAACGCACAAGCTAAAGCTATTTGCTCCAAGACAAACTACTCAACAGAGTAGTGATGAGTGAATCATATGATATGGGCTAACTACATTGTTCCATTTGTTTTTGCTATAACCAATTTATTGTTTGTATTTATTATTAAAGGTATTTCAAGAAACAGGATATCGGTACAACCCTATTTTAAATGGAATTTAATGTTAATAAAGTCCATTTCATGGGGATAGCAAAGCACAGTGTTATAATTTACTGTTTACAGACTGTACAGGTAATTTATATTGGTGGAAGGGAAAAAAAAAAGATTTAGAAATAGAAATCTTTTAACTTAGCTAAAACTATTGATCATAGGAAACTAAGCTTTCAGTCCTGGCTCCTAGTTTAAGGTTCAGCATTTGGGTTTCACATCTGAACAATAGCTGTTTTTGTGGTGAGATTACCTACACACCAATACTAGTGGTGATGTTTTAATCGATACAGTCATCAGTAAAAAGAATCTGAAATCAAAATCCTTTGAATGTTAACTTCTGCCTCCATGAGTTTAAACTTGTGTGAAGATTCCAGATTGTCATCAAATTTCTAAATCTTCTCATAGTATTATACTCAGCAAATGTTATTATTATACAGTAATTATGCACCATTTTATCAGTACTGTCTTCAAACTTACTGCTCATTGGTCTTCAACTTGTATTCTCTGGATCATCAACCAGCATAATCATTCTGATGCTGTTAAATATAAATATCATCTGGAAGCCTTGTTAAACAGTGTTAGGTTTATTATTATTATTATTTCCGAAATAGAACTATTTAATGTTTTTAATTTTATTTTTCATTTATTCATTTTCTCTGTGATTAATTTTAGTAAGCCAATAAATATGATAAATGGTTCTTAACTACTGGTGGTTGGTACATGTCTGTATTCATAGAAGACAGCATAAAAAGGAGAAGTAATGTAAAGTATGAGAGTAATGGGGATGAGCTGATAAACAGGAATTGTGTTTACTTCAAGTTACTACTTTTAGCAACTAAGCAGTGGTTCATCTCCTTGGTAACTTTGATTACGTAATCACATGCCTGGGAAAGCCTCTAACATAGGTTGCTGTAACTTTAAAAAAAAAAAAAAGGATCATTTACGCAATCCCTTAAAAACTAGAGGGAAAAAAAAGCTGTGGTTTTTTTTTTTTTTTTTTGCTACAGATTTGGTCAGATCAGATACAGAAAGTACAACTTCTGGGAACAAAAAGAAGTTCATAAGAACTTTAAGGAAATTCTCAGAAGTGTCAGAAGTGTCCAGGAATGGTAAGGAAATTTAAGCTATGAGAAATCATGTTTGTTTTTCTCTCTTAAAAAAGTCCATTTGTTTGCAAGGATAACAATGTGTTATCCTTGCCAGCTGCCACCTGTGCCTGGGGAAAGAGTTTTAAACCAGACTGGAATTTTATTGAAAATATATTTAAGTAGTTGGATTATTGTGGAAAAAGCAACAGGATAACACCTGGATGGGCCATTTTTGAGATGAGTCACGGATAGCATTTGTCTAAGAAATGCTTTGGAGAAGCCATGGAAAAAGCTGTTGAAGCTTACTGAAGACCAGGGAGATTTAAATGCCTGTAATCCAGCATAGGTCCAGTGGTCCCTGAAAACCTCTGTTGGTAAATGTTCACTATGTGGTGAGTGTACCATGTCTTTGCTGTGTGTTTGTTCCCAGCTGCCATGAGGATTTGTATCATTCATTTATGCATAGTTATCCAACTTTATTTGTGTTTTGAAGCTCAGAGGAGCAAAGAGGAGTACATTTCTCTAATTCTGACAGGAGGTACAGATTGCTCTTTCTTTGGGATTATGTCTTGATGGTCATGCACTTCTCTGAACATTCAGCAATATTTAGCTGTGTTTTGAGGCTTTTTGTGATGGGGGAGGTTGTTTTTTTGATTATTTTATTTATTTGAAGGTTTGGAAACAAAGCTCAGAAATTAATATCAATGGTAATTTTTGGTTGCATTTTAATCTAGTTCAGGCATAGCCTCACTTCATTTTGAAAAGGGAGTTTGCTGATTCAGAAGATAAGGATTTCTAAAGATATACATCATACCAGCTCTATTTTGAGGATGAGGTGGGAGAACCCACTCATTTAATAACAATCTAATTTTATGTTTGGATTTTATTTTAAAATGCAAGGGCAAAAATACATTGCTAATAAATTTACTAACCTTTCAAAATCTTTGAAAGGCTTCAATGTTTATTTCAACTTATTCTTCAGATTCACAGTTGAGTTTGAAGCTCTCCACTTTCTTCCAGATTTGTATCTTTCTTCCTTCTGCTCAGATGCTTCCTAAAATACAGAACTGCTGGCAGGAATCTCACGGCAAAATGTCCAGTGTATCTTTAAATATAATGGAGATGTTCTTTGCTGTAGCCCTGCCAAGTGGCTGATTGCTGGCAGCTGAAACAAGGGACAGATGGCCATGCAGCTCTATCTGCACCCTATTGAGATGAACAAGTGACAATCTGCAAAATGCTCAAAACTAATTTAAACTGTTTTAACCTCAGGAAACCCAAGAGTCTCTTAGGTTTCTTTGGTGAAGTGTAGGCAGATTTTGTACTTTTTCATGCAGTGCTGTCTGTCCTAAAGATCTCAGCACTCTCTCTACACAAGTCTGCCTCATCCATTATGCCCCAAGCACAGAGATATCAGAATTGCCTGTGAAAAAGCTGCAAGGGCATTCTGCTTATTGACATGCAAGTGATACTGAGCACTGTGCATTTTTCAGGAATTCATCCACCCGAAGGTTCGAAGGTTCAGCAGCAAGCACAGCTNTGGACTTTTGTCCAAGGAACATTAGCAAAAAAGATGGAAGAGAGAGACAAGGGATGACCAAAAGAAAACCCAGTAATGTTAGCTAGGCTCAGCAGATAAAATTTGAACTCAGAATGATTTAACAAAGAGATTCTAACAATTATGTTACTATACAGTTACTCTGATGCACGTGGTTCTGGAAAATGCTTGGCAGTAGATCAGATTTTTCAAATTAGTATTCTTTTGTTATTCTGTTGCATTATATTTTTTTTCCATTATTCTTTTCTTCAAAACTAGACAGAAGATATGTGAGGCAAATGTATCTCATGTTCTCAGTAAGCTCTTTCCTATACTCTTCCTTTCAGGCTATGGTTCCACAGTTATTAATACTAGTTTTCTACATGCTGTATCACCCAGCAGGATCCAGATCAGGTGGAGAGATATGACTGCATTTTTGTTAAATTAGCCAAGGCACATAACAGGGATTTCCTGCTGACATTATGCTTTCAGACGAACTTTATTCATTTTAACAAATCTGAATTAGCAAAAATTCTGCAAAAACACACTAGTTCTGCACTGCTGTCTGCAACATTCTTATTCTGGACTTGGCATCCCTAAACTTGGATTCACTGCATTTCTTGAACCATATTCTCAAACTACATTTGCCTTTTTGTTATGAAGATCAGGGATTGCCTTAATCGGGCAGCACAGAACAAAACAGAGTGTTCATTTGTCCAGCTTTGCCTAAAGCTCATTTGGGACATTTGTAGTGAAAATGGAATTCTTACATTTTCATCAGCAGTGGTGAGTGGAGGAAAACAAAATGTTTCCTGAAGGGTATCAAATTAAACTCCCATATATTAGGGTTATATATAATAGCTCATATCTTATAGTACCTTAAGAAGGATCTTGCTGAAGTGTCGTCAAAATCAAAGGAAGCAACAAATTCCTTAAATCTGGGGAGAGATGTATGTTTACTGTGATTTGTAGCCCTATGTGCCCTCTGATGAGTGTGTGAGACATTGTATTCTTGTGAAAATGAAAACGTGGATTAAAAAAAAAAAAACAGGCAAAGGAGAAGGATCATAAAGAATCTTTTTTTTTTTTCTCCTGGAAAGGAATTGAAACATGCTTGAGATATAGAAAAAATAAAAAGTTTGGAAAGAAAGTTTTAGGTCACTGATGACCTCTGTGTCAGAAATGAAATACTGGTTCTACTTGGACCCATAAGAAACTTGATGCAGACTACATGCATATCCATATATCTGGAGATTTTACATTCTTATGAAATATATGTGCCACAGGCAAAAAAATACCATTAGCTATCCCACTGATTAGTTTTAAAGTGTATTTGGAATTTATCTATTAATACATTGGTTTATCAATAAGTTACTAGTACAGAAAAATCTACTTAATATATGTAGGTTGCACTATGAGAAGTCATTAGCATTGGCCATTTTAATTGGTACAGCTGAGCATCTTAACAAATACAACTAAGAACAGCCCCAATTCCTCATCATCGCAGAAGGCCACTTGGAACAAGAATCACTTACAGTTTTCTGAATATAATTTTTCCTTGAACAAACTTAAGCATCAGTTAAATTACAACCTTTTGTTGACAATCATCATTAGCACAAATTAAAACACAGTAAAATATATCTGAATGCAAGAAAAAATATTTTTACTGTGAGGGTGGTAGTGGAACACTGCAAAAGGTTGCCTATGGAAGTCTTGGAGCCTCCATCCTTGGAGATATTCAAAGCTCAACTGGACGCAGTCCTGGACAACCTGCTCTTGCTGATCCTGCTGAGCAGGGTGTTGGACGAGAACAACTCAAGAAATCCCTTACAAACTAAACCATTCTGTGATTATTACAAATTATGGCCTTTTTGTTAGTTACACAGCTGAAAAGGAACAATAATTCAGCAAAAGAAATCATACTGGCTGTGAACTCTGCCTGCCTGCCTTTCCCCTTAGAACCGCTTGTCCAAATCTATCATGTTTGTGACAATCTGACAGTCAGCTAGGATCCCTTGTTATTCACATGGACACCTGAAACAGATGCATAGCTACAAACATTTCAAGAAGGATTCCTGTCCCATAAGCAGAAGCAGTCTAAAAGTAAAGGACCATGTCTAAATGGGTCAGTGAGACTCCCTCTAAAATTGATGGAGAATTGATTCTAATTGATAATACCAATATAAGTACTGAAGGACATACAGGATGAATCAAACTCAAGAAGTGTTGATCTCTGATTACAGAGGAGACAGAAAAGACCACCTTAAACTATGTTCCCTAAGCTTTCAATGCTTTTAGATGACAGGTGGCATGTGGTCTGGGGTCTCTTTCTATCCACCCCCTCCAAAATTACTAGACTTTGCTATTTTGTTGTTAGTTTTGTTTGTTTTTGTTTTTCTTTTCTGTTTGCTTGTTTAGTTGTTTTTTTCACTGCCTTTTAGCTATTAAAAGATCAGAACACATCTGTGTTCAGATTGATTAACAATTTTTTATCAAACCCCTACGTGAGTGTTTTCTCCCATACGACTTCTGCCCTAGTGAGTTACTCAATATGACTACTATAGCCAACATTATACATATATATAATGGGTATATTGACTGGGTATATAGTCAGGCATAACTCTTTAGAACTACATGAGTAGCAATGGAACGATANAAGTCATTAGCATTGGCCATTTTAATTGGTACAGCTGAGCATCTTAACAAATACAACTAAGAACAGCCCCAATTCCTCATCATCGCAGAAGGCCACTTGGAACAAGAATCACTTACAGTTTTCTGAATATAATTTTTCCTTGAACAAACTTAAGCATCAGTTAAATTACAACCTTTTGTTGACAATCATCATTAGCACAAATTAAAACACAGTAAAATATATCTGAATGCAAGAAAAAATATTTTTACTGTGAGGGTGGTAGTGGAACACTGCAAAAGGTTGCCTATGGAAGTCTTGGAGCCTCCATCCTTGGAGATATTCAAAGCTCAACTGGACGCAGTCCTGGACAACCTGCTCTTGCTGATCCTGCTGAGCAGGGTGTTGGACGAGAACAACTCAAGAAATCCCTTACAAACTAAACCATTCTGTGATTATTACAAATTATGGCCTTTTTGTTAGTTACACAGCTGAAAAGGAACAATAATTCAGCAAAAGAAATCATACTGGCTGTGAACTCTGCCTGCCTGCCTTTCCCCTTAGAACCGCTTGTCCAAATCTATCATGTTTGTGACAATCTGACAGTCAGCTAGGATCCCTTGTTATTCACATGGACACCTGAAACAGATGCATAGCTACAAACATTTCAAGAAGGATTCCTGTCCCATAAGCAGAAGCAGTCTAAAAGTAAAGGACCATGTCTAAATGGGTCAGTGAGACTCCCTCTAAAATTGATGGAGAATTGATTCTAATTGATAATACCAATATAAGTACTGAAGGACATACAGGATGAATCAAACTCAAGAAGTGTTGATCTCTGATTACAGAGGAGACAGAAAAGACCACCTTAAACTATGTTCCCTAAGCTTTCAATGCTTTTAGATGACAGGTGGCATGTGGTCTGGGGTCTCTTTCTATCCACCCCCTCCAAAATTACTAGACTTTGCTATTTTGTTGTTAGTTTTGTTTGTTTTTGTTTTTCTTTTCTGTTTGCTTGTTTAGTTGTTTTTTTCACTGCCTTTTAGCTATTAAAAGATCAGAACACATCTGTGTTCAGATTGATTAACAATTTTTTATCAAACCCCTACGTGAGTGTTTTCTCCCATACGACTTCTGCCCTAGTGAGTTACTCAATATGACTACTATAGCCAACATTATACATATATATAATGGGTATATTGACTGGGTATATAGTCAGGCATAACTCTTTAGAACTACATGAGTAGCAATGGAACGATATTATAATCCTTTAGTATTGAAATCTCCCTTTGGAAGTTGCTAGTAGAGTGAGTATGCTAGAGTTTAAGATTAGGGACAAGACTTCTAATGCTGCTTAAAAAATGTTTTAGGTACACGATGGGTACAGGTAGGAAAACGTAGGAATAATTCTGATAGAAGGAGAAATATCAAAACATTTTGTGCCTTCAGTTTTTCATCCAAGCATTAACATGAAAAAGCAGAATGAAATTGTGAAAGTCTTCAGTCTTTCAAGTGTGTCAAGTTATTGTTAGATTTTGACTGGGTTTCAAATTACGTAAACATTGTTTTAAAACCTTCAATTTCGATTGACATGCTTTCTAATTAGACAGTGTTGGAATTGTAAGTGAAATTTCTGTGAGAGGTTTTTGGGGTTTTTATTTTTAATACAAACATGTATTTTAGTTTTTAAATAAAAAATGACGGTTTGAACAGGAATTTCCCCGAATTATTGATTTGATGTAATCCCACTGTCAAAAACCTTACCACAAATATCAGCAAAGCTGAAATATTTGTCATTTACATAGCTTTAGGATCCACTGGAACTTTATGGATCCTCTGGCAAATGCTAAAATGAATTAATTGATGATTTGCAAGGAAATGATTCATGTTAAGCTTTCATTTAATTTATAACAATAAAGTAAGAGATTACATTAGTATTGCTTCTAAACAATGGATAAATGCTATGCCTAGCATTGTGTGCAAGCCTATTCAGCGTAATTAACAGGTGTGAATTGTTGTTTGCTGGGATAAGCTTCCCACCGTGCAGCTCTTTGTTGGCTGCAGGCTGCTTTCCTGCGGTATTACTGCTTCTAAATGAGCCAATCTCACTTTAATGTAGGATTTTACATATGTTTATTCTTTGTACACTTGTTTATTTTTAAAGTAGTTGAGGCAATAACAGTGAATCTCTTCAAAAAGCCTGTATTTCTGCAAGCTTCTCATTACCTTGCGCCACTCCAACATTTTTTTGTGTTTCTCTTTTCAGCAGTGTCTGTTTCAATTAAACAGAACTACAGTAGTAACTTGTAGGAGCATCAATCTGACTCAATTGTAAAACGAAAGCCTGTTCTGAGGCTTAGAGAAGCATAAATTTGCTCCTCTTGGTTCTTTACCCGGAATTGTATAAGAAAAGTACAGAGAACACAGACAAGCCTATGGACTTCTGTATCTATAGTCTCAGCAAGCTCTGAAATGAAGTTTTTAATTTTAGCTTTGAAATTCTCATAAATCTTTGCAAATCCCAATATGGGTAATCTGTAAAGACATAAAAGAAGTCCTGAGCTGAAAAAAGTTCAGGAGTTCAGATAGTCAAATAAAAACAAAAACCCTTATTGCAGCTTAGGCATGAAGTACTATTTCTTTAACAATAGACTGTATCTGAATTCCATCCAAGGATTTCATTATATAAATCTCTTATTAAAACTTTTTCATAATTGTGTTTTTTTTTTTTCCCTATTGTTTGTGTTCTAAATTTAGTTGAGGAATGACAGGTCTAGAATTAGAAACTAGATGAACTACTGTCTTTTCCCCCATGTCTCTCTTTCACATAGTTGCTAAATTACAGATTTGTTAAAGGTATTTTTACATTTCATAACAGCATAAGAAAAATTAAAATGTCGTTCCTAGTTGATTGTTTTTTTTTTTTCAACTAATATAGACAAGATGACAATTGATCCCAGTTATTATAAAAATAAATTCTTTACCATATTTTATATTTCTTTTGCCTTCAGTGTTAACACAGGTCTGAGCAAGTCCAGGGAGGTATATGTATAAGACCAGAGAGACAGATTGACAGACTGATCTAAAGTATATCATCAGGATTTTCAACTACAGACCTTAGAAGATGGCCTTATGACTTGTGCGTAGCCTTCAAACTTCTTTTAACGAGGCATTAAGACAAGCACTTATAAGGAAAAGTAGGCTTTCTGATTGTCATGGTTTTGGCTGAGATAGAGTTAAATTCTCTTTGTAGAGGTTCACACAATGCTGTGGTTTGGATTTTTTGATGAAGATAATGGTGATGTTTTCAGTTGCTGCAGAGCAGTGTTTACACAGAGCCAAGGACTTTTCAGCTCCTAGTATTGCCCTGCCAGTGAGGAGGCTGGGGGTGCACAAGAAGCTGGGAGGGGACAGGACCAGGACAGCTGACCCAAACTGAACAAAGGGATGTCCCATATCATATAGCGTCATGCTGAACAATAAAACTGGGGGGGCTGGCAGGGGCAAAGAGGGGGCTGCTGCTTGGGAACAGGCTGGGCATTGGTCAGTGGGTGGTGAGCAGTTGCATTGTGCACTGCACTGTGGACACTTGCTTTGTATATTATTTTACTATTATTATTATTATCCCTCTATTTTCTGTCCTATTAAACTGTCCTTATCTCAACCCATGAGCTTTTACTTTTTTTTTATGATTGTCTCCCCCATCCTACTGTGTTGGGGGGGTGAGAGTGAGCGAATGGCTGTGTGGTCCTTAGCTGCTTGTTGGGTTAAACCACAACACTGACTCTGCCTCATTGTGCTTACGACTTTTTCTGCCACCTTAGAATATTTAGTTTGAAGCTTACAAGTGTAGATAAGTAGTATGGTTTTTGTTTGTTTGTTTGTTTTTGTTTTGCTTTGTTTTTCCCTCCAAGCTACTCTAAAAACTGTAATTTAACGTGGCTGAAAGCCTGATGGTTTTGCTGATGTGTAGGCTGATCCCAGGAAATCTGCTTTCCACTGGTACCTCTGGCATTCATGAAATATTGTCTTCCTAATTTAAATATGGACTTTCTGTACTCTAGTATAGTTAAAAGGGTTGTTTCTTTCTCCTTTCACCACACAAAAACCTATATCACAGATGAATAGTTAAATTGTTCAGTCATTCTCTGAAAAATGCAAAATGTTGAAGCAAATTAGATGTGTTGTCTCATATTAAGTATTTTGGTTTAGATATTATTTGACAAAATATAGAAAAAGAATACACCTTTTTATATGGAGAAAGAGCAGCCCTGAGTTACTACTACCCTCAGGTTTTCCTTTCTGGAGAGAAAAAGATATTTATGATGAAACTGTTCTTTCATTTTTAATGCAGTACCAATGGTCACCATACAGTTTAGACATAATTTTGCCAGTAGACTGTAACCGGGACCAAGCACTCAAAGCTCCTTGGTAAGACACTTAAAATATTGATCTAAATGATGCCAAATATATTCAATTAGGATGTTGAAATCCTCCTAGAAGAGAAAATTCTGCCTGCCTAGAAAGAAGTTTTTTGTTTAGTCAGACTGGAGTATAATTGTATTGTTGGACTGTTTAAATATTTGATAATACAGAATCTATTTATAATATGCGTATAGTATCTTTTCCCCCCTCCTTCAGCCCACACAGTTCAGTTTAGTAACTACCACTATTCGTTCGTTAATTCCTAACTAAGGCTCACAGAAATTCATCAATACTTGTCTGAATTCTACAGGGAACTATTTCCCATATTGTTTTTCAACTCTTATATGAGAAAATTAACAGACTCTCAGCAATGCCACACTTGAAGTGATACAATTGCATTATGAAAATAACTGTTTGTTAATTTATGCAGTGGAGATCTGGAACAATCTACTAAATCTACTACTCCACTAAAAAATCCACTATCCAGGAATCCCTGAAAAAAAAATTCTTTTGCTCTCATGTTCCTTTTTGTTCTTCTTCTTTTGATTTGCCCAACATTGTTCTTCCTTTGTTGTATATTTCTGATCTTGGAAAAATCATATGAAATATACTGCACAGAAAACAAAATTAAAAAAAAAAAAAATCTTCCTAACGGATAATAACATTCATATAAGCTACTGATGTAGCTTTTAACAGATTACTAATTAGATTGGCAATTGTTGAGTGCATTGGAGCCAAGCCCCTCATACATACATCCACTAGTTCGAGCCTGAAGGCTCTGGGGCTGCAGCTTAACTGAAGACAGAGTTATATTGCTGTGTAACAGTCCTGTATAGGCCATTTTACCCTTGTGATTTATGAGAGCAGAGTGTGCATGGGATCTCAGGCCTCCGTCTTAATTCTTCCCTCTGTTCAACTTTCAATGTATAAAGATATTTTAAAGTGGTATAATCTAATCTGCCAGAGGAATCACTTCAATTTCTGCCTCAGATTTGTACTCTGGTTTGTTCAGTGCTTGCATTAATGAAGGACAGGACACAACAATTCTGTCCACAGAAGTTACCAAAACCTCCATAGCTACTGAGTGCCAGTACCTAAACTGTCAGGTTTACCTCTTGCCTTGTGTCTCTGGTATACCTCCTGCCTCAGAAGTGGGGCCATGCTCCCTGGCTGTCTTCCTCCCAGGGGCTGGAGACAGAGATGGATGTTCTCCATCCCCCCTCTCCTGCTGGCAATGATTCTCTATCCTCTTCTTCTCTTCCACATGACCCTGGTCTGTCTGCTTGTTTTCCCTCAGCAGACCAAAAGATAGGCTAGTATTCATAAATAAAAAGTGGTGAATCTTAATCAATACATTACATTCTTTTTCCCTATATTCCTGAAACCATCAACTGCTGCTGAGGGCAGAAACTGAAGGGATCTTAGGCTAACTTCAGGATTTTTTGCCATTCCTGACCCTTGTGTTTTTTAACATGGGTATCAGGTATCATGATGACAAGTTTATTAAAGAGAAAAGGAGAGGAGAAACTTTTACCATTCTACTAAAGTCCCTTGACATTAGATAGAAATCTCTATTTTTTGTCATGAACATTTACTGGGCACTGCAATATAAAGTCCTCACTCACAACACTATCAAGAGCTCTACATGTTTCTGATGTTTCATATGTCCTTACCTCTATAAATTGATCCTAGTTACTTGTTCTAAATAAGAATACCCGATGCATTTAAGTCACTGTTCCTCTGTGACTTTTGCACGCTAATATCATTTTTGGAGGAAAAGGCCCTCTTAGATACTCATTGAAATGCCTCCATTATAAGTTTGAGAACATGTCTTGTGCCTTTTGCCATCTTGCTGTAAAGGGAAAGAAAGCTTAAATGCTTTTTTTGTCTCTTCTTTAATATATATACTCCATGATCAGCTACCTCATGCTCTTTTCTCAAGGCCAAATGTTTTGAAGTCCAGAAGAGCTTTCATACTGAATAGATTTTCTAATCCCTTGATATGTTCTTTCTTCTGAAGAATCTGAATATCTTTATATATATTCATATATGTTGTAATTGATACTGGACAAAGTTTCTGTAAATATGCCTAATAAAGATTACCTATGGAGATTTATTACTATCTCCTTTATTTAGATTTAATTAGCTTCACATTTAATAACAGTTCATATTTTTTTTCAATGTTCATAAGTTGATACATTATTTATGAAAGCTGTACTTTCGTGCTAGACAAAACAGGAAAGAAAGCTGTCAGAGGTATGATTCCCTCCCCCCTTCCTTTTTACTTACTTCACACTTTCAACCTGTTTAGAAATACGCATAGTATATTCCTAGTACTGCAGAAGAGATTTATCAATAATGGCTGATACTTCAAATTGATTTAGTCTAGCTTTATCCATGTATTGGTTGGGATCAGCATCAGGAAATATATTTTATGAAATTATTGGACTGGCTGAAATTATCTCAGAGCAGGTCATCTGTGGTCAAAACCATACTGAATACTCCAGAACAAATATGTAATCAATAATTTACTCATTAATATTTTTTTTTCCAATTTCATGATCTCTTATGAGTAATTAACATCATTAAGAAAAATTTGCTATGAGAAATACAGAATGAATAGATTTTGTCTTTCAATGCAGTATAGTGCTCCTGTATTTATTTGCATGCTGATAGTAGAGCTGATGATAAACATTTTGCTGGTTTTACTGTTTCTGAAAGGGAAAAGTGTGTGTGTGTGTGTGTGTGTGTGTGTGTGTGTGTGTGTTAGGAAAAGGATTCTTTTTGTTATGTATGCCAAAAAATTGATCATTCGTAATAAAAATGCTGCCACTAAGCAAAATATCCTGCATTTCAGTGTCATCATAGCTGTTTTAACATATACTACTTAATTTTAAATCTCATTCTTTGTTTTTATTCTAATTTCCTCATCTTGTTTAAGTCCCACTGCGCTCTGGAAGATGGGATAAAAGTTGCTGCCAAATATGGTCATAAAAAGTGAAAAGGGAGAGTGTGTTTTTATCTTTTATAAAAAGTCTTTTCCCAATATTTGATAATGTCCTTTATATTCATCTTATGATCACAGAATCACAGATGGGCAGGGCTGGAAGGGACCTCTGAAGATCATCTAGTCCAACCCCCTTGCCGAGCAGGATCACCTAGAGCACGTTGTGCAGGATGGCATCCAGGCGGGCTTTGAATATCTCCAGAGAAGGAGACTCCACAACCTCTCTGGGCAACCTGTTCCAGTGCTCTGTCACCCTCACAGTAAAGAAGTGCCCCCTCATGTTGAGCCGGAACCTCCTGTGTTTCAGTTTGTGCCCACTGCCTCTCATCCTGTCGCTGGGCACAACTGAAAAGAGACTGACTCCATCCTCTCAACACCCTCCCCTCAGATGTTTCTATACATTAATGAGGTCTCCCCTCAGTCTTCTCTTTTCCAGGCTAAACAGGCCCAGCTCTTTCAGCCTGTCCTCATACGACAGGAGGTGCTCCAGTCCTCTAATCATCTTAGTAGCCCTCCTCTGACCTCGCTCCAGTAGTTCCATGTCCCTCTTGTACTGGGGAGCCCAGAACTGGACACAATACTCCAGGTGTGGCCTCTGGAGATGCTAAGACTGGACATGTCTATTGAAGTGGTTAATAGCTCAAAGACAGTGGAAATATTTTGACTGGAATGTATCTCTGTGAAGACTGAAAATCCTTTGGAGAATCTTAGTAAGTTACCAGCTTGTTGTCATATTTGTAAATAAACATAATTATTTTTATAATAATTCAGCAGTGTGTGACATTTATTTTAGCTGGAGATCTCAAACGAGCTCAAAGAACAGCTTTAGGGCTGAGCAGTGACTATATAAATATAAACACTGAGACAAACAGGCAGATTTCCTCTCTATATCATAAGAGCACATATTGTATCACTGCCAAACTAGCAAGCTCTATATACAACAGAATGTCTTTAAAAAAAAAAAAAAAGGGGGGGGGGGAGGAANGGGGGGGGGGAAGAAAAAGGAGAAAAGAACTGACCTTATGAGCCTCTGGCATTCTCTTTCCTTTGATGAAGAGCTATTTCCTATCTGGACTGCACAAAAAAATGTTTTATGAGTAATAGCTTGGCACACCCATTCTTTAAAGTTGCCGTGTTGTACTGGGGTAATCAACTGTTCCATTTCAACTCAATTTGATTTATTGGGACAAATAGAATTACTGATTGTAGGAAAAAAAAAAATATATATATATATTTTCCAGTACTTTGAATGTAAATCAATTTAATTTTGGAATGTGTTTTGAAAGACATTTTGTGTTGGAGGAATTGTTTGTTTTCTGTATCATGGCAAGGGCGTGTTCTCCACCAAACATATATTTCAGACATTGAGTCCTGTAAACATTACTATGGAATGTTGTGGAAAAAAACCTGTGGTATCAGTCCTGCTGCTGAATCAGTGCATTTTTTGGACACTGGCAGAGCCAAGATGAGCTTGAGCAAATTCTGGCTGAAGTATGACCTATTTTTACTGCAGGATTGAATTTATGATTACTGTTTATAAAAAAAATTAAAGGAAGTTTTCAGAAGTGCAGTTAGCTTTTACTCAAAATATAATTGTTTCACTGCTCTTCCTCAATCTTCTTTTATTCTCCTAGAATACTTGCTGGCATATGTATAACGCAAAACTCTATTTACCAGATATAGACAGTGACAGGAGTTTGTGTGTGACAGGATGGGCCACCATACAACTTCTTAGGCAGGCTTATTGCTTTATTGATTTAGGATTCACTTGGCTTCTTGCATGGAGGCAATTGGTTTTTAGAAAGGCTGAAGAACTATGCTCTAGTCATATGATAATCTGTTGTTAGAGAACATATATGAAACATGATGTTTATTCCAGGCCTAGAGACACAGACTTGTAAGCAGTATCCTGCAGCCAATCTGCCCCATTCAAACAACACAGATTCTAAGGACAACCCGAAGAGAAATCACTCAGTTGTAATACCAAATACAAAGATTTAACTCATGACCAAATTTCTGTCAGTACCATCCCCTAGAAAGGAGCCAGTAACCTAGAAATTAAGAATAATTTTCTTTAGTCTCCAACTTTTGGCTCAGGAAACTGCTTTTCCATAGGATTCTATGAGCTGAACTCATTCCACTGAAGCCGTATCTGTACAAAATACAGATTACAGAGCAACCTTCCTTGCAGTGCAGATTATAATTCTTATATATTTATTGGAAAAAAATTATTAATGGGACATTGATTCCCATGATGTATGAGTTAAATTGGTACCATTATATTTCTGTGATCACGAATGCAGGACTGCTAGTACAAGGCAATGAAACTGCAGTTTTACATTTACCATACTCAGGTGGCCACTAGCTTTAGGGCAAAAATTTCATCAGCATTAAACCTTCAGAATTTGCCATAGTGGCTGGCAAACCAAGTCCTCAATACTACAAGAAAATACACGTTTTGGGATTAAACTGAACTACTGCTGTAACTCAAAAATGTTGGGTTTTGATTGTCTTCTGAATCAAGTATGCACAATCTGTTTAAATTGTAATGTGTCCAGAGAAGAGGCCTGTGACGTCTACAGATTGCGAGTTCACTAAGCAGGGTGTAATTAATATTGATGTGCCTTGAACCCAAATATGAGCATACTAAAGTAGTGTTACGAGCAGCAGTAGTATACATGTACTTCATAAGATTATGACAGGATGGCTAGACATGATGGATAAGTGTTTTAAATAAGCATATGAGCAATGTGACTACCATCAAGGTGTGAACCATCAAGGACCACAACCATGATCACCATCCATCAGTTTGTATAGTATAGCATGCTCACAATGAATATGGTGTATAAATGTTTTGTAATGAATGAATTTAGTAAATTTTGTTTGAGAATTTAATATGTGATTTATCAGTCTTCTAAACACTTCCATCATAGTGATATCCAATTCTCTTACACATACGTTACCTAACTTATATCCAATTGCAATAAGGATGCCAAGAAACATTTTTTCCCCTGCTTCCCATTAATCTACTTAGCTACTTTGATTGGTTATCCTTGTTCTTGCACTGGGCCATTAATGTGAGCGCAATCAAGAGCTGTGCTGTTTTGCTCATTTCATTTATTTAGCCGCATTCCTCTTCAGGAATGCCAAATGGATATTTCGTTACCTTGCAGTAACTCAGGTAACTAAAATAATATGTTCTACCAGAAGCAAAGAAGTACAACAAAAATTGTAGTCTCTCTTCTGTCCTGCAGTGTGATGATGATAATATCAGAGAGAAAATTTGTGAACTAGTAACTCTTCAGTCATGGATCTTCTACGTCAGCATAGTTTTGCTGCCAGATTTCTTTAGGAGAGGCTACCTTTGAGAAAATGAAGAGCTTTTATTCCTGTTAATGATGACTGTACGTGGTAAGGAAGATTACTGTTTCTTGTCTTTCTGTTAGCAGCCATGAATGATCACAAAGCTTGAAGGCCAATAAATAGGAAAGTGGCTATTTTGTAAACATCAGGGCTGTGGAATACTCACCCTCTACACCTGCAACTGTTTGAAAAATGTATTTAATAAAGCCTCACACATTTTTAAACTCATTAGTATTTTAAGGAACAACTCATCGGCAAAGGTCCGAACCTCTGGGCATAGTGTGAGGTTGTATGTTCAGCTTCCTAACTAAGTCATCAATTGCTTTAAAACTAGAATGTACTACATTTTGTGCCTCTTTATCTTCCCACAAAATATATGTATGCCCTTGTGTATCTCATCACCTGCTACTGAACAGAATGACCAACCCGTCAAACACATTTTACTGCATGCCTCATTATGACCAGTTTATTGATACTTTAAGCTTAGCCTCTGCTGAGTAAGTTTGTTATGCAATATGCAGTAATCTATTTTGGGAATGTTACTTTCCAAGTAATGTAAAAAACATAAAAATAATAAAAAAATAAGTGCACCTAATTAGATGAGTGGCATGCAATTTGTGTTTTCTCCTTCAACTTTCCTTACTTATGCCTGATATTTTTATTCTATTGCTCTCTGCTCCACAAACATGGGGTCTCCTCTTCTCCCCATACTGCTTGTTATCTTTCTTGTTTCTTTTGGTAGATGTTGTACCAACTTGCAGTCCATTATCATTATTTTTTCCTTAGTCGGATAACTTTAGTCACTTGGATGCCTTCTGTGTGCAAACACAGCTGTCTTTCTTTGCGATTTTGGTGGTCACATTGCTCACACAGTTACATTGAATGCTTATACACTGTGGCTGGCTATGCTATCACAGTGTTGTAAAATAGCTATATACAGTTATTAGCAATATGCACATATATTTGGGCTCAAAGTATGCTAATAAAGCCAGTTACATGCTACCTAATGAACTTATAATTTACAGATGTCACAAGTCTTGGCTTTGGGTACATTCCTGATGCATTTTCACTTTGAAAGATATTTAAATGTCTAATATCCAATGACACATATTTTAAAAACATGCCTCTCATGTTCAGATTTTCCAATATGGTGTCATATTTTAAGAACTAAATGACAATACATCTTTAGCTATCTGTCCTAGGATTCCTCTTGCCTAACTTTAGCTTAGATCAGATGTCTTATTTTCAGATGACTACTCCCTTATGCTTCTATAGTCAACGGAAAGAGAGTTACAACAAGAAATGATTCATCTTTTCCTAAAATAGATGTATCGAGTAGGTAGGCTTCATCACAAGTGACTAACTCTTTAACTGAAAAAAAAAAAATCTAAATTTGATTTAAAGAAAAAAAAAAGACAAACCATCCATAAAAGGGGATTTATAAGGTTTTCTATCCTTTCCAGAGCAAACTGAGGTATATGCAAAATTAGACTATGCATTCTATCATTCTCTATCATTTGGCATGTGCTAAGGTCTGATTTTCATTTCTGAGCTGAGTAAATCACATATTCTGCTATTGCAAGAAGCAGATGAACAATATTGCTTTTTTTAGGGTCTATAAAATGCATCCATATTAACCTTTATGCTAGCTACAGACAACTAACTTGGTAAAAAGGCAATTACTATCAAACTGATTCAAATCTCTCAATACTGCAGAGTTTGAAAAAGTCTCATTCATTTGTTGCTTTGCCAGTACCACTGTTAATACTGCTACTGGTGTCTTTGCTACACCAAAATTTGCACAGGGGATCTTTCTCACTAAATGAGTTACATGAAATGTTGCTAAATTGGATAAGGAGAGATGCTTTCAACTCAAGATTGCAGGAGTTTAGATAAATAATTATTTAATGATGAGGATGCAAAAGTTATTATTCATTTGGAGCAAAAGCTAAAGAAAATGATAAAAATGTAGACATGTTTAACCAGGAAGCTCTTTTTTTTTTCCCCCCTTTCCTTTTCTTAAGGGGAAAAAAAAGAAAGGAAAAAAAAAAAAAAGAACAAATATATTAGGTACTATCCAATGCAGCCTAAAACAGATGATTCAGGATGTAGCAAGGTGAAAGTATTTATACTACTACTGTTTTTTTAAAACTTGAATAAATAAAACCTCTACATCCTATTACCCTGTAATGCAGTTCTGTAGCTCAGCTGTTGCATTACAAAACTTCAAGAATTCTAGAATATAGAGCATTTCATATTGCATTCAGTTATCAGCATACCTTGTCAGAAAGAAAAGCAAGTATCTAATTTTCCTCTTCTAGGGGGATGGTAATACTTCAGTTACTTAGCAGTTTCTATTTTCTTTCTGTTTCTGGCTATAGGCTTTTCAGATTATAGCTTGAATGATTTCTCAGATGAGAGCAAGTGGAGGATTTTTAGGTACTGCATCAGCAAGGTGTTACAAGCTGCCATTTCCTATTACACAGCCTGTGGTATCAAACAGGACAGAATTCTTCATTTTGTCACAACAGCTTGATGTTTTTGAGTTTTTGTTCTGTTTCACTTTTTCCAGACTGATGGCAAATTCTCAGTGCACGAGAGTCTCCACTGAATCTAGTTCATGAATTGTACAGAACCTAGTAGGCACTTGATGAGTAAGTGGTGTGATTTTTCCCTACCTTCCTGGGTGATAAGAGCCTCTTTAAAATCGCAAGGTGTTAATTCCAGACTTTGGTAGAAATTTTAACCTCTTAGCTCACATTGTAGAGACTTGTAGTACAAGCACTAGGGACAGTATGAACAGAGAACGAACTGGAATAGCTGTGCACAAAAGCACAAGCAGGAAAGGCAGAAGTCTTGGATGGCACCCAGGCCAGCTGGCCATTAGGAACACAGCATATCCACAGGCAGCTTCTCAGGACACCCAGGTCTAGAGGAGGAAGGAATCCAAAAACAAGGGGCAGCCTCTATTGTTATCTTTGTTCTTGTACACATATTTTGTTCTGTCCTCCTAAGTCTTCATTCTAAAAGTCTCATGAAGATTTTGGTTTTCTTTTCAGGCCAAATGCTTATTTTTGCCTCTATATGAACAGTTTAAATTCAGATAAGGATCACAGCAGTTCCAGATAAACAAAATTAAAATCTTTTTTAAATATCAATTAAAATGTAACCATTTTTTATCTTTATTATTAAGTATAATGCCTATGACTTTTCAGGAATTATCAATGACCCATACGTTGCCTTAGGTCTGTATAATTACCAAGAATCCCTCAAACTGTGTGGTTAAAATTTGTAACAGAGTTGAACATCCTGAAGAAAGCTTTAAAATAATATCATTGCATTAGAAATGTTCACATTTTCCTTTTCTCATTGCAATGCATTGTGTCAAATGTGTCTTTTTATCCCCTTTGAAAAGAACCAACAACACAAACTCTATGGACACAGAGATGACACATATAGATTCAACTTTGCCTTTTCATTCAAGGCATAAGCGTATGGTAGAATGAATATGGCAAGTTGGAGTGTATAAATCCTGCTTCATTTGAATTCAGTCTGAAGCACGGAATGCCAAATTACTAATGGCCTGTTACTTGTCAGTCACAGGAATACTTACTTTCTTTAGAAAATGAGAGTAGTGTCTGGAGTTGAGAAATAATGAGGTGGACAGCAGCAGAAGTGGACAATGTATGAAAAGACGAGTAGTATATTGTCATATTGGGTTATGTACCTACTATTGTAGGACCTGCTGATTTCAGTTCAGGTGCTGCCTTAATCATGCTGCAAACAAATTTGGGCCAGTCTCTGTGAAAAATACTTGAAAGGCACTGGAAAAGCATGACTTTGTAGGTGTGCAGCTAGAGAGGTTAAACTGGAGAGATCAGATATTTCTCCCTGGCACCTGCTTATCTGTTAGGTGCTAAGAAAACTAATGGACATTGTGATAGAAGTTAACTTCTTCCTCAAAGTTCAAAGAGTTAAGTGCAGAATTTTTAGGCTCCTATTTGAGTAGGAGGATATTCCATAAAAAGGATGGAGTGGATGGGCTTGAGAAAAGGTTGATCTACAGCCAATGGAGTGAACTGGGGAGATGGACTAGTTTAGGTATAAAAGTACAGGACAAGTCTTTAAGCTGAGTTTTATACTCAGATCTCATGAAGTGTGAGAAGTAAAAATGACGAAACATTGGTTGTAAGCAACCACACTGTAATCCATTTGGTGACATTTCTGTTGTCTTTTCTACAGATGTTTCAAACGGGGAGTTTTATTTTCATTTAGTTTCTCGTAAATACATCAACTTCACAGTTATTCTTAGAGCTGATGGGAGCTAACCATCAAGTGCTTCTTGAACTGGCGAGATCCCATAATCTTTTCTTAGCTAGTGTGTATTATCAAATGTATATCTGTATATTGGACTAACTTGAACACACTTCATGTTCTTAAACAGATTTTAAGTGACAACTAGAATAATGTGCCTTATGTCACCTTTCAGAGAGAAAACAAGTCGCAATCTTTCTCTCTCTCTTTTTTTTTTTTTTATTTTGGTTTGGTTTTTTGTTTATTTGTTTGTTTGTTTCTTATGCTGGTAATTATGTTTGCTTGCTGTGATTTATTCACCTGAATAAATAAGACAAGACCTTAGTCTTCACCCATCTTCACCCATGCAATATATAAAAGGTTCTACAGGTTTACAAACATTTCTTTGGTACCTACATAATTTGGCTTATATACTAGGTCTACCATTATTGGAGTGCAAAAAACTAATGAAATGGCCTGGAAAATAGCTGTGCTCTATCTTCAACTGTGAAGTTAGAGTTACCAAACTGCTTGATTAGCAGCCAGATTGAAATAGTTAATTAGGCTTTCTGCTAATATAATTGTATGACATATTGAATTAAAGTAAAGACTTTCAGCATACATTCAAATTTTGACATCTGAACAGATTAAAACATAAAATAAAAAATCCTCTGCTATTTAGTCATTAAGTAAATGTTCTTATTGATTTCATTTTATCGTGTGAAAAAGGAAACAAAAGAAACAAAATACTTAATGAAACTCTTACATACAGTTACCATGGCAACAAAAGTTGCTCAAACCATGGCAGTCTGTTGAAGAATCTTTTAAATATATAATTTTTAATTCTAGACAAGTCTCTCTATGTATCAGTTTTGATATAAAGAAATTATTTTCTCTGCAGTACTAAATCAAATGTAAAAACCTGAGATTTACCTTTTAGTGTATATTGAACAACTGAGCATATTATGCAAAATAAAAAATAATAATAATAAAAAAAGAATTTACCTTATCACAGCTTCACATGAACTGGTGGCTGTCTTAGAATTACGTGGAATATCTTGAGTTGGAAGGGACCCACAAGGATCATAGAGTCCAACTCCTGGCTCCGCACAGGACCACCCAAAAACCAAACAACATGTCTGAGAGCATTGTCCAAACGCTTCTTGCACTCTGGCAGGCTCAGAGCCATGACCACTGCCCTGGGGAGCCTGTTCCAGTGCCCAACCACCCTCTCAGTGAAGAACCTTTTCCTAACACCCAGCCTGAACATCCCCTGTCACAGCTCCATGCCATTCCCTCAGGTCCTGTCGCTGTCACCAGAGAGAAGAGATCAGCGCCTGCCCCTCCGCTCCCCCTTCTGAGGCTCTAAAATAACCCAGCATGCTACTTGACAGGTTTTGGAAATGTAGGCCTAACTCAGGCCCCAAACCACTAGCACATACTACATTTCTGAATCACTGTTTCTAAAATCCATGTCATATCACGATATAGAACTTAACATAGTGGTGTCTCTTTAGGGTATGATGGTCTTAGTGAATTCAGTCTGTACACGAATTTCAATTAAGTCCAATTTTACTTCTCAGAATAGTTTAAATTTCTGAGCTGCATAGTCGCCAGTGTACTAGACAGAAGTCCTACTTGAACTTTAGAGGGGAGAGAGGGGCTCCTGTGAAAATTTTGAGTGCAAATATGAAAGCATTACAGGATCTGGCCCATTGGTAAGAATAGCTATTTGGCAGGCAGATACTGACTGCATGCTCTAGGTGCAGCTTTTGGATAAGTCAGGCATGGAGCAATGTGGACACCATTGAATGTTAAGTAATGAATGTTTTGAAGCCTCATTCAAGGAAAATGTTGCTGTAATTTGAAAGTCCTGTGGTTTTGTTTGTGACACTTTTTAAAGTTTTTATCTATAAAATGTGATACTAGATATAATCCTGTTAGTATTTTTTTAATATAGTTGACAAATATATGTAATAAATGTTTGATTTTCATAGTCTTAGATCTCTTCTGGTATACAAAAGGGATATTAGCTAAAGGAAAAATATGGTGTTAATCACCTATTGATTACAAGACTTTCTCCTCCAAGAAGAATAGGGCGTGTGTGTGTGTGTTTTTCCCTTTCCTCTTTTTTTTCCAGAAAAAAAAATGTAGTCAAGTCGGCAAAAAGTAAACTAAAATTTCCTTTATTTTTACTAAAATTTTTGCAAGAAGTTTACAAAATCCTGTTCTTCACTATTTGCTTAGTAATAAATATCTGTCCTATCAGGCTGCTGAACTGTAACACCACACAAATATATTTAGTCAAGAAAAATTTGAAATGTTACCTCAGTTTATTCAAGCTATTGCAGTTTGGGAAACTCAGGAGATTCTGATTTTGGTTTATGTCTTACAACAAATTGTTACAATACAGATGAATTTCATATATGTACACTAAGTGTTAAGATTAGAAATACTCATGAAATGAAAGGTATCACTGATAGTGACTGGTTTACATGACAGCTTGTGCATTTGAGGAAAATGGAAAGGAAGGAAATACTTTCTTGCACCATCAAAGCATAGGTAATGTTGGCCTTGATATGTTAGACTGCCATGTGTCAAGTTTAGAGGTAGAAAGTTGACCTGAATTAGATGATCTACAAAAGTTTCTTCCAAACTTCTTTTATATGACTAATCTATTTAAAAAATTTCCCTCTGATCTATCTAATCACTCTCTGTAATGGTTCTACATATCTTCTTTTCTATCCCCTCAGACTCTACAATGGAGAAAAATTAATCTATTCAAATAAGAAGTAAAATTACCACCTCAACTTAAAATGGATTTGAACTGAAGTTAAGCAACAGGACTTCGCCCTTCTTCAGCTGAGAACAAGACACAGGTTGAAAAGTTCATTATGAAATTGTCATCTTGATGATGTCCTTGTTCTTTGTGTATTTTAAAAGCTAGAAAGACAAAACCTCTACCAACATAATTCCATAAAAAATCACTTAAAAGACTTTTTATCCTCTGCCTACACCTCTAAAAGAATGAATTCTTTCTTTGCCGAAGAGGGCTTGTTCTACTCAGTAATATTATCTTTGTCCCCAGGGTAGTCTCTGACTTTCGGAGCCTGACAGCTTCATCAAAATTTCCAAATTGCATTTTTTCTGTTTCAAAGCAAAAGGTTTTTGCTAACCTCTAACTGGAATCAGGTCACCAGCAGTTCTCAACCACTGAGCCCCAGTGCTGATGAAGTTTTCATGCTGACCCTTTCATGACAGTAGTTTGTGCTGGTCTTATTTTCTAACCATACCCAATAGAATAGATGTAGGTGTTTGAGTCAGAAATGATCACATAGGCTTGGGTGGGATAAACATGACATTCATTTAGTTAAATACTGGCATTTGGAGAGCTCACTGTTGCAAATAATGTGCTAAACCACAAAGATGTTACTGCTGCTTTAAGGTACATATATATTGCTTCTGATACGTGTGTGTATGTGTGTGATGGGAGTGACAACAATATGACTAAGCCTTTCAGTGAACTTTAGCTGCTTATGTTTTACTGCATAGACAAAAATATTAAAAGATATACAGAAAGAAATCTGCTGTTTTTCAGAATAATGGAAACTAGACTCACTTGCACCCTGTGGCTGTTTTGCCTTGCCCAGGTACACTGAGAGAGATCTGGCACAATCAAAGAATTTTTTTTTTTCACTTTTTTTCGTGAGGGAACCTATAGAGCTCAACAGGCTGACATAGATTAACTAAATTAAGAGCTTAAAATTACAGCCTCCTATTTTCCACCAGAATGACTATTTCAATTAATAAAGTTAATAGCTAATTTATTTTCATATTTCCATCAGCCAGAACCTGCAGCATATAAAGACATTCAGTCTGATAACAATGTGTCAGAATGGTTTTACATTGGTATCTCTGGACTGTGAGTGCTAGCTTGTGTGAAATTAGGATAACTTTCTCTCATGACAGTTTCAGGATTATAAGGAAATGGAAAAGTTGGAATGAAATTGGCTTAGGACTCAACGGGATGTATCAATTATGTTTTCCAACAGTGGCTGTTTACAAGCTGAATAAAGCTGACCAGTTTATTTGAGTTGTGCGTTGTTAAGCTAGCCATAAGTCAGAAACAGTAGAACAAGAGCTGAGAACTGCCCTTCTCCTCTTTTGCAGAGGTAATAACCTCTGTTTCTCCATAACTGATATTTGATAATATGCATCATGATACAAAATGCCAATAAATAATAAAACAAATACTAACTAACACACTCTATTTCCTTAATCCTCATCCTTTCCAGAAGATCTTAAGCACCAATCCATCATCCAAATTGTCAGGTGCCTTTTTCTTTGGTAGCACTAATTCAATATTGTGAAATCGATTCAGTGATCTGTAGCGGTACTTACACTACTCCTCTGCAAATACAAATTGCCACATTGATAACAGTGAAATCAAGACAACACAAGTTTTACATGTATTCTGCACCCAGTCCTTTATGATAAAGAAAGTTGGTTAATTTTAGTTATAACCACTAATTTAAATCGTCCCTGTGGAATTTTATATACTCTGGAAAGCTTGTGGAAGTTCAAAAGCTTTGACAAGTCATCGGTTTATTAGACTACAATTTATACCTGACCAAGTTAGCATTAGACTAGAGTATTAGAGCAGATGCAGAAGTGAGAGGACGACAGTGTTGCAGCCTGCTGGTTCCTACTGCTGTAAATCCAGTAGAAAGTGGAGAGCACAGGCGTGTGAGGAAGTTATGAGGAAGATGGCTGCAGGATGACAGGATCTATCTCTGGTATTCAGACTGCTGAAAACATCTGGACAACTAGGTAAAATCCTTATGCAAAAGCAATAGTTTCTTGAACACACAGTCCTTTCTGGTAACTACCTAGAATTCCTCCCCCCCAAAAACAACAACAACAACAAAACATTGAAAAGAATCAATGTCTTCTCTGCTTCTCTTTGATGAACCAATTTAGCTATCTGTTTCATGAGGAGACCATTTGCAATACATATCATATCACAGAATCTCACAATTCTGGTAATCAACAAAGAAAGGGAAGCCCAACATTTGTGGCTGTATTTAGCTGTGTATGTGGTTGCAAGAGGCAAGGTTTCTATTTACAGACTTGCTCTCAGAATTCTATTTAAGGAAAAAAAGAGAAATCAGCTGAAGAAATAGTGCCGATTGTGTGATCAGGCAAATTCAAGTTGATACAGAAGCCTCCTCCAGCAAAGATTAAGACATATTCTGCAAGGATATTAGATTATTTTTTTTTTTTCTGGTTGTGCATAACATTTCTTGGGTATGGAGTGCAAAGAAAGAGGAATGCCCTCAGTGAAATAGCCTCTGTACAGAAAAGCACTGGGGGGGAGCAGGGGAGGGGAGCATTTCCACACAAAATTTTGTGTTGAAATCCCGTTCTGACTGCTTCATTCATTACATGTTACATTGTTTCAAGGTGGCCAAGGAAAATCGTACCAGTGGAGTATTCTAGTATATCCTTAATATCCCAAGGGCAATCTCACATGGTATCATTCACATTTTTCTTGCAGATGGCATCTATTGCTGTGGTGTTTTTAGTAATTCCCTGAGGTGAAATTGCATGACAGAATCATACATCCAAACTGTCAGAAGGAGAAAAGTCAACACATTTATGATAAGTGGATGAGAACTTTCTTGTTTGTTTTGCTGTTGACATTTTGTTTATTTGATAACTTCTACCACACAAACCATCAGTGGGATCAACTCATGATATTATCTGCTTTGTCCTCCTGTGCCTAAAGCTGTGTCCAATTAAGGAGTTTTGATTTACAAGGCTTTTTAGAGGTTTTTGTTTTGTTTTGTTTTTGTTTTTAATTCTAGTTTCTCATTCTTCACGTTGTCTAAAGCACAGTTTCAGATTCACCTGAAATTTACCTCTAGCATGCTAATACATTGGAATTAAGAAATCTGGCAATATTTTAAGTCAAACCTCTGGATTTTAGGATTTCAAACCTACTACAGTCATGAGTTTCAGTAAAAGATTAAGTAAGGATAGGTGGAATAATAGGTTCACCGAATTCATATTAGGTTTATGTTGTAAAAATTTTATGTCTGCACTATGAGCACCTCATATTTTTAAATTATAAATGGTGCCATCATTTGACTTACATTTGTGTTATATTATTTGCTTTGTTTTTTCTTCCCCTTTT
>VXAL01017254.1:32104-47333 GCA_013399475.1 Chauna torquata | reverse complement strand
AGTATTTCTATCAAATTGAAGAGCTGAATTTTTGTATACTGAAGATTACACAGGTTCTTTTATAAACACGGGCTTTTAAAGATTTTTTTGCTGCCTGGAAGCGTCCTGGAAGTGTGCACTCATACATCACCACCGCTACCTTTGGACCATGTGAACACACTATAAATCTAGATTACTCTTCTCCGAAGTAAATGACTTTGGTATAGAATGTTGCTTCTCATTAAATTTGNTAGGTTGCCTGACTTCCTACATATTAGGAAAGCATGGATGGACATTACAGGAATCTTGCAAATTACACAGTTCAGCCAGACAAAAAGACAGGGTCATGTAGGTTCTCCGTGACAACAAAGGGACAGAAAATCAAACAGGTTTAGATGTGAGATGTTACTGTTACAAAATGGGCATCTTGTCCATGGAAGTTGTACTTGAAACTTCACAATGACATCATGCAACAGAGGATGTCACATCCTTTAAACTCAAGAAAGATTGCTAGAGGCTAAATCAAGTAACTTAGGAGAAGATTTTATCATGGAATTATCATAGACCATGCTTTCTCCATGCTTCAGTCTTACGCTGATAGTGCTGGAGGGCAGGTATGGAAGCAGAACAGGTGTGGGTGGGAGATATGAACTTTGAATAAGGATAATTTATAATTTTATTACTTCTTTTTCAGCCTTTTACAACTTTAGTTCTTGAAATATGATTAAAGTTGATAAGAGATTGAAGTGATGCACTGGGGCATCTAAACTCTGGACAAGAAAATGCTCTTGTAATTCTTACTTAGGATATGGGTACTTTTAGCTAACTAGGGAGAGAGAGAACAAGAAGGAGGTAGATTATTGTTATCTAATTTATGTCAGAAATGAAGAGATGAAACTGAAGGAGGAAAACAGAAATAAGAGAAAGCATAGACACTATTAAAGACAGGCAAAGTCAGTGGTTCAAAGCATGTTTTCCTAAAATACACTGATACATATATACAACCTCATTAAAGATGACTTCAGATTATGACCTTTAATATTGCTGGGGAGACAATTATTGTTAGAAGAGGTAGTTAGTAACTTCTCTTCCCAGCTCTGCCTTGTATTTAGTGAATCAGGAAAGATGAATATGCTACTACATTTCCTGCTAAAAACTGGATCCAGAGGAAATAAAATATGGTAAAGAATGGATTTTCACATTTGAAACAATACATATGTACCGTGCAAGGTTTTAGGCTGAACTGAAGACCTATATTTTAAAGGCAAACCTCATATATTTTAGACTGGTTCTACCAGGTGGGTAGTAGTAAGTCTCTAGTTTCAGCCAGTGAACATAAGAAATAGCACTGCAGAAAGCTTTTTATTCAAATATATATGTCTTCTCTAGTTTATTTTCTCTAGAAATAGGTTAAACTGATTTCACTGTCATCGTGCAGGAATTACCTNTTTTTTTTTTTTCAACATCACTATCTTCTTGATCAATCAGGTAAAAAAAAAAACCCAAAATGTTTTATATATGTACTTTATTTCAAGTAATTTAAAGATGCAAAATAAACTGTATATATATACCTATATATATACATATAAACCCTAACTGCTTTTCTGCCAATAAAATTAGCTTTCACAGGCACAAAGTTTATGTGCTATGAAATAAACGTCATTGCAGTGTATGCAACGTTTCAACCTCATGTATCAAACTCTTAATAAAGAGATGTTTCTGAATACACAATTCAGTCTAGCCTGCAGCTCCACCACTTCCAACTAGTTCATATGGCCTTCAGTAGAAGAGTAGAAGAGACTTAAGAGTTAACGTGATCTAGCAATGTATTTTGTGTTATAAACATTACTCCGACATCCTGAAATGGCCTTGGTTCAATTACCTAAACTTGTCCAAATTTTCCCTTGATCTTAATGTGACTAGTAATACTTGCCTACCTACCTGACAGAATTAATTAGTTAATTTTGTAATTAGTGTATGATTATCTTACTGTCAGCAGGAGCACTTGCACCAGAGCACAGCGTGTTTCCATGCTTCATGAGTTAGTACTGCCAGCAGCGGATGCACACAGCTTGGCAGTCTATACAAATTCAACACTGTGTACCTCCATACTTTGTCAGACATGGAGAGTGGAGCCCATGTGTATTCCTGAGCTACCTTCAACTGACCAGGCAAATTTACATGATGCAGTAGAGATTTAAACAGGAACACCTTTCTCTAACTCAATCAAAATAACATAACCTGCATAAACAAAGTTGTTTCAGTTTGTGGCTACACTACGGCTTCCAGGGTGAGTCTGCTGGAGGTACTCTGCACAGTGCTCTGCTGAATAACACAAAGCCCTCCCTCTGTCATCTCAAATTTCATGTTGTTATGCTTTACTTTTGGTGAAACCCATGCAGGTCCTGAGAGAGACAGAACAACCTATCAGCATCTTAAATATTGGGCTGGAAATGTGTCTAGATTACAGAAGAAATCAGCGACAGGTATCTTTGGCATAATTGTTAGGAAAGGGAGAACAGATACTGTTCTATGCACTGGTGGCATCAACTAAAATACCTCCACCCAGTGCATCTCACCTTTCTCCTAAGGAATTTCAGATGCATAATTACTGGAAAAAATGTCCAATCTTTAAATTCCGTGTCCCTTTAACCCTTTTTCTCCATGCCTGTCTGTCAGATCTTTCCACATATAACTGAATAACAATATTGCATATTTAATCCAGAAGTCTACCTGATGGGAGTTAAAATCACTCCAAGAGAGATTTGCTTCACCAAATCCTTGCTGACTATCAAATCTCTCAGTTGTCTAAAGCTCTTTGGAATAATCAAAGGGAAGAAAAACTGGCAAAGGTGTGGGGATGGAGGATTTTTTTTTTTTCTTGTCTTGTTATTTTCTTTACAGCAAGAAGTTACTGAGCTGGAAAAAGCTATTAGGACCCAAAGAGGGAGATCTGGTGCCTCCTACTTACTTGGTGGGGCCATGACTGTATCTCATTTATATTCTAGTGGATTGGCCTTTTGTGGCCTGCTGAAAAACCATAAAGGCGATGACAGCAAGAATGACTGCATCGCAAGTGCACCCTTTCTCATTTCCATCTCTGCTCTCCTCTGAGTCTGACATTATTAGAAAGTCAAATGCAATGACTGCAGGGGTTCTTGCTTTTCTCTCTCTCTCTCCTTTTAGATTTTGCTTTATTTCATGCCACAATCCAGGCTCTCTACATTCCTGTTCACAGTCCTGCCACTTCCAGATGGGCCCACGTTACCAGTGAAGTCTCTCTCTTTTGCTCTCCCTGCTTTTTGTCTGAAACCATTTCATCAAAACTCAGCTGTTTCTGTAATATGGAATTTAAGCTTGAGATACTTTTCTGATGATCTTATTCATAAAAAAAAAAAAAAAAAAAAACAAAAAAGTTAAAATTAAAAAAGTAAAAATTCCTCACTATTCATACATAGAGTTAACCATGATGATGACTTTCTATGTATTTGCACCTTAATGCCTTCCTTGGGTTTGGGGCTCAAGGGAATTATAATCCTACTGAAGGACATCACTTGACTCAGTAAGATGACTCTAAAGATAATGTGACTGAAGACTGTAATTGTGAATGAGTTAACAAAACGTGTAGGAGAGTTTTAACACTAACAGAAACATACGATTAAATGAAGAGCTATGATTTGAAGATTTTGAGAAAAATCTTATTTTGAACATACAAGTATGAGATATTGATCTATCCCTTTAATCACCACACAAATGTTTCTGAACTTGCTTTCAGTAAGAGGTATCACAGTAGAAATAAGGAGGAAAAAAAAAAAAAAAGTCTAGTTAGTGGTCTTTGCTGACTGACTGGAGATGAACAGGAGATGCAGGAAAACTGTTTTAAAGCATTCTAAAGCTACATGTAAAGGAAATAATAGGCAAAAGACTGATGTGGACAATTAACATGCAGACAAAAAATGAATCTCCACATCAGAACTGTGAATGAGGAGAAGCACTATTCAAAGGACTGTGTTTTATGGGAAGTGTTTAAGCAGTATATAAAAAGCAAATAAATGGAATGCCATGACATTTACTATGCATTGGTCTTTCTATGCTGCATGGACTTTAAAGAGCCTAGGGCAATTTCCTGTCAGCAGGATTTGTCCCAGAGTCCTTGACCAAAATTTGTCTTCCTCTCTCTTGCTGTGCTGCATGCTGATTTTTCCTGGTCTGTTTGTTTGCCAGCATCTATCGCAGAAGTAAATTTATTTCAGTAATGATTGTGGATACACCGTTGTAGGACAAGGAATGTTGTACAGAAATTAGGAATGAAAAATATTATTATTTCTATTATTATGTCATAAACACAGAATTTGGAATTCCAACTAGCATCACACAAGTTCAAAGACCCAGCCTTTGAGATTCAGTGTTCTAGTTCTGCTTCTGAAGGTTATAAACCTGAACCACCCTATACGGAAACAGATCCAAACCTTTTCTACTCCCAGATTTATGGTCAACTTCCCATTGTGCAAAATTCTGCTTTTCTTCCTCTTTAGAAGGTCTAATATTAAAAAGAAAAAATGATATTATTAATTAAAAAAAACAGTGTTAATGTTAATTATATAACATTATATAGCTAATATAACATATATAGGTAATGTACCACCACTGAGCAAAAAAAAATCCCTGTGTAAGTGGAATATCTAGCACAAAAAATACCGACCTACAGCAGGTAAGCATTTGTGTTCAGTGTTATTAAAGAATACGGAACACAATGGGTTTCTTTCTTCGTGTATCTTTACTTTAACAATGATTTGTTTATATGTGTGGCTCTTATCACCAGCTTTCTGCTACCCTACCCTGCAAGGTGCTGTCTAGCAGAAGACGTCTCAGTGGATTCCATGAGTTGGAGGATCAGAAGGCTTTCCCCTCCTCTGCACATTATTATCTCCTCTTCTATCAAACCCAAAAGTGGGCAAGTTTCTGGCTTACTCTGTGTATGCTTGACTTTCATGGTGCTCCAGAGTGGACTTTTGTACCCGTGGGGACTTGTGCTAGCACAGTAAGTATTAAGCAGTATGGCTACTGCCTGGAGGCACTGGAAACTGCAGCACCTTCAGTTAAAGCTTCAGTAGCAGCACATCTCTCCTCTGAGATTCGCAAATGCTCTTGTTTCTAGGAACTAGTTATACTGTGCACTGATTGTCCTGAGTTGGTAGCTCCCTGCACAAATAAACCTTCAAGCACCTTGCTCCACAGCCTAATGCTCAAATGTTACAAAGCACTTTAGCACCTGTCAGTATAAACCACCTACAACCAAAGAAATGGCAGAGTACGTGGGGCCTTGCGGCTGAGTGTGATGAACAGGCCATGGCCTTCAGACATATGAGAGTGTCTGGTAGTGTTGCTGCTGTATCTGGGGACCAGCTGGGCTCAACAGGGCTGGGCGAGTGGTTCCCTGAGCAAAGGCAGCTTCTGAAGCAGACGCAGCAGCAGCAGCAGCAGCAAAACACCGATGCTGCTGTTACCGTGGAGACAGCCAGAGAAACCGTGACTGTGTGTGTGTGTGTGTGTGTGTGTGTGTGTGCGCGTGAGGGGGTGGCTCGAGGAAGGAAAAGTGGGGTAAATGTCAGGAACAAGCGTTTTCTGGCCTATTTTACATGCAGAGTCATGGCTTTGTTCTGCTTTACCCAGCCATACTGCAATTCCCCATTGTACAAATGGGTAATGGCAACGGGTTCAACAGGAGCTCTGTACAAAAGATCAGGCATCTTCCAACTACTTCTATTGCACCCTCCCCTTTATAAACAGGACTCCATAAGGACTTTTTAGTGCCTTGTCTTGCAGAGGCACCAGAAGAAATAAGTCAAAAGACAATGATTACAGCTGAATTGGACATCAGTATTTACCAGAAGTAACTCCCTGTTTACAAAAAGCAACTCCTTCTACTCTATTGTTTCACGTTACATAAAAAATATTTCCATAACATTTCTTTAGCAACTGTATGAACTCTCAGTGAAAGGACTCTGCAAAGGTCATTGCTGCTGAAGGAGGCTGAGTGGAAATTCCTTTCTGCACTGTCCTTGCACAGACCATTTCTGTTCTTTATGTGCTGTATTCAGTCCCTGTGATGTCTTTACTATTATGTTCAAGGGGCGATCTTTGTATTCAGACCTTAGAAAAGGTTAATGGTTATTACTGCTCTTTTCTACTGCAGGTAGAGTTCAGAATGGTAATTCAGATTCATGTCTGTACCTGCATATCAGCTGGACTTGCACTGTATCCCTCTATCAGCCCACCTCAGACCTGATTTTCTACTCCTGTCCTTACATAGGGCCACAATGCCACATGCCTCTTGCACCTGGTAAACCTCCTTGCTCTTGGATTCATTGTCCTTTATTAAAAGCATCTGGTATGACCTCAAGGCTTGGAATTCTCTCTCAAACATTTTCTATTTTATGGTTTTTTAATATTTCAAATTAAACCAGGATTGGCATGCAGGTGTCCAAAGAAAACAGTATCTTTGCAACCCAATTTACAGATGTACTGTTTTCCAAACATGTTAACTCTGAATGATCTTAAATACATTTTATATTAGACAAATACAAGGAAAAGTGTCATACTTACTGACCTAGTGTGGCATGGCTGGTACGGAAGTTATGCACTACCCAGTCATAGTTTCTTAAGATTTTCTTTTACAAGGATCTCGTTTTCAGTTGTTGATACTTTTGCTGATTTTAATAATTTGGGCTAAATGTTTCCATTAAACATGCTGTGATTGGGTGAACTCACCTGGAAACTCATTTCAAATAAGACAATCCTATACGTTATGAGCATGTATATTGCTTTGTCCAAATGAAAACATTATTCCACATTCCCCACTTAGAAAATGTAGTGTCTCCATTTTCACTCTGTAGGTGTGAGAAAGTTTTGTTTATTTGTTTGTTTTGGTGTTGTTTGTCACCAGGGAAGTCTTCTTATATTTAGAAGAAATACAAATATATCTTAAAAAAAAAAAAAAGTAAAAAAGTTACAGTTTNGAAGGGAATATAGAAAAGCCAAAACGTATCCCCACTGAGAACGCCGACCCACAGCTTCAAATGGATTAGCTAGTGTGGCTAAACAAGTAGGCTCTGACACAGTACAGCGCCTAAATGTGGCAAACAAAGCAAGAGCTATCAGTTTTTGAAAACTGTACTTTGGTAAGCTGGATATACGGAATGCTTGATATATCCCCCAGAACAGATAATTTGTATACGGCCACTTCAGCTTTCCAAATAACCTTCAGTCTAAAATTCCAGAAATACCTCAATATTATTTGGTTGTTATTCTTACTCAAGTCATACTATTCATAATGGAGAATATAATGTAGGTATTAAGAGGTCAAGGAAGTCCAGGATACCTCTATGGAAAGTACAGGACTGCTGTATAACACCTCAGAACATTTTACCTCTTAACAAAAAAAAAAAAAAAAAAAAAAGGAAATCTTCATCATGTTTTCTATAAGTTATTCTGGATTAATCTTTCTATGGTTATTGCTTGAAAAACCATTAATATATCTAAAAAAGTGCCTCTCAGAATTTCTCCAATGGGAAAAGAACTTTATGATGAAAATAAAGCCTGTCCCTTAAAATAGAAAACAGACTGTGAGTCCATCTGGATATATTGCCCAGGAATTTATAAAGAATAAATTTGTCTTATATGTTCACCTGTTTTTAGATAAGAATATTTTCCCCTTGTGCTATGTACATGTGGGTGCGGTGATTTAAGAACCTTTCCCTGATAGCACAGATCGATGGATCTCTCTTTCATCTACCACTAGATGTCATGCACTGATATCAGTCCCAACTGTGCAGGCCAGGATCTCAGGTCGAGATATAGAAATATCTGAAGAGTCTTCCCTTTATGACTTTTTTTCAGTTTTTCTTGTCATTTAAAATGTCAGTGGTTACATTATTTTAATTCTGAAAAAGGGGTGACATTACAGGTAGCAATCACTGATGGGATGCATGACATCCAGAAATATCAGACAAAGATAATGAAACAGAAATGTACAAGTGTAGTGGCTAAAACTAAATACAAAGTAAGACAAATATGATGTCTTCTGAACACTTGACTATTTATTTTAGCAGATTTTCTGCCATGCTGTCAGTGCGAGCCTTTTCTAAGTGGTATTCAGCTGTGGACTTACATATTTCTAGTATTAGAAAATAGTTTCCCCCAAAGTAAATTATCTCAATTCTTTAAAATATTACACAGTGTTTGTAAATATCTGTTGGTTGTTTTAATGCTTGTGAAAGCTGAATAGAAATATTGCAACAATTTTGAAAGAGAGTAGAGAGAATCTTAAAGAGCAGCTTGACCATTAACATTTTTCTGTAGGTGGTGAAGGTAATAATAGCAGCCAAATTCACTTCTGGCATCTTTTAGAAGCATAGGTCATGCCTACCCCCATTTTATATTAGGCTGTCTGTTTTGGGGAGATACCTGAGAGTACCAGGACTGATAAAAAAGTTTCCTTCAGAGCATTTTTCCCAGCAGAAAATTGTTTGTTCAATACATTATACATTTTTTTTCTCTGAAAATGTCCTTTTTACTGAGAAAAAAAATATTGTTGTTCTTTCTTTTTCAGTTTCAAGCCAACTTTTTGGCATTGAATCCAAGTCTATTTGGATTTTGTTATTACCAAATGAATGAAAAAGTTAACTATTTTTAAAGAACAAGTTATACAAAAAAAAAAAAATCATCAGAAATAGGCATGGAAAAATTGTTTTTTAACTGTGTCTCTGCAGAAGCCCTTTGAGATATTTTTTTTCTATGTCATTTTATAATGAGGTAAAGTGATTTGCCTCAGTTCATGTAATGCATTGGTGACAGAAACAGAAATAGACTCTCAGCACTCAGATTCTCAGTCTTTTGTTTTAACTGACTGCTCCCAGTTAAACAGCGAGCAATATAATTTTAAGGTCCCAGCTCTCTCAGTGCCTCTGTATGATTGCCTAATAATGCCTCCTCCCAAAGATATGTATAACACACAATTTAAAAACAGACTAGATATGTGGAGAACAACAGAAAACCATGGAAACAAGATGAGGTTAGTGGCACAAGTCCATGCACTATATATATATTGAATGCTGCAGTTACTTCACTAAGCAACAGCTTAATATATGGTATAAAAATAAATGTTAGAACATTTTAAAATTCTAGATCAGACAAAAATCACATAAAAAGACACAAAAGCCCAGTACAGTGCCAGTAACCATACTACCTTGATAAAAATCTTTGCTGCTGACAGAGTCAGGCTTGATGTTGTTTACTAGATTCTGAAGTGGCTCAAAAGCCACCCTTTATAAAATTAGTATAATAGAAAAAAGTAACTCACTCAATCCTCCAGTTACTACTTGATTTTATTGAATTTCTGTACTAATTTCTGCTAAATTAGAAACAAAATTAAATTTACTTCATTGCCAAGTTGTCATCATCCTTTTTTCTTTCAAACCACATTAACAAACAAAATGAAAGTTTTCAGATAATATTTATATTCCGCAAGAAAATACGACTGCCTGTTTTTTGTTACCTGAGAGAATGAAATATTTGTGATTGATACCCCAGTCCAGTCTTGGTGAGTAACAGTGAAAATAGAACAATGTACACTTAAATGAACAGAGGCACATGGTGATCTAGGGAGGACTGTGACTTTAAATGCCATGGTATGATCTCTCACTATAAAGGAACAAATTTCATGTTAATAAAAATGAAGTACTTCAAAGCACTGAGTTGAGCCATATGTGTCAGAACTAGTGGGATAGCTGCTGAAAGGTCAAATGTGCTGAGTATACAAAGGTTTCACAGAACATGACAGATATTCTTCAGCTGAAAAATCTTCTGTTGGAGAATGTAGATTCTTCAAAATCAAGTATTTATCAGCAATGTTCCAGCATTACCAGTGTCCTGACAGAAAGTCAGGAAGGTTCCAAAAAAATCTTGCCTGCCAAAAAGGGGTCAATACCTGACTCCTAAGCACTTGTCAATTTTCTGGGAACCCTTTTGGGCAGCTGGTGAGCCAGGACTGAANTGTGTGTCTGTGTGTGTGTCTGTGTGTGTGTGTGTTGGAGCTGAAGGGCTGCCTCATAGCCAGAATTTAGGCTTATATATCCATGTGCCAGTGTGTCCTGTTCCCTTTTCCTTTCTGTCCAACTCATGCACTCAAGGGGATTCAGGTCCCTGGCCTCTCTTGCTGAAGCACTAAAGATTTGGGAATCAACACTTTCAGGCCTTTTCAATGATTTCAAGTTACTACTGCATCTTGGGCTGTTCTATTCCACTCCATTCCATTCCATTCCATTCCATTCCATTCCATTTCTAAGATGTTACAGGAAGAAGACGGCTTTCGTGTGGAAGTGCACAGGTGGGCAAGCACCTGACTCCTTTTCTACAGAAAATGCTGCTGAAACACTATGATCTTTGCTCTGCTGTACTGAGCCTGGGCTTTCACATTGCTCTGGCAATACACCTTGGTCCCAGTTGCAGACTCTGCAGTCATTCATTCCGTGAGGATCTCATTTAAGACAACACAGCTGTGAGACATTATATGATGCCTAAGTTACCTATATTGCCTCAAATCTGACTAAAACTTACCAGTATTGCCTCAAATCTGACTACTCAGCCAGTTTGAATGGGAGAAAGTGAAACTCTCCCAAGTAAGATAATTAAACAGCCTGTAAAACTGTTCTTCTAAACAACTTTAGGAGAGATTTATGTAAATGGAATGATATTTAAAAGATAACCAGTAGTTACTATCAGTAACTTAGCATTCATCATCCCTGTCCTTACCACAGTAGGTTCATTGTAGAAGTAGAATAAAAAAATCTAATCTTCTCTCTAAAGAGAAGATATTTTTGCTCTTGATCTATGACTACCTTGGAACTCTTTAATATCTCTCCCCCACTATTTTACTCCTATCTATGATCACCATTATGAAAGATTCCTTGTAGTCCTAAATGTCACTCCCAAAACATGTGCAGTCTCAAGGGCTGTAAGAAATCCAGTGTAGAATGCAAGTAATGAATTTAACATGAGATGACAGAGAAGTTTTTCAGTCATGTTTCAGCCACAAATGTATTTCATGAGAGTTCATATTTATAGCTACACTGTTGTGATAATGGTAAAAGGAAATAAAACTGCTGTAGGCTAGGCTTTCTGCTCATGCAAAAGAACAAAGCATGCCAGGAGGATCTCAGTGTGCAATGGAGAATTAGAACTGGAGCGTCTCTCACATTATAATCTCTAGCAAAGCCACAATTATCTCCTATTAGCATTTTAAAATTGTGTTAATCCAAAAATAGTCTGTATATATTGAATTATGATAATTATGAATGCTGAAAATTAGTTTTGATCCTAATCATTTTAGGTAGAAAGAAGGAGTGTTAACTCTCTTTCCTTTGATCCTAAAAAAAATAGTTTTTAAAGCCATTCCTTAAAAATTACTTTTAATCATTAAATGTTGTGTGATACTAAGGAAAGTCTTCAAAAGTTATGAAGCAGTGTGCTTAGGCCACTAGCACTTGTCAGTGAGAAACTCTTGGATAGTAAGCAAAACGGAAAATATCGTGCTTGGAAAAATAACTTAATATCAATTTTTATGCTAAAGTTCCATCCATCCCCTGAAGTATCAAATATTACTGGAGAGAAAAGACATGTTTATTCATTACTTTTTCAAAATATCTGACTTTGTTCTTCTGACATTCGTATAAATACACCGTTTCATTATACCTTGTAGAAGAGGTTTGCTAAAAGCTGGATCGTGTAAAATAGACTGAGCACAGAGAGTTATGGGAATAGGATATTCCAGTATATTTCAGATATTTCACTGGAGCCCTACTTAGCAAGCCTCAGAGTTATTAAGGCTTTGGTCCCATTTCACATGCAAAGTCTTCCTTATTGATTCAATGACATAATCTATAGGTAACAGCCTTTGACCCGGGGGAAGAAGTACTGTCAGCCAGTGTGGTAAGATTTTATCGTTTCTAGAAGTCACAAAGAAGCAGCGAGTGAATTGTCACATTTCATAATTACATATGGATATGTACCTAATTATTTGTCTTACCCTGCAGTGAATAGCAGGTGTGCTGAATTATCTGTGTCTTGTATAATTCAAGGAAGAACCCTGACATATATTCCTTCCTATCACTCTGTGGGCATGTTGCTTTTTTTCTTTTACCTCTCTAAGTTCCTCTCTTGAAGGGACTGATGGCTTTGAACTATCTTCCCAAAGATCTGAAGCAGGGAAAAAGAATCCACACAACAGTGATTTCTCTAATAAACAAAGTTACAAACCCCAATCTTTTTAAAGTCCTGCAGAAAGAAACCAACAGAGGATTAGGACAACAAGAATCAGAGTCACCTTGATAGTAATGTTGTTAGGAAATTTTTTTTAAGGACTGAATGAGAGCATATGGTCTTTGAATATATATGAAGAGGCAGACAGTAGCTCCAGCCGTTTCTCTAACTTCCCTTCCTCCTTAAAATTGTAGCAATGCAAAACATAACCAGACACTTTAACCTAACTTTTTAGCTCTTATTGCTGCTTTCCTTTACATTCAGCTCACATGGGTTGAAGTCACCTCTGATCTGAGTGCTGCACAGTCTGGCTGTGCTACCTGCCCAACATCTTAAGATTGTGATTAACCTACATGCTCTCCAGAATGCAAGAGAATTCAGAAACTTCCCTCTCACACTGAGTTCTGCCTTTGCCAATCTCTTTCTTGCAGGAGCAGCTAGAGGAAACGTTTTCCAAATAGAATGAATGCACTACAATCAGCCTGAACTCTGTTTACCCTCTACTAGGAAACACCTCATGCGTAATGTTCACACTGTTTTGGCTATTTGAGTACAACCTTGAAAAAAAAGAGGTGGGCTATGAACAAAACGAAATCATCATAGCTCCACAGAATACGCCAGTTTCCACTGCTGAGGATATAACTTAAGAAATAGTCTTCTGCAGTACAGACATAGTGCATTGCAAAAAATATATATAACTTACTCTTTCTTTTAACCATAAAAAAAAATCCATATACAAAGAAAAATGATGCTGTGGGTATATATGTTCTTTACTTGTGTTGTGATGTGTTAGCTAAGTGACAGGAACTAAGAATTCACCTATATGTCCCCAAAAGGCAAATTTTGAACATCACCTTCTATCTGTGACTCTTCCTCACAGGGTCTTTTTCTGAGATTAGTCTTTATGCTTGAGTAACTCCCATTGACACAGTTGCAAACAAAGCACTACTGTATGCCAGTCTTTTGAATTAATCATTGGTGAGTGTAGTACCCCAGGAGTGAGAACCCACAGGTTTAAAATTAACATGAATCCATTTTTATTTTTTATTACTCAGCTCTGGCACTGAGCAAAGTGCTCTAAGGCATGATCTGTTGCATCAGTTCTGTTTCAAAAAAAAAAAAAAAAATCTGTTTTCCATTTCTTTCCTACAGTGGGTGAGAGCTTTGTTTTTGGTTTGGTTTGGTTTGGTTTTGGTTTTGGTTGGTTTGTCATTTAGTTACACCAGTTGTTATTTTGCACCATTTTGTCTGAAGCCTGCTATTTTATGTGGGTGTCTGTGTCAGTGGCTATCTACAAATAAACGCTACTAAATGAGTTTTGAATTTCTCTCTCACTTTTACATACAAACATAACAACAGAAGAAAACACTGCAGAGAGCACTCACGGTCAGGAATATTTCTGGACGTGGAGGCTGACTAAACCCAGAAGTAGCGCCTTCACTTGGATCTGGTGATCTGTCAGCAAAAAGTTAAAGTAGAAGTTTGATTTCTGCAAAACCTTAGGTTTCAGAATCTGATTACCTTAGAAAAAACATCTTAGAATTGCTGATAACCTGGGCTGGAGGAACAAGAGGAAGTGGAGGTTTAGGGCATCTGCCAGAGATTATTTGAAACACAGACCTCTGTTACTATTAGCTGAGTCAGGAAGAGATGGGGTGAGGCAAAGGATAGCTTTGAATTCAATTGAATGCTATACTCACCATTCCAGTCTGGAGCAGATCTTATTTCCAGCTTAATTCTACAAAACATTCCCATGACCACTTTTCCTCTGCTGAACCTATACTTTTCAAGAAAAAATANGAAGAAGAATAAAAACCAAAACCAACTAACCAAACAAAACTTTCATGAACAGATGGAAAATAGATTGAAAGTTGTAGCAGTATATAAGGCCCAGTGCTGAGACCCCTGATTTCTTATTTACATTATATTTTCAATTTGGAATTGGAATAACAGGAGTTGATATGCACAGTCAGTCTATACTCCATCCAGCATACATTGTCTCTCAACAGGTGTCAGATGAAGCAAGATAGATTTTATCTCCCCTGCTTCTCAGCACCTCAAATTCTCTTGACCTTACTGTATTCGGTGTTGCTCCAGACCAATCCAGCATGTTGCAAATGAAAAGTTTTACTTCTTTTTTTTTTGGTATTTAAAGTGAGTTCCCTAGTACTTTCTCATTAAGCTATATTCTCTAATTATGGACTTATTCTAGTTGGCTTTACTGGAATGCCCTCTAATTTTTCCAATGTCATTTATGTAATGAGAGGACTGTTATTTGTATGAGAAGTACAATCATCTGTCTTATTAAAAGTTCATTCACTTACATATACTGCATTTCCCATAGGTTTCCGTGAAGTTATTAGCTATCTCAGCCTTCACCCCTGAAAACAACATTATGTATGAAAAATGCTCTAAATTTCTCTCCTTGTGTATTCCCAGTTGTTCCTCTTTATTCTTTCTAATCGACTTTCTTAACAACTCTATTAAACATCAGTGGTACCTTTTAAAATGATTTTTTATGTTTCTATTAATTCTTGCACATGGGAAATGATCATGTTGCATGTAGTTCCTAATTACTTCCAAAGATGAAATTGTGCTCCAATAATCTACCTCTAGAAATTCCCACTTTCAAAGACATGCAAAACAGCATGTCAGCTATTATGAAATGTGAATAAAATAATAATCTGGCTTATTAAGGAGTTCTACTGAAAGTGCTATTGCACTTTCCAAAGTTCTTATTTTTATGAGTATGCACCAGAGCCATTTCATTTTTCAAGTTTCTACATAATTATTATTAGATAATTACCTTATATAAGAAGAACTTCACTTATTTTGAAAAGCATTATTGGCGTTTCATCACTATCAGTCAAAAATAGCTCTTTGAAATACAAAGACTTTTGCTATCCTGTTATTCTGGTTTGGAGCACTGATA
>VXAL01017254.1:2292-23014 GCA_013399475.1 Chauna torquata | reverse complement strand
ACATGACCATTACAAACTCCAAACTTCAAGCTCAAGGTGAGTTTAAATGTGATCTAGCATTTGCAGTTCTGATTGTCATTAGCTAAACTCAGATAAAATTTGGGATTTTTATTTCTGTTTTCTGTAGTGTCTTCCCTCTGATTTATTTCACACTGGCCTCATTTTAAATCATTTTTAATTTCTCCATTGATTCTAATTAAGCTGCTGCTAGGGCTTACGAGCTTCATTTAATTAAATTAATTAAGGTATTTATTTATATAATAAAAGATAACCAACTCACCAAGCTTGCTTTCCCAAACTCCCACAGCTCTAATAGAAAGAAAATCAAAAACACCTATTTTAAAATTAAGTGCCTGCAGCAAATTAGCATTGTGATAAAGTAACAGAACCCTGGCTAGACAAAATACTTCACAGCTTTTTGTTGTTATTGTTTTCTTTTTTCTTTTTGTTTTGTTTTGCCTTTGAGACGTTGCTGCATCCCCTCGGTGTTTGGAGTATAACTTATGTAATGATGCTGTATTAGGAACATCATCTGCTCTAAAAAGAAAGGTCTTAACCACACAAGCTGGAGGAACTTCTTTTTTCACCTTCAGGGTTTATGATGCGTAAGTGAGCATTTCTGTTTGAATTCTCTAAGACTCATACAAGAAGAAGATAAATCACACAACACATTCAGAGTTGTAGAAATAATTTCATTTTCTGATGTAATTATATGATTACCAAGGAATTGCTTGGGATACAATGATGTGAATTCTGATCCCTGATCTGAGTACTTTGCTCACTGAAAGATACCCAGTTTTAGTATTGTGTAATATCTCAGAGGACCACTTAGGAGTTTGCGGGTATTAGTTCTATGACTAAACTAGATAGCTTTTATTTCACTGCACTCTGCAGCTCTACTTCTTTGCAGTCAAGGCATATTCTACTGCTCTGGAGACAAAAAGACACTTTCTCAATATGCCTTTCTCGGTTACGGACATCCTACAGCCAGACCTGCATTAATCATTTCCATCAACACAGCAAAAAGTTATTAAGTGTTTGCCACACAAACAAGATATAATTTCACCAGCTGGATGCTGCCAGCCTCTTTACAGCACACTGCTCTTGTCACAGTGGTTGGGCACAGTTTTAAAATACATTTACTTTAGCCTCAGGCTAGTGTGAAACCTTTTTGCTTGTTTGCTTTTCTTTTACCTTCTTCTCTCTCTCAATATTGTGAAAGGTGCTGAAAGGGAAGACTTTGATGAGCCGTGTAAAGCCAGGATTGGTTAAAGAGTATTGATAAGAAATAAATCATCTTTCCAATCGATTTATTTGTGACAAAAAAAATCCTTTTTTTTTTTTTTCTGCTTTCAAAGTCTCTGAGACAAATAAATTTTTAGTTGACTGGGCAAAAAGAAATCACTGCCTGCGCTTGCATGGTGTACAGGAGACACATACAGGGCCATGACAATAACAGTGCATACCAATGCTGGGTTTCCATGTGCTCTCCTTCCTGCAACAAAACCATTGCCTGCATTATAATGACATTACAAACCAAATTACAGCCATCTCTTTAGGAAAAGACCTGAATATTATATGCATGCAGATAATAATGTTCAACTCTATCTAGTAACAGAGTGTTAACTCTGATAGTAGTAAGCAGTACTAACTCTAAGTCAGTATGTTAAAAATATTCCTATGAAAAGAAGGAATGGGTGTTATAGTAAATTTTCTGCAAACTGAACAGGAAGGCTATCTCAACAAATATGCAATGTAGTAGTTTCTGATACGTGTACTATAGTATTTGTAATGGTTATTGATATGTTTTCCTACCATAGGTAGGAAATCCTCATGGAAATCAGTATGACTAATTCCAGAGGAAGACAATACATAAGGATTTGGGAATACTACCTTGTGCTGCAATTAAAAGCTGTCAGAAACTCACTTACAGGCTCAGAGAGCATGAAAAACAGCTGAAACAGTTCTCTCACTTTAGAGAGTAACTAAGGACTGATCCATTCATTCTTCTTTTTCTGATTTATTTCATCTGTATGTGTTTGTTTCCTTTAAGTATAATTTTAATCACAAATCATGGTCCACCTGAGCTGTTTGCTGTGTATTCAGCCATACCACACTGGGCAGTGTTTTCATGATCTATCAAAGATTAAGTAGCATTGAACTAGGTCACCACCTAGGCAGAATGAAACCCCAAATGTTAAAATGATTATTTAAGAGATCGAGTTTTTTCTTCAGCTACTACATATCTGCTTGGAAATTAGCATTTACTTTCAGTAGCATATTTGGACATACCTATTTTCTTTATTTAAAATGACAGAATATTAATATGACAAAAAATACAAAATGCATGGATTTATATGATTTTTCTCTTTTCATTAAAAATATAAATATACAGAAAATAAATAAATAAATCCATTACAATAGTTTTGATAATGACTCTGTCTAACACAAGTCTCAGGGTTCTCCTGGAAGTACCTTAGTTGGTTGACTTCTGAAATTGTACAGATTCATTTCCACTAATAGATCATATTTTTCTATGGTTTTCATAAGCAAAAAAAATTATTTTTTTAAAGACTGTACCAGAAACCAAATGGAGCATGCTTGCCATGGCCCTGAGATAATAGTTGCAGACTCAGTTGAAGAATGTCTTTCCTATTTCTGCACTATGTAAAGCAGCAAAATTTTAGTCTACATTTATCTGCCTTTACGTATGGGACTAACAATGTGCTGTGTATACCTGAGAATATATCTACAGTGGCAAATAAAACAGGGCCAGGCTCTTTGCTGGCCCTAAGTCCAAGTGGCGCAGGCTGCATCTGTGCAGAGATGCAGAGGTTGGCCCTAGGTCTGCAACAGTTTAAGTCATTGTTAGTCCTATTTTATGTGCTCTCTGTGCTGGCCTAGTAATAATACAAGGACACTATTGCAGTACATTAGAACATTTTTAATAGCATGAACCTCAGGGTAAGTGCTGTTCACTTACCACTGGTTGTGATATGAAGGCCTATAATGTTAGCTGGAGAGAAATTTACAGTAACATTGAATAACAGTGTAAGAAAATTATAAAAAAGTGAGCAAAACCTGTGGCAGCTCTGTCCATGTAGTCTGTTCAGAATGTTTTATCCTCTCGGCTATACAGAAGTATTGCCTTGAAGAGCATCACTTCAGACAGGACACAGCTAAACAGGGAAGACACTAATAAAAAGTGAGGATGATAGCTTGCCTGTACTGCTTTGCTTTGCTTAGTACACTAAATTATATGTAACTGTTAGGCTACATAGGTGCATTTCTTTATTTCTCACAATAACACAGTAAAAAAAAATTAATGTTTATATGGAAAAAAATACATTAATTATCTCAGATTAACTATTTCCCTTAAAAACCTCAAAAAATATGACTATTCTGAAGAATTTTAAGGACATACATGAATTTACAGCTTCGCATGGCTCCTCTAAACAGCTGCTTTTAAACTATCAGTTGTTTTTATGAAAATATTTTTCATCTAGTTGCATATGTCCGCTTATGACTACATGCTTTTTCCATCAAATGTCCCCTCAAGACAAATACAAGCAGATATAATTTGCTGTCTTTTCCAAAAGATTTTCATGTAAATAATTGCTTGGGTGAGTAACAGTTGTTGAATTTGGTTAATAACTGCTGTCTCTCTAGAACAAATGAATGAGCCTGCAACTAGAGTGTAGGACAATTTTTGAAACTAAAGTGGAGACAGATCTCAAATCATAACTATATTTTCTAGAAATTAGCCAAAAGTATACTTCTTAACTCAAATATGCTGTTTGAAAACCACAAGAGCTTAAATGATACTGGAACTTCTTTCTTGGATTTATAAATGCAATGCCTGTGATTCCCATCTGGCCTATAACCTGAAGGTGAGATTCTTTGTTACATAATGCAGGGCTGCAGAGCTGTAGTATTCAAAGATATTTCAAGGCAATCTTAACTGGAAGCAGGGAATCAATAGATGTCACAGGGTCACAATAGTGGGTGTAATGGCATCTCCTTCAAGATGGCATTACAGACGGCTGTCAGATCAAAGAAGATATGAGCAAGACAACCCCACATACTGATGATCCTTAAGTCCTTTGGAGTTATAAAAACTTACACTGTATTGTGCAAAATTGTAGGCATCCAGGGAACCAGATGCTAATTGAATAGAGGCTAGATGGCAACCAATAAAGCTTCAGGATGAGAGAAATGAAGGCGCTTAATGTCAACCAATGCAACTTTTCATCTCAAAGAATATTTTGGCTACAGTCAGGGATCTGAGCCTGTTGATGTCTACTGTCAGTAAAACCAAGAATGGGTGTTTACACACCTGTCTGGATGATCCTCCAAACACAAAAGCCAGAAGCTGCTGTAAGTACATGCTGACCCGTGAAATTAGAAATAATGCATATAACTGCCGTTTGGGAAGTAAATCTAGTACCCTTGTTGAGGTCCAATCCTATTTATTGATGGTGTTTCAGCAGTCATTACTAAGCAGTCATACTGCACTAGCACAGACCTCCTCAACAGGTATGACAGGAAGAGGCACTATGGGTATTCTAGTCTCTAGCCCTTCAGCTGCTAATGCAACAGTTCAAGAACAAACTCAAGACATTGTTCAAAAAAATCTCAAGTTTGAAAACTGTTATTTTCTCTGAGATTAAAGCATTAAAAATAATGATACATAGTACTTGATTTCCTCATAAGAGTATTATAAAACATAACTCTTCTTCCATTCACTGCAAAAACATCAACACTTTAAGCTTTGCATCTCCCTTGTGACAGATGTGCTACATTCATCTATCTGCCTATTGTAGAGAAATTGAAATGCAGATTTTTCCAGACTGGACTGAAATTTTATTACAGTAGTCCAGAAGTTTGTTTTCCTGTATTCTCTGTGTCTGTATAAACAATGTTTTAGGACAGTATAAAAATAAGACAGAAAAAAAGGAGTCACCTATTCTATGATCTTTTTTTTTTTTTAAATGTGACATAGATTCTACTCTCTTTCCAGTCTCAGGAGTCAGTCAAAGAATAAAAGATAGTGGCTAACAGGAGGAAGAAAAAGCAGCCACACTGGAAGGAATAGAAGTACCTGTTAGTAAACAGTCCCAAGATATTCATTTGTGGTTATGTGACATGTTTTTTTCATTGAAAAGGTTCTCAGTGTCCATACTTTCACCAGCTCATGCACATATTGCTAATTGGACTGTAATAACCAGGAAACATCATGCTGTCTTGAAAAAAATTTACACTTACCATCCGACCTGTGTGGATGGGTGGAGAAGTGCTGATGTCCCTGAGTGTACCAAGGTGTGTACCCTATGACAACCTAGTGCTGCTCTGGCTAGTGACCTGCTGTGTGTCCCACCTGAAATGATTTTCTAATCTTACTTAAGCCCCACCCCTTTAAAGTTCTTAAAAGCCAAGTGTGTAAATATTGCAGGATCAGGACCTTTGAGCATTTAGGCTTGAAAGTGAAAATGAAAGAGAAGTCAATAAACCCCAAAGCACATCAGTCAAGACATAAGGTAACCCAGAAGCCCAAAACTGTTACCACTGGGATATTATCTAGTGAGGAGGAATCCAGGCTTCACTCATATTATAGGAAGACTGCAGTAAATTACAAATTAATGTTCTGAAGTTAATGAATTTAATTGATTTCAAGCTGAGTAAGGGAGTTAAGGCTGGTATTCAAACAGGGAGAGAATATTTAAATTTAGCTATCATTAGCTAGCACAAGTTATACTCTCCAAATGTCATGACTTTTCACGCTCACAGTATGTGGTGAGGCCACGTGAAGTTATTTAAACTCCTGTTTCCTTCAACAGAGTGGGGAAAGGCTCATAATTTTCAGACAGGATAACAAATGGTAAATATAAAGCCTTTCAATTGTAGGAAATACAGGGGAATATATAACTGCCCTAAGTGGAAGCTTATGGCATTGGTTAGGTTCAGAAGGCTGAACCACACACTATAGCAGATCCTGCTCTTTTCAAAACACCAGTATGTCAGGTTCTAGTCCTAAAGGAAAACCTTCTCATGCATAACTATGTTCCTTAGCAGATGCGTTGCTTACTAAAGAGAAAGAATATGAAAGAAATGAAAAGTCAGGAGAAAACTGTTACCATCTATGATAAACAGGTAGTATTTCATAATCTTTCATTGTCACTATTTTAATAATTGAAAAATCATTCTGTTTTCCATCTTAGACATGAAAGATTAAATAACCGTACTGATTTCTTAATAAATTAACCACATTCCTTTTTTTTTTTTTTCCCCCAGCAATACCACTCAGAGCTTTCTAATACTGTCTTTGAATGAAAACATAGTATCTTGGATGCATTTCTAGGTAAGAACCAAAGAATTTGTACGCCAAATATGCTTCATGTTCATTAACAGCAAAATAAATAAATAAATAAATTGAAACTCTACAAAAACATGCAGCTATGTAACATGTTAAAAATCAATACAGGGCTCTGACTAAAGGACAGCTCTCATTCCAGAATCAAGTTACTGTTTGTACATTAATTTTCTTCACATTCTCCACTACGTAGATTATGATTAGTGGTATAACAATAATAACAACAATATTAATTATAATAATAATAGAGAACTTATATTTTATTAAAGGGAAGTTCAATGGTTTACATAATTAGATTCCAGTGTTAATATGTCACAGATATTCTGTGAAAACTGCACAAGTATAAGAAAAATATGTGGGATAATTGAAATAACAATGACTCTGCTTCATGCAGCATCTTAGGGATTCAGTGCTTTAATGTGTGTAAAACATTTAAAGATATTTGAGAAAAATATAGTTTGTAAGTGCTGAGTGATATTCAAGCACCATGTGACAGGTATGAGGACAGACTCTCAAATACCATATAGTAACATTGAAGGCATGTTTAAAATTTAAATGACACACAAGCAATACAAATTTATGCTCTGAAACATGCTTGCTTACTCTGTATGTCTTCACTGTCCTATGTGCATTTGTGCAAGAAACGTGTCTGCATAATCTTCTGGGAACAGTTTTTCTCACTTCAGTCTGTAGTATACAAATGTACACATCTGCATATGCATTTGGCATTTATTATTTCTTCAGGAAATACCACAACCAACTTACAAACTGTTCACCATCCTTCTCAGATTAGAATTATATTTTAATCAGTCTGCTTATATGATTACTGCTATTTCTAATTCCTTACAATATTTCTGCTTATTTGATTACTGTTATTTCTAATTCCTCACAATATTTCTAGAATGTAGTGACAGCTACAAGATTGTGTCACAGCACCTGATTCAGTCTCACTCACATAAACATGTAATAAGTATTGTTTCTGCTCCATAGGTAGCATAAGTTAAAGGACAGAAGATGAATACCAACACCTAGAAGAGAATTGAAGGGAAACAGCATAGAGGTAAACAGCAAGCAGCCAAAGACACAGCTGTAACATAGTTTAGCCACAGATCCATTTCTAGGATAACACCATACCAACCCTTTGTGGCACAGTTCAGCCACAAGTAATGCAAGTATTAGTATCACTCAAAAGCTGAAGTCTGTCCAAGAATATCTCAGTGAATATGTCTGCACTACAGTCATAAAAGCAGTGCGACATAGTAAGGACATATCTGATTTGGCTTTTACATATGTGTTCTTGACACAGTGAGCAGACAGTGCTGACTGTAAATCAGAATACCTCAAATACATAAAGGCATGTTCACTCACAGTTGAAAACTGTCCACTGAAGAAAATTTTGCATATTTTAACCTACTTTTAATTTTGTTTTTATAATTCTAACTTTATTTGAACTCCAAAGGGACTGACAATTGCTATATATCCACTTTCATTCCCATATTTTCCTGCAGAATTATTTGGAATCGCTTTTCTTTTAGTAAAGCTAATGTAATACCCTTGCCAGTGATCACAAAGAAGTGATCTGAATGTGTTATCCTCTGTGATAAATATGGAGCTTGTCAGCTTGGAAAGAAAAATAATAAGTGTCAAAGAAACCAAGAAATCACAGCCTCCAATCAAGTTACTAAAGGACAGGACAACTTAATGTCTGATCAGCTTTACTGAAGTATTTATCAACCCCCATTTTTGCACATCTTTAAAATACTTATTAAAAAAAAAGTTATCATTTCAGGACACATATACAGTACTCAGGCAAAAGGCACATTGTCATCAGTCAAACGAAATCATCAGCAGGGAAAGAGTTGAAGGAAAACAATCTTGTCAGATTCAGCAGAATAAAAAAGCAATGGAAACAGTGTCCAAAAGTTACAGATCAGGAATATATGTGATTCATATTCAAGCAATGTATCTGTTCAGTTTTACTGAAGGCAATATAATAAGTAGTAAATCACTATTAATTCCTTTGATAACCATGGTAATCATGTTAATCACAAGCAAATGCTTTTGGAGCTGGTAGAGCTGTAAGGCATAATTTCATAAGCATCGTATGCCAAATAGTATATGACCTGGGTGGATGAAGAGATGATCATAACGCACTGATCAACATGACTACATTGATACCATAACAACTAAACACTGTCTTCTCTTTTTAACATAAAGGGTTTTTGTTTTGTTTTGTTTTGTTTTGTTTTTCCTTCTTTTAATATTTATTTCTGTATACAGAATCACAGATTCACAAGGTTGGAAAGGACCTTCAAGATCATCTAGTCCAACCGTCATCCTATCACCAATACTACCCACTAAGCTACTAAACCATATCTTGTAGCACCTTGTCCAGGCGCCTCTTAAAAACCGCAAGGGTCGGTGACTCCACCACCTCCCTGGTCAGGCCGTTCCAGTGCTTGACCACTCTCTGAGAGAAAAAGTTTTTCCTGATGTCTAGTCTAAATTTCCCTGTGCGCAACTTGTGGCCGTTACCTCGAGTCCTATCATTAGTTATCTGGAAGAAGAGGCCGACCCCCTCCTCATCACAACCTCCCTTCAGGAAGTTGTAGAGTGCAATGAGGTCTCCCCTGAGCCTCCTCTTCTCCAGACTAAACAATCCCAGCTCCCTCAGCCGCTCCTCATAAGACTTGTGTTCCATACCCCTCACCAGTTTCGTTGCCCTTCTCTGGACACGTTCCAGGGCTAGGGCTTCTGCAATGATATTGTGTGATTTTTTATGAATTCTTTGTAGTGGTAAGTTCATACACTAATGTTTGAAAACTAAGTGTAATTTTATGTAGTTTATTTTGAAAACAACTTACAACTAGTTATTTACATAGTTAATTTGTATGCCTAAATAATAGTGATTCTAAAATCTTATTTCTAATGCAGTCTTTCAAGGTCATGTATTAGATAAAAATTGATCCACAGTTTCTGCCTAATGCAACCCTGTTAAGGCAGGCTATACAGGACAGACCATGTCAGTGTCCAAACAGGGTCTTGACCACAAAAGTCAAAACGGAGATGAAGATTTTTGTGGAATTGTGAGAGGGTGGGCTAGTGTGTCATGCGCAAACTGTTCAGGGCAGCAGTTTTATCACATTCAGTAATCTTGGCTACCACTATGTTGATATGTCAGTATTCACCTCTGGCAGGAAATTCTCCAATAGTAATGGCAAAGGTACTTCATTCTCAGCCTTTTTTTTTTTTTTTTCCATACCTCTGCATCTTATCTAAGCCAGTAAAACTTCACATTGAAAATTTTATCATAGATATAAAAAGATTGAAAGTATTTTTCCATGTTTGTTTAAAGAGAAGTCCTACAGCCTTTATAGTATTAAAAAAAACACAGTTTTGTTTTTACATTAATTAGTGAACCTCTCAGTTATGTTCTGCAATTATGCAATTCTCTGCAAAGATAATATTTGTGCCTAATTTGCTGGAAAGAATTACAATGACCCTCCCAGAATAATGTGATCTTGATCCTGGCTCTCTGTTTCAGGCACCAGTGGAAAGGACTGGATGGATTGCAACAGTAGCACCCCAAAGTAAATAGAGTGGAAATACTTTCAAAATCTTGCCACTGGTTACTTAAAGGCACACTGTAAAAATCTTTAAAAAGCCTTCTCACCCCTGCTGTTTGGGGCAGCACATCCCATTTGCACCTGTGGCACTGGGGGTCAAAGAACAACACTGCTCCTTCCCACTGTGCTTGCCTTCTCCCTTTCCAGCTCCAGTAAATCCTTGTCTTCTCCACTTGTCTGCTTTGTGAACTTTCCTTATTCTCCTGCCATTATATATGGAAATTATGTCTTTCTTTAGAGCTAGTCCAGCCTCCATCATGGAGATATGCAGATTTAGTACATTTGAGTGGGAATGGCTTTATATATTAATCTGCAGTATCAATTTACACCATTTCATCTATGAATTTCTTTTTATCTTTGAAGTTTAGGTCAGTTTGCCACCAGTCTGTCATTATTTCCTCCCTCAAACTTCTCTTACTGAAGATAAAGAAAGTTGAAAATTATTCATATAGTATTTCATGATTTCATACTTTTTTTTTTTTTTTTTGAGGTTTTTAGTGATATATGTCTTTTAGGGTAATTGCATTTTCCTGGATATTTCCCAGGGAGTTTCACATCTTTTCTTTAGGTAACACGACTGAGGATCTAATTTGCCTTTCTTGCAATTAGATTCTTTTTCACTCTAGACCTTTAACAGTTTTTGTTTCTTTCTTTTCTTGGAGATCTCTCAGCTAGTATGGCTACAGTTGCTCCAATCACATAGCTGAAGATCATGTAGAAGATCACTTTCATGGACTTTAGCCATGAAGGTAAAAAAGCTTCCCGGAAAAAATAAACCTGCAATGACTTTAGGAAAACATACTAAAATTCTAACAGACCTCTCCTTGTTTTTAATTCAATGACCTGAGCTCATATTTGAGCTTGCTTTTATAATGCAGAAAACTGCTGGTCATTCAGCAATTCAAAACCTAGATCTAAGTGCGTAAAACTGCTGGTGCAAAAAGAAGTCGTCTACCTGAAGGGCCTGTACTGCTGCCTATCCCTCTGTCATCGTTTCTCTAAGAAGAATATATGGGCATTCTTCCTTTACTTCCTACTCCTACTGTTAGTGTTTCAGTAGCATCCTCCTGCTCATATTTCCCTTTAATACATTCACTCCTGCGAGTCAGAGAGAGATAGACAGCACAATGGCTCTTTGCAGTATTTGTTTTCATGTATTCCTTCATTATGGAACTCATTTCAGCTGGACCATTAAATAACTTCTAAGCAGCGAGAGAGAGGCAGTATATCCATCACCTAGTGAATACGGAGCATTTAATGCAGATCTCAAATCGATCCTTTTCTTCAAATGCTAATTTTTATTTATTTCCCCTCCCCAGGGGGCTTAGCAAATAAAATATGATATTCCTGCCAGTGTGGATTTATAACACCAGGAGGTAGATGAAATAAGAGAGTGGAGCATTCTCTGTTAGCTCTTATGCATAAACTATTTCTGTTTGTCAGATATTTGTTGTGAGTTTGAAAATGCGATATTTCTTCTCCATCTAATTTTGACAAAGTTGCCTCAAGTTCACATATCACCACAGCAGAGACCAAATTCAGTGACTGAGAAGAGCTGTTCCTATGCCCTGGTCTGGGCCTTCCTCCCAGGCAAAGCCTAGTTAACATTCCAAAAGCAGAAACCAAGACCATGTCTTCACAAGCACAGAAATTTTCAAAGGAAAAAAGATTACTTCCTCTGGGATTTTGATCTTCATTGTATTTCTGACATAATTGCTACTGAGAATAAAGAAAGACTTGGCCTACAGAGAATTCACTCTTGGTTTGGATTTCTCAGATCTTTCCTTAAACGAAGGTCTTTCATGTTACCAAATTGATTTCATGTCAGTATGCTGTCCAAAGTTCAAGTCGGGAAAAAGTGATGTCATATTTCTGAATCATTTTAAACCTAGTATGCTTTCCAAATAACAGACTTTCTCCACCACTCTCTCTCTCGTCTTCTTCCAGACCTTCTATCCCCATAAAACCTTGTCAAAAATTTTGGCTCATAATATTTTTCAGCTTTTGCACACTAATATACCTACTTAAGGTCCTAAGTGATTTTTTTTTGCAGACAATTATTTTAAAATATCAAGACCTGATAGCTCTTGACAACCTCACATGCTTTTTCCTTTGTGCTACCCATTCTACACATTAACATTTAAACATCTAAAAAAGTAGATAAAATTTATTCTATGTATGACAGTCAAAAGAAGGGAAAGAATTTTAAATTGCTTTTAGAGTAATGATAAATAAAATTACTTGTGTGGACTATTTTATAATTTTTAATCTGTGAATATGTAACAGCATGACATTTTGAGTTAAAAGCAAAGAAAGATAGGTTCATATGTTTTTATTACTCCTCTCTGGGGGATATTAACATTTCCAGTAAATATTCATACCAGATGAATCTTGAAAATATCTATCCAACGGCAGCTAGAGATGTTCTGTTCTGGTTTTTTTTTTTTTTTTTTTTTTTAGGAAAATCCTTAACAGATGCCACAATTAAAATGAGATATCAGGAAATTTACCACTGGTAAGACTCCCTTATGTTAATGGTTTGGCATGAAGCCAGACAGTTTTAGAATTTCCTTTGTCAGTGGAAGCCAAATATTAGCAAAGCTGCCTCCAGAAAGTAAATCTGTGGATGGATTTTGACCCATTCATCTTTCTCTTTCAGGATTTCTGCAGATCAGGGTATAAGTGACCTGGACACCATATTATTTTGGGAAATGTGTGTGCCAGGAGTATATATCGACTATTACCAATCAAAAATAAACAAACAAACAAACAAGCTGTGTTGCTCTTTATTACCATTTGTTTCTATATGCACTTTAGAATACATCTCTTCAGCTTTGGAATTGCAGATACAGAAAATAATTGCTGGACCTGCTTTATTTAGTTTATCTAGTAGTTGTAGGAGTATATTCTACACACCACTGTAATTCTCTTGATACCTCTAAGAGATAAATCCAAGTGCAATGTTTGTTTAAAGGTTTTTCATATGTTGATGTTTACATATCCAGCAAGACCAGAAAAAGCCATTGGGGATCATAAGTGAAGAGCAATGGTTCGGTGAAGGAGATCCCACCAGTCCCTTGTTGAAAACAGCCTGTGTGAAGAATAGGGAACAAACTTGTGGGCTAGGATGTAAAAGTATGCTTTCACAGGAAGAACAGGAGCCACACTATTCAAAGCATCAGAATGAGCTATTTTTATAAACATATCTGTTGGCAATTCACAATCGGAAGCAGGTTCAGCCATCACAGTTTACCACTTACTGCTACTGTACAGCTCCTGTGAGCCAGGATTGCAGCATGAAGATAACTTTTTTTCTTTTAACTGAAAATTTCTCGATCACTCCTATTGTTCTTTTCTTCAGTTCTATTTGCTTCCTTTCATGTTCTGGTTTGTGTCTGGAGAATCAGGCATAAGGCTTTGAGTATGTATCTTTAGCAAAAATACCAGCAACCCAGAAACCTGCCAGGAGAATTTGTTTGATCCCATAGTCTCAAAAAGCCCTTGGGAGTATAAAATCCTATGTCCTGGGTAATAACATGGCTGTAACAGTATATATCTGCACAGAGGTTTTAATATGCACCAGCTCTACTTCTTCATGTCTTGCCTGGGTGTGTTTTTTTGTTTGTTTTGTTTTGTTCTTTGTTTTGTTTGTTTGTTCATTTACTCTGGAATATGTAGAGGGTGTGGTTTTTTTTGTTTGTTTTGTTTTGTTCTTTGTTTTGTTTGTTTGTTCATTTACTCTGGAATATGTAGAGATTTAAATCTCTCTGCATGCTAAGGAATATTGTCTTAGGACTTACCTGCTCTGGAGAAAAGCTCAGGGTTTTTTGTTGTTCTTTTTGCTTGTTTGTTTGTTTAGTGTAACTTTCTGGAATTCACCATGGTTAATCATCATTGTAATTACTCCTTTTAGTACTGATTTGCTAATGGCAAGTGCCTGAAGCACTTACTCTTTTTGATGCTCTCCACCCTCTTCACATTTTGCCTGTGGGCAATAAAGGAAGGGGACTGGTCTCTGCGTTTTCTAAGATACTGTCACTTCCACAATGTATCAGAAAAAAAGTGGAAATGCTTTGGACTGATATAGTTCAGGCTCTGTGAAGGACCTTTTTCTCTAGTATACTTTGTGCACAATCTAATCCCTTTTAATTTTTTAGTGGGAAAACTTGTTGCCTAATATTGAATACGGACCCTAGCCTTTATGAAAGGACTCTCTGTTTCCTGTAGTCCCAAGAGACTGGAGGGCTGGGGAGCTCAGTGAAACTCAGGTTAAGTGAAACTTTATGGTATCTTCTGGCTGAACATTTTTGTGGAAAAAAAAAATAAAAAAATAAAAAAATAAAGGGGAAAGAAAAGAAAAACTCATTCTCACTTGCAAGCCTTTGTAAGTTCTCAAAGTTTCTCTCACTTTCTGAATGTCACCTCACTGCCACAAAGGCAGCTTGCCCCATCTATTCTGCAAAATAATCCTTCCCCTGAGGACCTGGCAATCTCCTTGCAAAAATCTCAAGAACTTTGCCGCTTAGCACTGTGTGAAGATTGAAAGCATGTTGCCACTATTGGTCCTATCACTGTAAGATAGGAACTATTATATGTTAGTAGGGATGAAATGCATGTGTCTATCATGACTTAGGCATCTTTCCTCATTTTCCCTTCCTAGGTAAGAAAACTCTGCACTTTCATACTTCAAAAAAAGAAGACCCCTGAGGGAAAGGAGAAGCTTTCACTCCATTTTGTGCCTGCTTTTGTTTTCTCTCAATTTAGTACCAGACTACAACAATGTGGTGTTAATCATATATATAGTTATACTCTTCTTAATGGGAAAAGGTCCATCAGGAATACACCCCTGTTCATGGACACAGGAAATCTGGTCTGTTCCTTTGTTTTTTTAACATTTTGTTGTTGTGGTGTTTTTTTTTTTCCCCCAAAGCAAAAAGCTGTATCATCCTTATAAAAAGAGATTAGTCAATGAGGAGTAAAGTGGCAGATTTACCCTAAATGATCTAGTTTTGCCTTTATGTATCATGATTCATTGGCATTCCTGATTCCTAGAGTGTTTGTTAATTGTATACACAGCACCAGGCAGAAGCATTGGCTGACAAGAGGATAGCTGTTGAGATTTTTGCAATAAAACATTATATTTAAAACAGAAATTATTGTAATAAATAACAACCTTTTGCTAAGAATATTTCAGTTTTGGTGATCTGCCTCTGAAAACTGCTTCAAGCCTTCACACTCTCAAAGCCTCCTCTCATACAATGGACTTCTAGGAAGTGAGGGATTATACCGTCTCCTGGGACAGTAACATCAAGAGCAGTGCCAGGAACTACATGTCTGTAACAGCTGCTTGAGCGTAGGCTAGTTCAGGCTTTCTAGGCTTCCTGCTGGGAGACCGCCTAGGAATATTAATCTCCATTTGTGGGAGCTTCTAGTAGTACATGCATCTATCTGTATGTCAGCATCTGTCCAGGTGCTTTCAAGATTCGTAGTACTCTTGCTCCTGCTCTTCCAGCTCAGAAGGACAGTCTCAGAGCTTCCAGAATTCCTGCTTCCTTGCAGAAATTCACCTGCTTTCTAGGACTTCCTGATCTGGATTTCCAGAATCCCTACCTTATTTTGTTCTTCATCATTCTGGATATCTTGTAAGTATTTTGAAGATTTGTGAAGCCCAGGAGGGTTGTGTAGCTCACTACAACCAATGGGAAATTGGAAGTGCTACTGATGGCACTTGGCAATAGACTTCTCTCATATTGGAAAAAATCAAACACAAATAATATAGTTCTTCCCAACAACACTAAATCAGCTATACTTATAAACATAGATGTCTACTGGCATTAAGGATGGAAAAAATTTCCACATAATACTAACTTTAAGTATTGAAAAGTGATCCCAACCTTTCAGTGCTCACACACATAAGTACCCAGTTTCCTTACTGTGTACGGAAAGGATTCAAAAATTGGCCATGCCATTCAGCATGATCTCTCTGAAGTTAACTCAAACGTTTACTCAGAGTTTGACTTTACTCCCAGACTTGTTATTTCAATCACAATAGATGCTTTCTTCACTTGATAGGAGAGTTATAATCAAGGGATGAAGTGAACAGAAAAGCTGGACGTAGGTGTATGCATCTAAACAATTCTGCAAAATGCAGTTGGTATAAGCCGTTTTCAAAAGAAAGGCTGAGTCGATGACCTTGTAAATGCCCTGGAAATACAGGGCCACATAATCTGGCAGCGCTTTTACAACACCTAAATAGGTTATGCTCATCCAAGTAATATTTTTAGGTTGTTTTTCACCTTATTTCAAATGTGCTTTTATGTATTTTTAGTCAAGCATTCTGTCTCCTCATGCTGAAAAATTGCTGATGTTTTCACTCTGTAGAAATTGAGGACATATCTGCTCTCTATGCTGTATGAATCAGCAAATCTGCGCCTTTAAAAAAATCAACACTTTCAGAACAAAGCAAGAATAAATAGTGAACTTGCAATTTTTCTTTCTTTTTTTTTTTTTTTCTGTTGCTGCTTTTTAATTAGGAAAGGAGAAAGTAGCCCAGTAGCCCAAGAACTGTTTTGAGATCTTCTTTGCAGAGCTCAGGTGGGATTTTCTCTTCTACAACTTATCTCCCAGTTGTTTGCATGTCTGAATTTTGTCCTATTGCCATTTTTGAGATGAATGATTGCTTATACAGGGGGTCAAAACAGAAAACCAAGCCTCAACTTTTGGAAAAAGAAACATGAATTTCAGACCCAAAGTTTTTCTGTTAGGAAAGACTAGGAATTTATTTTGAGCATGCCATTTTCACATTTCTGGTCACTTTTCTTTGCTGTACACATTTTGGTACTCTGCTCAGTTTGGTTTAGCATACTATGCACAAAAACATTCCTTTTCATTTCTTGGTTTTATATATAACTAGGTAGAATGAAAGCAATTATTATTTGCCTATCATAGAATCACAGAATATCCCAAGTTGGAAGGGACCCACAAGGATCATCGGGTCCAACTCCTGGTACCACACAGGACCACCCAAAAATCAGACCATACGTCTGAGAGCATTGTCCAAACACTTCTTGCGCTCTGGCAGGCTCAGAGCCGTGACCACTGCCCTGGGGAGCCTGTTCCAGTCCCTGACCACCCTCTCAGTGAAGAACCTTTTCCTAACATCCAGCCTGAACCTCCCCTGTCACAACTCCATGCTGTTGCCTCAGGTCCTGTCGTTGTCACCAGAGAGAAGAGATCAGCGCCTGCCCCTCCGCTCCCCTCGTGAGGAAGCTGCTGGCCACCATGAGACCTCCCCTCAGTCTCCTCTTCTCTGGGCTGAGCAAACCAAGTGACCTCAGCTGCTTCTCATACATCTTACCCTCTAGACCCTTCACCATCTTTGTAGGCCTCCTTTGGACACTCTCTAATAGTTTCATGTCCTTCTTATACTGTGGTGCCCAAAACTCCACACAGTGCTCAAGGTGAGGCCGCACCGGCACAGAGCAGAGCAGGACAGTCCCTTCCCTTGACCCGCCAGCAGTGCCATGCCTGATGCACCCCAGGGTATAGTTGCTCCTCCTGGCTGCCAGGGCACACTGGTGACTCACGTTCAACTTGCTGTCGACCAGAACTCCCAGATACCTTTCCACAGGGATGCTCTCCAGCCTCTTGTTCCCCAGTCTGTACTAATAGTCAGGGTTGCCCCTTCCAAGGTGCTGAATCTGGCACGTGCTTTCGTTAAACTTCATGTTGTTGGTGATTGCCCAGCCCTCTAATTTGTCAAGCTCTCTCTGCAAGGCCTCTCTACTCTCGAGGAAGTCAACTGCTCCTCCCGACTTAGTGTCATCTGCAAACTTACTTAGTGTACCTTCAAGTCCTGCATCCAAGTCATTTATGAAAACATTAAAGAGAATCGGCCCTAAAATGGAGGCCTGCAGAACCCCACTAGTGACTGACTGCCAGCCTGATGTAACCCCATTTGATATAACCCTTTGAGCCTGACCCGTCAGCCAATTGTTCACCCATTGTATTATATATTTATTTAGGTGTTATCTATTACTATTGCATCTTTTTTTTTCACCTTGGTCTGCTTTGCCAAGCCAGTCACTACCAAAAAATGGGGTGATTTGTATTTTTTTTCAAATATTTATGTCATTATTTATTCGCCAGTAGGTACCTAAAGCACACCACTGGTGTATATTTGTAAGCAACCAAAGTACTAAGAAGAGCAGAGATGAACAGCAACAACAACAACAACAAAAACTATTTGCTGCTTTCCTTCCTCATTGTGTGGGCAAGAGTTTTACAGAAGATTGCCTTCTGGAGATTTGATGATCAGTGTATTTCTCAAATCATCCTTCTTTATTATTTCTAACTGATCACCCAAAACATAAGTCAACAAAGTATTGTTACTTCATTTGAAAAGTAGAGGTTCTGAGCTTTCAATAATAAATGCAAATTAACAATCATCTTGGAAAAGACTTCAGACCAAGCCTATGGAAAACTGCTTTTCAACATTAGTGGAAAGTGGCATTCTTACTCTGACTTTAAAACTTCAGTGACTTACAGGAGGGAAGGTGGCAGCTAGAGACTGCAAAAGGAGTAAGGCTACATAAGTTCATCGCTGCATCCTGAAATCTGCAAAGCTTTCACCCACAATTCACATCACCAAAATGAATTCTCTGTTCTTTTTGTCTTACCTGCTGTTCCTGAAAGCACCACTGCTCAGAAGTGTATGTTTACATTTTCACATTCATGTATTTTTGATTTCTGCTCAGCCTAACACAATCTCTAGAATGGAATAAAAAGAAAAAAAAAAAGATGGTATGGTGATAAGTAGACACTTGATGGTAGTGAGCAGACAAGTAATTTAGCAAAAATTCTATGATGCTATGATTCTAAGCAGTGAGAGAGAAATTTCTTTTCCTTTAACTGAGAACTTGTTTCAAGAATTCACATTTCTGGGATTGATGGCCTAATTTAGGAAGGTCACACACACACACACACAAAAAAAAAAAAGAGAGAGCGAGAGAATGAAAGAGAAATGAAAATATCAGCTGAATCAACTGTCTTTCTGGGTATGAAATGTGTTCCTTGTTCACCTCAGATTCCAACTCACATTAAAAATATTTTAAAAAAAAAAAACTACAAAGGCCCTAAAGCTTCCAGTGTTGTAAGACCAAACTCAGAGATTTACTGAATACCCCCAGCACTTCCTAGAGGTTTAGTGTATCCATTTATATCAGAGCTACCACCAGTGTTAGTTTAAGGAGCAGCACAAGAACCAGGGCTTGTATTGTATCCAAATGTTTGGACGAGAACTACACCTCACAGAGAAAGACAGGTAGCCTGTGATCCTCCCTGCTGGAGAGTTGTTTCCTCCTACCCTCCTTGAATACATGCCAAAACAAAATACTAATGATGCCTGAAAGCAGCCAAGTAGATAACAGCCAGAGAGGATTCTCACCAATAGCTCACCAGTCTCCTAATTCTTATAAATTCTCCAGAGTTGATTCTTCCGTCAACCTCACTGTTTAAATCTCCAGTTAATTCCATTGACAGTGGGGCCATTGTACCACTGCTGTATGTGGATAACTGAGAGGAAAATAAGGCCTTTTTTGCCAAAAGCATGGCATCAACAAACAACAAAATATGCCTCCAAGTCAGCAGTTTAAATTTCTTTTTTTTTTTTTCTCTCTCCTCTAAGTGACAATGACATTAGCATTATCTAAGGAATGTAAAGACAGCCTTTCCACTTATAAGATATCAGGATAGATGTAACAGGAAAGGAGGTGAATATTTGAAATTGTTTTATGCTTCTTTGACTTAGCTTTTTTCTTCTCTGTCAAAACGGTGTGGCAGAAAATATATTAGGACTACATTTGCTAGGATTTTAGAAAAAGTGAATCTTTGGAAATAATTTCAATAATGAGAATAGAAACTGCATGTGCTCAAAATTTTTAAATGTATTACAGACAAAAAGCAATAAAAACAGCGAAGAGTGGGCAGAGGACAAGAAGCAGATTACAGGCAATATTCACAGGTGGTCATTAATGTGTATTCAGTGTGATTTTACATTTATGTTGAGCCTTCAGTACTAAACAGGTAGATCAACAAACGTTTTCAAGAGTTTTTTTAGAGACTTTTTTTCCTCAAGCTGTTCATACCATTAGTCTTATTCAGAACAGTTCAGAGCATGGAACATTTCGTCCAAAGCCTTGTAATGGCAAGTACTTTGAATCCTTTATTTTCTAAAAGAAATGTATTTATAATAGACAGTTCATAACCAGTCTCTCAGTTGGTTTCTGAATCAACTCATGGGATCAGAAATCTATTTTACTCAGGTTTTGCATTGACCTGCTAGTTTATTTTTACTTTGTGCTATTTAATCTACTGACTTCNATTTCAGCAGTATTCTAGGTCTGTTCTCATTTAGCAGTCATCTTCCAGGAGCAAAGAATAATTTCTCATGAATCTTCTTCTTTCCCTGTTAGTCATCCTGTGCACACATTATCTTGCTGCTGAAAAGGGTCACGCGTGATGTTTTAACACACTACATTTTCTCTTTGACCTTTTTCTACTATTCATAAGAATTTAGAGTATCCTTGTTTGCATCTTTTGGTGGTTATACAGTCAGGTAGTCTCATTTTAAACTTCCTGTCAAACAGTATGTTGGCTAGTGAAAATCCCATGCACAAGAGTATTGCTGCATAATTTTGTTGGGCAGTTACAGTCCCCAAATTTTTAA
>VXAL01017253.1:75624-91349 GCA_013399475.1 Chauna torquata | reverse complement strand
TTCTCTTCTCTTCTCTTCTCTTCTCTTCTCTTTTCCCTTTTCCCTTTCCTTTCTTTTTACATTATCTTGTGTATAAAAAGTGAATGAAGTACGAAAAGGTAGGGTGCAAGGGAAGAAGAATGCATCAAACAGCTCTCCATATTACCTATTTCATGAGAAAAACAAAGTGGAAAATAATAGTCAAATGAGTTGCAAAGCTACTTAGGACACATTTTTCAATAAATAAATAAATAAATAAAATTCTGAAAGCAAATTTTACTAAAGTGACCCCCCTAATTATCTTCTGCTTCTTCACCAGACCCCAAAGGACAAATTCATAATTTTGTCTTGAATGGCTTGTTTTGTATTTTGATGAAAAACAATAAAGCAAGGTTTCTAGGACTGTATACAGTCTGCATGTGTATCTCCTAAACAGATAAAAAATGTCTACAGGGTCTCAATATATTCCACTTCATCCACTACCCCACCTGTTCAAAATACATCATTGTGCACAAAAGCAATCAAGCACATTAAGTGCACATGGTCAAAGGAGTTAGAGAATTCAAAAGATCGTGGAACAAAACCACAGATTACATTCTTGCCAGGGAAGACCTTAAGTTAAAAAGCAATGTATCCTCTTCAGCTCTTTTCATAAATCTCTAGGGGACCAAAATAAATACTTGAGCAGAAATCTGGGTGCTTATCTATTATCAGCTGGGATGGGGGGGAAGTGATTTTTAGATTTGCAATCTAGCATAAAGGATATTTTAAACAATATCATCATGCAATAGACCTTAAAAAATTACTTAATCAGCATAGTCTTTGTCTGGTAATACCTACTGACTTAGCTCAAAATACATGTCTAGATATGATTATTTAATCATAAATAAATATTTTTTTCTAGTCTTCTCTAGAAGAGAAGACAAAATAATTTTGAAAAAGTATAGCAAATAGTATACTTTTCTCACAGAACATCTTCTTCTGATTAAATAGCAAAATACTAAATGCAGGCAGTATATTAACATCAGATGATAATAATTTCAAAGACAATATACCGAGTCTCTATACGTGGTGCCACAAATGAGTGTTATGCTATGCCTCTTCACAGAATTTGGTTGATTATATACAAAATGACATCACAGGAAGCAAACTAAGCAATAGCTTACTATCATAATCACACCAGGAATGCAGCCTGGTTATCTGTCACGTCTCCATCTGTGAGATTGTTGGCTTGTGGAGGTGAACTGCAGCATGCTTTCACATTCCCTTGCTCCCTTCTACAAGTGCACTTGACTTACGGCAATCCATATATTTCACAGTAATTGACTACTCATAAGAATGATAAACAGGGTTACATGAGTCAGAGTTTCCCAACTCACAGTCTATTACTCATTAATGGCTTGGTAGGGCTCTCGTATAATAAGACCAGAAAATGGGATCTCACTGTTTGAAATATTCCCCTGCTACTACATAGTACCAGTTACTCCATAGAGTATTTCTGCAACATGTTATTTGATGCACCATACATGATAGATGACTGCATTAGTGTCCATGACACATCAAGAGAATGAAATTTGGTGTCCTCTACTATAGATGATAGCAGCTTAGGAATATGTAGGCATTTGTTTCTGTCTGTCTTTGCGGGTTACTAAGATGTTGATATGATAGCTTAAAACCAATTCTCTGTATACAGCTCCAAAAAACTCATAAACTTTAAAAAAAAGTATTGTTTTTTCTTTTTTTTTCTGTTTTTGATGCAGTGTCCATCATGAGATAAAAAATAAAAATAAAAAAGATCTATAAACATAATAATCAGCTTTTACACATTTCCTAAACAAACAAACAAAAAAGCACTTTATTTTGATAATCACTTTGAATATTTTCTTTCCATACTAATTTTATGAGTCTTATCAAGAGTTCAGGATTTGATTTTATAGCAATCAAATAACATTTTTGAGTTTCCTGTTAAGAATTGCAACAAAATTAAGGTAGTACAGTTTAAAAAACAACAACAACAACAACAAAACATATTTTGGAACTTCTAGTACCTATAAAGATACTGGAGCCTAGTTTCAAAGTATCTGTAGACTTTGCATCTGCTCAGCCTATGACTGAATCCTAACACATGATCACATAATGCTCAAATCTTTTATGTCATAAGCATTTTCCTATGAGTCACCAGAACAACTTTGATTAAAGTTCAAGTGCGAAACTACCACACAAATTCCTTTTATAAAATCCTTCACACTGTACTATGTTTTTTTTTTTTTTTTTTCCTGAGGTATATTCAATTTAAATGATATGTTCCTGTCCTTCTAAAACAATTAGCTATTTTTACATGCTCTCATATTGCATAACTTGTTTTCACCGATCACAGACTTACATCTCTGGAGTGAAACACAAGTACTGTTCAATAGAGAACAAGCTACGTTCTGTACTGCACTGTACTATACATTACTCTTTGGGGTGCAACAATGCACAGAAAATATAAGACAGAAAGTGAAGGATTCAGTTCTGTTGATATAACTTTGATAGAATACCAGGACTTGAAATAAAATATGTGTTCAACTCAACAGTGACTCATATATTTGAAAGTGAACTGGAAATTTGGGTAGGCAGGATGTAATGATCCAAGTGGGAATTTTACCAGAAGGAAGGAACTTTACTGTATAGCCTTGCTTAAGGTCTGAAAAGGCCTTTAAAATTTGTGTGAGTTATAAACGTGAACGATATCCTTCCACATTTTTGGTAAATAGACTGGAAGGGTAATTGTTGCAGTTGCAGAAATTGATGGTTTCACCAAGTGACCAGATAGATAGAACATCTTAGCAGGAGAAACAGAAAATATAGCATTGATTCCCAGACAGTGGTCAATCCATGAATTGTTGATGGTCTGTGAAAATTTCTGAAGAGATCACGGGACATCCAAAATACCATGATTAAAGAGGAACTTTCAGCTCGCCAATCCCTGGATTGCCTGTATACCAACAGCCTATGACCAATAGTACTCAGCTATTATATTAGAGGCCTCTATACTGTGCTTTCACTTGGGTCATGACACTCCCCTTCAAGTCCATGACATGCACTCCTATTTTTCTTTGAAACACAGGATAGTGGTCTGTTCCTCACCATCTTCTTAAGGCATAAACTCTTGGTATGAGTCTGTACCATCGCTGTGTGCTGCATGAAACTTCGGAAAGGGTAGGGTTTAAAGGAAGCTATTTCTACATATAATGGGTATAGAAAATTTGATCAAGTGGAAGATATTGTAAGTCCTAGGAAGAGAAATAATAATAATAACAATAATAATAAAATAAACTAAAAAATAAACCAATAACCGTATCACAGCACTAACAATTCTGGATTTAATATTTATTTTTCAAGCTTTGATAAGCAAATGGACGTTGTTTAAAAACAGAATATATAGAAATAATCCCCAAATGGAAAGTATTATCTAATAAATTATTGATGTTTAATTGTACTTTTGGATATGACTTTCTCTGAGTTGAATTCACTGAACCATTTTCTAGCCTGATGATAAATTTAAAAAAAAAAAGAGGAAAAATAATTATCACTTAAATTTGGTAAAAGAAATGGATCCCTTCACTGTTTTTGCACTAGATAAAATCTATATTAGGGAATAAAATTTATTTGTGAATTTCTTACTTCCATAGACTTTCACTGACATATAAAAATCCAAAGATTAGAGAATAGATGCAGGGGATGGTTTCTGCAACGTGATTGCTTTTTGATCCTGTTATGTACGAAAATGTTCTGAAATAAAATTGAAGGACCCCTCGAAAAATTACCCTTTAAAGTGAGAATAAGCCAGTGATATTGTGCCTCTCTTCATTCTTTTATCCTGGCAGAAAATTACAAAGAAGAAGATAAAAGAAAAACATGTCCAGAACAAACTTGTGCAATACTGTTTCCTGCTCTTCTTAGTGGATAATTGTAGCTGGGGCTCAAAGAGATGTAACTGACAGAAAATTCGCATAGACAGATCAACATAGGAAGACAGCATTGGAAGGATTTACTTGGCTCATTAATTCACATTGTGCAAAATATTAAAGGTATACAGTGAAATTTATTACATAACTTCAACATTCTAATCTCTACGACTGCAGAAAAAATACTTTATATTAAAAATCAAGATTTTATCTGGAACAGGACACCTAAGAAAAGGCAAAAACCCGTGATGGACCCTGATAATATAACTTCTGGAAATCGTATATTTTGTTTGCAATTTAGCTTGCAAGGGGTTTCTGAAGGCAGCCTCCAACCTATGTTAAGTTTCAATTTTCGATCAGAGTTGGGCATTGAATGTCTTCAAGGACGGAGGTTAACTAACCTCTCTGAGATACTTGTTGCAGTGCTTTTCCTCTCACATTGTAAATGTTTGTTTGTTTGTTTTCCTAACATCCATTCAGATTTTCTGTTGTTGCAGCTCATGTCCATTGCCTCTGGTATCTTCAGTGTGCATCTCCAAGAAGAACCTGGCTCTGTCTTCTCTATACTCCTCTGCTAGATAATTGAAAACAGCTCCCTTTCATCTTCTCTTTTCTGTAGTGATAAACCCACTTCCATTAACCTGTCCTTGTACATCCTTTTCTCAAAATCCTTAAACACCTTGGTGACCCTGAACTAGTTCCAATATGTCGTTTGTTTTTCTAGTATTGGGCAGTCCAAAATTGGGCACAACACTTTGGGTGCTGCAAAAAAGAGAAGAATAACCTTCTTTGGCCTTCAGGCTACATTCTTCCTCTTACTAATATGCAGTTATTAATCATTTATGCAAGGACACACTACTGAATAACATTCAACTTGTCCACTGGGACACCTAAATCCTTTTCTGCTCTGCTGCTTGCTAACCACTGTCCCCAGCCTGTGCAAGATGTCACATTCTGCTTTGTTCAACTTTAAAATGTTTCTGCCAGCTTCCCCCAGTTCAATACCATGCACTTCATCCCATCATTCAGGCCAACAGCAAAGACATTAAACATCAGTCTCAGTATAAACCCATAAGAAGCATTGAGATCCCTTTCTTTTTCCAAACCTGATTATTACTGTACCACACTTCTGTGCTCATGACATACTGACCAAGCTATGGTGCTGTTTCGAGAAGAAAATAAAGACAAGACCAACAAAACCTATTATTTTCTACCAATTCTGTCATTGTAAACATGCAGAGAAATTCTTCGGCTGGTATTTAATTTGCCCTCACTATATCGAATACAGGTTTTATTTATTTATTTATTTATTTATTTATTTATTTTCCAGTATTATTCATCATCTTTCATCCAGATAATAAATTACTCCTTACTCCTTACCACAAATTTTGGGAGACAGGTGTTTAAATATTTTGTTAGCCTTTTTGTGACAAGTTGCAAGGGCTTGGAACTAATCACTCTCCAGATTAGTCAATACACTCAACCAAGTAAAAGAATTATTCTTTCATAAAAAAGTTTACAGTATGTGATGTGGGAAGTTCATATTGTATTCGTATTCTAAGCATACATAAGCATCCTCCATCTTCAGTGTGTGCTGAAGAAAAAGCAGCAGAATGCCAGGTCTGAGCTAATAAATATCAGATAATGCTGTCTGATGGGATTTGGGGATCTCAGTTCATAGGCAGAGTAATTTTTTTTTTTTTTCTTTATATAATATATACAATTTATACATTCTTGCTAATCAAGACTCATTAAACCATGGTGTTTACCTAGGCTTCCATTTTCTTGCTTCATCTTCTAGACTAGCCATAACTTTGAGCTATATCGGAATTAGGAACAGTTCTTCAAAAGGAAAGTTACTGCACTATAGCAGAGCACACTCATGGCAAAATTAAGCTGTTTGTTAGTAAAATAAAATGACTCCTTGAATCAGAATAAGCTACATGTATGAAAATACACTTCATTAGTATGACTGAAATTTCACTAGAAACTTCTGTTGTATTAACTGTGCTAGTTATGAGGAGCAGTGTAGACTTGGCATTGGAGGGACATTTTGGCCCTCTGCGCATTGTCTTTTTGTGTGTGCGTGCATTTCTTTGCAAGTATACAACTACACACATGCCCATATATGTACGCATTTATTCAGAGGAGTGTTGTTAGGGCACAACAACCCCATGCAACGCTACAGACTGGGGGAAGAGTGGCTGGAAAGCTGCCCGGCGGAAAGGACCTGGGGGCATTGGTCGACTGCCGGATGAACTTGAGCCAGCAGTGTGCTCAGGTGGCCAAGAAGGCCAACAGCATCCTGGCTTGTATCAGAACTAGTGTGGCCAGCAGGACCAGGGAAGTGATTGTCCCTCTGTACTCGGCTCTGCTGAGGCCGCACCTCAAATACTGTGTTCACTTTTGGGCATCTCACTACAAGAAGGACATCGAGGTGCTGGAGCATGTCCAAAGAAGGGCAACAAAGTTGGTGAAGGGTCTGGAGAACAAGTCTTACGAGGAGTGGCTGAGGGAGCTGGAGTTGTTTAGCCTGGAGAAAAGGAGGCTCAGGGGAGACCTTATCGCTGTATACAGCTACCTTAAAGGAAGCTGTAGGAAGGTGGGGATTGGTCTCTTCTCCCAAGTGTCAACTGAGAAGACAAGAGGAAATGGCCTCAAGTTATGCCAGAGGAGGTTTAGGTTGCATATTAGGAAAAATTTCTTCATTGAAAGGGTTGTGAAGCATTGGAACTGGCTGCCCAGAGAAGTGGCTGAGTCACCATCCCTGGAGGTCTTTAAAAAACATTTGGATTCAGAGCTTAGTGACATGGTTTAATGGTGGACTTGGCAGTGCTAGGTGAAAGGTTGGACTGGATGATCTTGGAAGTTTTTCCAGCCTAAATGATTCTATGATTCTATGATTCTATGGTTAGAATTTGTAAAGTACAATAAGATTCTCAAATATAAAGTCTCAAATTGCCTTCAGCATGAAGTAATGTAATCAGAGCAATTACAACTCCGGGTCAAGCATGGAAAAATTCCCATGATGCCAGTATGTACATATTTTTTAAATGATGAAATTATGTTCATTTATTTTAACTCATGCTCAAATATGAAGCAGTATTATCATTACAACAATATATAGCCTTTTTCCTCCTTTTCTGTTAAGAAAACCCCATCTTGTTACATTTTGTGGTCTATTTCATTGCTATGTCTGGATATTTCAGTCATGTTTCGTTACTCTATTGACATAGCAGAACATAATATTGCTGGTACAACTGAATGTGTCAGATCAAAAATATGGTACACCAGCCTGGGAAATTAAACACAGATTTTTTTTTTTTTTTTCATGGAAACAAAAAAATCAGAGATGTAATAAAACTCTGTCAACATTTAGTTAAAATTATATTTAAAACTCAAAATTTGTGCTCTCGGTTATGGTCCATGTGCAAAACAGCACATCTCTAGCCAAACACATAGCAAAAGTGCAGTTTTTGTTTTGTTGTTAATAAGGGAAATACCCATACAGCAGGTTGGCAGGCTGCTCATGTTTGGAAGTACAACTTAAATCTGATCCATTCAGCAGGTCCCTGTTTAACATCTTTTAAAAGCATGCAGCTCTATGTGATTGCAAAGGGAGGAGAATTGTCATTTCATACAAAAATCTACCTCAGCTGCTCTCACTTTGTGCAGAACGAGCTGCATGCAAAATTTAACGAAATAAAGAAATTATGGTGCTGTAGGGATACAGTGATTTAAAAACAGGGTTTTGAGAAAGTGGTATATCTTTCCTACTACCTATGTTTATGGAAGGCTCTTTGTCATTTCTTATCTTTACAAAAAGGTTTGGCTTTCTGCACCTCTTAAATTGAGGAGCTGGAGAAACAGAGGAGATGGTGAATAACTTTCTTCATGGCAGCACAACCGAACAAATAAAACAGATTGGATGGTCAGCTCTATTCAGTACACAATAGCTAGTTTTCAGGGAAAATTGACTTTCAGGAGCTTTCTGCCTTTCATTTCTGTCCAACAATTGTTAGACTTCTGAGAGACAAGTAGTAAAATATAATAGCGGTTAAGGTAGAAATACTTAGAATAATAAACCTCCAAGAGCAATAATGTGACAAAGGTGGCAGAGTCACAGTTACAAACATGTTGCATTTCCTTATGTGACTGCAAAGTGATCTGATAGCTAAGGGAACTTTAATGGACTACAGTGCTGAAAACTTCTATTCTCATTCTTAATAAATCTCTACACTAAGTTGTATTAGACTTCAAAAATGTGTCTGTGCAATATTTTGTTGGTATTGACTAATATTATGCTAATCATATCTCCTTAGCTAGCACTTTGGAAGCTGCTAAAACAAGAAACTCACTCAGGATTGTGAAAGTGAAGATATTAACTTTCCTAATAAGTACTTTCTGACAAGACTTGGCTTTCTTTTGCTGTACGGTATTAAAATCAGTGTTGGAGTTACATCCAACACTGGGGTTTTGCTGGAGAAGCAGGCTCCATGTTCCCCATGAACAATATTTCTTCCCAAAATTTTACATTTAAGAGTAATCAGACTGAATCCAACAGGACTTCTTACATGGGAATCATCCTGTTGGGTTTATACTGACAAAATTCTGGTTTAAAATGGGTGGCATTAAAAATTAAGTCTTTGAAAAATACGATCCTTCCATAAATGCAAAGGTAATTGCATTTTAAAGATACTGATTCTGGAATGCAAGGTTACTTAGAAGATTTTTGTCTTAACTATTTAATTGCATGGGCCAAATGCCTTGAAAAAGACAAGGGGACAAAATATTCTGAAATCAAAGAGAAAAGATACAACAAAGGTTGGTATATGATTTTCCCATATGATAATTTCACGAAAACTGTGGAACGTAGTCCAAAAGTTGATACTGATTTATTTGTATCTCATGGACAAAGATATTAGCTTCAATCTCCAAAAAGAACACTTATTGGCTATGCAGCAGCCAGGTATGTATAGTTAAGTACGAAAAGGTGGTATAGCACCTGTGGTCACTACAAATATGAAACTCCATTATAATCATCAGAAGTTTAACTGGATTTCAAGACCATCATTTTAAGCTCATTTCTTTGAGTCTAGTTTATATATTATCCAACTGTGTCTTAGGTGTCTGGAGTGTAAAAATGGTGCACGATTAGCTAAGAACTCAAGTCTGGACCATTATTTGGCAACAATCTACACACTATCTAAATTATTTTACAAAAGAATATTGCTCAATAGGAAGGTTAGATTGCTGACTACTTTTATATGTCACTGCTTATATTAAAAAATAGGCATATAATAACCTTATAAAAAAAATTAACTAACTACACTATTCTAGAAAGTCACGTAAGGGTATGAACCTCTAAACCAGTTTATGGGTAAGCATATGGAAGCAAAAGGCAATAGACCATCATGAACTGTTGCTGTCCTCCTCCTTGTGATCAGTAAACAATAAAGGAAGTAGAAATAAGACATAGTTGCAGCTCCCATAATAACTGGACAAAAGAGCTGAGTCATCAAATCTGGAAATAGAACATACTACTAAGTAGCAATAGGTCAGATGGTGCCTACAAAATAAAGTGAGCTAAGTGATACAGTGATTCATATCCAAGAGATAAGGCTCAGTAGCCTTGTAAAGCAGGTCTAGACCACAAAAGGGATAATAGTCTCTGACCAGCTGCAGATTCCCTCTCTCTTTTCCTTAAAACTTCAAAAAAATAGAACCACTAAGCCCTCTTTTGAAGCAAAACTTAAAATGTTATTAACTGCAGATGATATTCAGAAAGACTTGATCTGAACTAATTGAGGAACAGAATACTCTTTGGTTTTGAATGTGGGGAATTTAATTTGTATAGACCTTTTAAAAAATTCATCTTTTGTGTCCCTTTTGATTTCCAGGATGACTGTGCTCACAGAGTTCACTACAGACAAGCACAATCTGCAGTGAAACCAGTTATTTTCTCAGTCCTTTCCTTCCCTTGTAATTCATGTAAAAAGTCCACATTAAATGTATACAGTTAGTGTTAGATTAGAACACTCATTTGTTCCCTGTGCTTTATAAGAAAGGATAACATCCTGACAAACCTCAAAAAAAATAGAGTATACCCATACAATTTTGGTAAGGTGATTATTGTTGGACATTTACTGTAAACAAGATGCATTCTAGTCATCTTAGTCTTTTTTTTTTTTTTTTTTTTACCAAAAATAAGGAAAAAAGACAGGTTAAGGAAAAGCAGTTCCATAATAATAATGTGGTCTAACTCTTAGTAAATAAAAAAGGTCATAGACAGCACATAAACCAAAGGATTCTGTCCTCACACCATCTCTTAAGATAATTTTTCTACAATGAATTGACAGGTATTAATTTATTATTTGAATGAATTTCATTAATTATTTTTTAGCTAATTGGATATTTCATTAAAATCAAGTTGGCGGGAAATAAAATACTTTTGCTAACAATGGTATTAGACAGTTTATTAACCTGCCTTAAAAAGTCTATAAAGGATAACCCTACTCATTACAGGCCAAGAAAAATTGTATGGGCTGAGTTGGATACAATCCTTCTACACTATTCTTTCAAATAAATTTTGTAACAAATTAAAGATTTTGTTATGCCAACACTTTAAACAGAAGAGAACAACTTTTGAAGATTGTCTACATTCTGTACTGCACTCATCAGAAAGTCCATTTACTTTCCACTCTATCAACAAGTTTTTGAGAATTGATTGGAGACTGAAAAGAACATATAGGTAAAGTTATCCTTATGGTTCATATATGTCAGGCCTTCATACTTGCAAGGTCAAATTGAATAAACAGGAGCAGAATTCCTATCTCCTGTTCCCCTACAGTGGTGCTGAGAATAGGTAAGTGACAATGTCCAACTTCTTCACAACATCTGTCTTCTGGGAATGCCTCAGGCAATTCAGAATAGATAGTAAGAGGCAGTGAATAAACAGAGCCTGGCTTTCTCATGAGCGTATTCTCTCTTCCACGTATTTGTAAAATGTCCTGGATGAAGGATTTCAAGACCATATCTCATATGCATTGGACTTTTGCTGATAAGAAGTGCTGATATGTCATGATAACCTGTATCACCTGCTTCTGTCTCTGCATCCTTCTCAGACAAATGGTGCTTTTCAAGTTATTAAATATTAAACTAGCAATAGAATATTCAAATTCAACTCTTCAGAGATATCTTCAATAACAGCCAACATGTTTAGGAAGAGGAAAGTCCTAAAATCTTCCTTGGTTTCATTACTTAAAGCGCTGATTTCTGCATAGGTTTTGGAAAGCTGCTTCATTTCCCCACCTTGACTTAATTTATAGACTATCACATACATAAAATGAGGAACCTAATATTTGCAGGATGTTACTGCAATTGATCTTAACTTTTTCAACTTGCAAAAAATAGCTCATGGTTTAAATATTGTTTAATATTTTAAGTTTTCCTGAATTTCTTGCAATCTAATTGACAAGTTATAAATCTCATGAGAATTTTTTCTTTCATTACTTGAAGTATTTCAGAAATGTTGTGTACATGAAAGTGTATGTTGTATTCTGCAGGATCTCAGAATTCTGCCAATCTCATATCTGAAGAACAATTGTCCAAAATAAAGAAGAGTTTTCTATATAACAGTATGGCAAAGTATTAATCACAGTTTTCATAAATAAAAAGTATTAGCTTTGCTGCGATTCAGCTTCTGTTTTGGATCATTGTCTGTTTTCATACACTCAGCTAGCTCACCTGTGCCTTATGAACAATCATGACCTAATCCATAGCTCAGGCTTCCCTCTCTAAAGGAAAACTGAGTTCTCTATCTATCAGATTGACTGTTTTTACCAAGATTGAAAAGACCAAATACAGTAGCTCTGGTTTCCAAAACCTGCTTTATGGCTTAATTGCAGTAGAAAGCTTTGAAAGAGATTCTAAGGATTCTGACAGTTGCTAGAGTGCTGAAATATTTGGAATTACACATTGTGACTTTACTCCAAGATATCATATGTTTGAACTTAGATCTTTTACTGATAGTAATTAAGTCTTACTTATATAGGTACAGTCATTTTAACAACTTTTGGGGGAAAATAAAGATAATAAAATTAATAGCTTTTGTGCTATTGTCTGTATTTCACTTAGCATATTTCCTACAAAACAGTACGACTTTAGAGGCCAGTAACAGGATGAGAAAAATAGATCCTGATTCTCTGTACACTCCAGCACCTAAAATTGGCAATTCCTAAGTTTCTGTGGTGGTTTTACCCAGCTAAACAGCAGAACTCCACCACAACTGCTCGCTCACTCCCCCTCCTCAAAGGAACAGGGGGAGAAAATACGATGAACAAGGGCTCAAGGGTTGAGATAAGGATAATTTAATTAAAGGGAAAAGAAATAATACAAGCAAAGGCCGCGCGGAAGCAAAGAGAGAAAGAATTCTCTACTTCCCATCAACAAGCGGTGTTCGACCACATCCTGGGAACCAGGGCCTCAATACGCATAGTGGTTGTTCAGGAGGACAGACGTCTTCATAACGAGAGCCCCCCCCGCCCCCCTCCTTCCCCTTTCCCAGCTTTTATTGCTGAGCGTGACATCATATGGTACGGAATATCCCTTTGGTCGGTTCAGGTCAGCTGCCCTGGTGATGTCCCCTCCCAACTGCTGCTCACCCCCAGCCCACTGGGTTTGGGGGGTTTGGAGGGTCTGGGTGCTGTGCCAGTACGGATCAGCAATAGACACAACACTGGTGTGGTATCGGTGCTGTTCTAGTTACAAGTGCAGAGCACAGAGCTGTATGGGCTGCTGTGGGGAAAGCTAACTCTATCCCGGCCAGAACCAGTACAGTTTCCTGTATGAACTACCAACCCTTTATGTTGGATTAGATTGTAGGTTCTCCTTAATATTAGAAGAGAAGGCAGTGAACAAATTACACAATTTATAAGACTTTTCAGACTTAGTCTGATAGTATTTATACAGGCAGATAGTGATAGGACAAGGGTTTTAAACTAAAAGAGGATAGATTTAGATCATATGTTAGAAGGAAGTTCTTCACTCAGAGGGTGGTGAGGCACTGGAACAGGTTGCCCAGAGAAGCTGTGGATCTCCCATCCCTGGAGGTGTTCAAGGCCAGGCTGGATGGGGCCCTGAGCAACCTGATCTAGTGGGTGACATCCCTGCCCATGGCAGAGGGGCTTGGAACTAGATGATCTTTAAGGACCCTTCCACCCTAAGCCATTCTACAACTCTATTCTATGATTCTATTTCAGAGGCTGATCATCTGTCAATACAAAATTGTAATACCAATTCACTGGTCATAACTGGTAAAAATTATTGAAATCTCCAAGAAAGTCCTGCAATCTTTATTTCTTTCTTGGATTATGTGCACTGTGGAATTAATGAGGTGTATAAAATTTTGCATTATGAGGCATTATAGTCCAACAAAGACATTTCAGGTGCAGCTCTATATTAAGTAGAGGAGAGCACCTGCCATGATATAATCTGCTAAGGAGAAATATATGCTTTCAGACATTAGAAGAAATCTTTCTTTTTCATGCAGATCTCTACAGGAGCTTTGGGGAAATATAAATTACACTTCATTATGATTTTTTTTTTTCCATTAAAATCAAATGTTTTAGCAACTAAAAATCAAGAGTTTTTTACATATATTCTTTAGGATGATTACATTTCCATTAGAGATATCTGGCATTCACAAAGAGTGTTTTCAGTTAAAACTTTTTAAGAAAACACTCATTTAAATTTCAAAATGGATGTCAGGATTCTCAGGTGAGTCCACCATAAATACTTCAGAATATCATAAGTTTTCCATGTAAATGAAGAGTTTCAGAAGTCTACAGGCAAATCAAAATATCCACAATTATTCTTTTAAATATATATTTTCTATTACTTATATTTCTATCATTTGCATTTTTAAATTTTTGTGGCCTAACATCTCTGCTCTGTTTATGTCTGTGTTTGCTGTGCAATAAGAATCAAAAGAGAATGTGATCTGCTGCTCATACAATCTAAAGGAAAAAAAAAACCCTAAGTATAAACTGGAAGCAATGTATTACTTGAATTTATTTTAAGCTCAGGTACATAGAGTAAAGCAAGGAAAAAACATTTTTCTGTTTAGGGTCCAAGTAACTTTTGATAGCTAAGGGCTTCCCCACATGAAAACGTATGAATTTAACTTGAGTTAGAGGCTTCTTTATGAAAGCAAGGTCTTTCCTAGTTTTAATCTGACCTAACATATTACATATTTTTGTTTTAGATAACTTACACTTTTTTAGATGAATAGATGAAGCCATAGTTAAGTTTTCTAATACTTTAGAAATAGATCCCTGGTCATTAACTTATTCTTCTTTCCCTTGACTTTTTAACCTGACGTCCTTTTGTGCCCTGCTTGAAAGGCAAGCCTTGCCACATACATATATATATAATATATATAACATCTTTTCACTTACTTATTGACAAAGGGAAGAAACACACTTTAATAAAGAAGAAAGTTGCCTTCCCTGGTCTTCAGTCTGACAGCTGCAATACAGAATTAAAAGTGATACTTCATAAGAATGGTTCTTCTAGCATCCCTAAAGACATTGATTAACTTCTTCACATTAACCTGTGGCCTCAACATTAAGAATAAGTAATGAAAGGACAGCTTCTGAACTGCTAAAATCTGGTTCATTTTATTTCCTTACTTTCCACTCTCCAAGCTGAAGATTTTGTGTCCAGATTTGTAAAGGAAATATACAGTACAGTCAATACACAAGTGTGTATGGAGTATGAATGAAAGTGGGTGCATAAAAACAGTAGAAGAAATGTCATAGCAGAGATTAAACAAAAGTTACCTGTTCAGCCAGTCAAGAGACTGAGAGCAATGATCAGGTAACTAGGAATTGACCAGAGTGCTGATGGTAAGAAGGCCACACAAGAGCTAAGTCCACAGCATAGATGTGGAGCAGTCACAATGTGATACAGGCCAGCATGACCTTTTTGTCAAGAGCATATAAAGACTGCAAAGAGCAATGCCACTCAAGATGAGCCTAGAAGATGTGAAGAGGATTCTAGAGGCAGCATTGCTTGTCCTCCATCCCATCACCAGTAATATTGATCACAATACTAGAACATATACGAAAGTTTTTTGCATATGAGGATGAAACATTCAGTGGGTGAAAATTCAGTTGAGTATTGTGTAAAACAATTCATCTTCTGCCTATGATGTCTCATTTTTAATTTTGCTACATTACTTACACAAACACACATGCACACTCAGAGTCAGATAGATAAACCTGAAGAGTTTCAATATGAAAGAAATTTTTTCCACCGTCCTCATTGAGTTCTGAGTCACATGCTCAGAGGAATTTACTTACACTTTAGCTGCACTGACAAAACTAATGTATTCAGTCCTTGGTTACCCAGACTGTCAAGATTGGAGAATGTTTTCACTACAGAAAATGCCCACCGACTGTAAGAATTGTTAGACAAGTTTTTGCTTCTGGTTCCAATTCAACATAGAATTCAAGTGCCTGTGTGCAATGGCCAATCCAACATACTGTTTGAAAATTCTCTGAATTTTCTGAGTAACACATTTTTTCCTGTCAGAAAAATATATAAAACATAGTAAAATATTTCTGATCAGTTATGATAATATAACTGAATTTCATATGTTTTTGCTCTCTTCATATGCGTTACTATTTTTCTCCACACCAACAATAGGACCACTGTTTCTCCTTTTTGGAAAGTTTACTTGTTTCTATTCAACAGTGTTGTACCTTTATACCTATGTAATTAATTATTTAAAAA
>VXAL01017253.1:32026-75559 GCA_013399475.1 Chauna torquata | reverse complement strand
TAAAATAATTATTAAATATATCTAAGCACTGATAGAGGACTGTCAGGAAAAAAAAATGCCAAGGAACTATAAAACTTGGATGATAAACAGATGATTAGAAACAAAACTTACATACTTCTGAGTGTTCTTACCCACTTCAACAGAAATTCATGGAGTGCTCTGAGTTACATGTTTAGAAAGTAGAGGAATCTCAGCTTACTGCCACAGATGATGCATTAATAGCAAAACCCTCTGAAGAAGAAGGCACATGGTTCAATTTTTTTTTTTTTGCATTTTCCAAATTACATGTCTTATTGAACATTTTTTTTGATAAACACAAATGACCCGATCTACTTTAATAACACGAAGGCAAAGCTATTGGCTCTGCAGTCAAGCAAAAGAGGGAAGAATTTGGATCAAATGCATGCATAATATTGTTAAAAATTCTATTCAATTCCTTACAGAAATTTGATGACAGCTATTTATTTCGTTATATTTAGGATAGTCACTTGAAAAATGTGCAAGAATATTGTTTCTAGTGTTTCAGTAGTGCTGCAATGACACCCTTGATGATCACACATCTGATAAATAGCTTTATAAATCTCACACCACACTCAAGGAAATAAAAGTTCTTCAGAGACCTTTTTTTACAAGCATTAATGCCACATCTAGCAGGACAGCAAAAGATGTTTGACGTGACTCAACAACATTTATGTGACAGTTTCCAACAGGAAATGCAGTTTCCAACAGTTTCTGTGAATGATGAAGCTGAAAGAATTTAAGACATTGTCAAAACTGCACGAGCAATATCCCTTTTCATTGATATTGAGTAAGAGCAAACCTCTCACCATTGGAAGGGATCAGAACCTGTAGTATATGACAACTCTTGGTTCAAATTTTTGATTCCAAACTGGCAATATCACAACATGAAAACATGTAAGAGTGACAGTCCTGGTTTCATCTGGGATAGAGTCAATCTTTTCCCATAGTGGCTGGTGTCTTGCCATGTTATGGATTTGAGTGGAAAGTAATCTTGATAATATACTGATGTTTTAGCTGTTGCTAGGTAGTGCTTACACTAAATCAAGGACTTTCCAGCTCCTCACACTGCCCTGCCCGCGAGGAGGCTGGGGATGCACAAGAAGCTGGGAGGGGACAGAACCAGGACAGATGACCCAGACTGACCAAAGGGATATTCCATACCATATGGCATCATGATGAACAATAAAACTAGTGGGAGTTGGCTGGTGGGGGCCACTGTTGCGTGGGGACTGGCTGGGCATCAGTAGGCTGTTGGTGAGTAATTGCATGGTGCATCACTTGCTTTGTTTATTTTTATTTTTTTCCCCCTCCCTTTTCTTTTCTATTAAACTGTCTTTATCACAACCCACAAGTTTTACTTTTTCTTCCCAATTCTCTTCCCCATCCCACTGGGTGGTGGGGGCAGTGAGTGAACAGCTGTGTGGAGCTTAGCTGCCTGCTATGTTAAACCACAACAATAACACAAACAATGAATAAGCTATTAACCTACTCTTCATATATATTAATCCCTTCTCTGACACATCATCAAAGGTATTCCTGAGCTTTTGCCTTTCGATTTTACTATGCTTGCCAAAATGCAAGTTCCTTAGGAAGTTCTCTCTCATCTGGAGAATCTGATTTTGGAGCATCTGCAGAACCCAATGACAATCAGCATCCACTCCTCAGGTTGCTTTACCCTGCCTATCCTTCATGGCTTGTGCTTCAGACCTTTCCATGCACCCCTATCTCTCCCTTTCAAGCCTTCTGTTTCTTCAGACTGGTGCTTCTGCTTAAATGACCTGTTTATTCCCTGCTGTTTCTTGCCCTAGTCTACCTTTAATCCTACCTTTTAGCTTCAGCCTATTATCACAGCTTCCCCCCTGACCTCCCCTATTTTTTTTTTTTTTGAAATCATGCTTCTGCTTTATTTTCCGTTCTGAACCACTCTCTGTTCACTAGCACAACCACAACAACATTGGACAGTCTTTGATCTTTCTGCTTGGTAAAAGTTAATTTCAACATTAAACATTTGTATTTTAAATCCACAAACTGAGAACTTAAGAGTTAATTCCAGACATATTGATAACCATTAAAATAGTATTTCTGCTAGCTTTTGTCACAATGCACTTCCGTCACAATACTTAAGGTACATGCAAAATACTGCAGGAGTTACTAATGTAGTTGTTAAAGAATCTGACCTCATTTGACTGTTCTTAAAGAAATTAACAGGAAATACTAATCCCTAAAAGAAAAGTATTCAACACTTATCACATACTGCAGAATGCATTTACCACTATGTATTTTTTTTGTAAAAATATAGTCCTGCTGTTTGTTTGTCTAAAGGTCATCAGTATTAGTAAACCAAATGCTTCACAGCTCTTATAAATCTCTAAGTTTCCAAGGTAATTTTGCAACACACAGTAAAATTATTGACCCTCATGAAGTAAATGCTTTGGCAATCAGTTTCAAGTCATGACCTGTAAAGATTGCCAAATATGTGGATCTCATTGTGATCAGAGAATTAAGACTTAAACATTTAAAAATCAATGCCCAAAGAACACAGAAGGGCTGACAATAGTTTCTACCAGAACATTAATAGGTGACAGAAAAGTAAACACCTATCTGAACAAATACACAAATATTCACACTATTCAATGCACAAAGAGATAGTTAATGGAGAGAAAACTGTAGATCCTAAAATACAGGCATAGCCAGCAATACTCTGCAAGATCCATGAAAGAGAAAACACTGAAATGAAATAGTCCCTCAGTCATAATACCACGCTAGACTGTGTGGAGTATTCAGTGTCTTTGTCCCACTCACAGCTCTTCATCATTTCACTGATATTCATTTATTGCATCTAACAGTGTGGGAGCCTCTCTTGTTCTGTTAAGTTTTTTCTTTCTCTGGGAAGGCACGAGGTGACTGAAGGTGGCTCAAGCTTTCTATGTCCCTTCACAAGCATTGACTCCTCACACCTCACCTAGAATGCTTTGGTGTTTGATATTTTCTGTCACTGGAGGGACCTATTCCTATGTTATTAATAATAAGTCTTTGTCCCTTATCTTCCGTTTCAGTCATGACACCTGCCTGATCTCCTACACCTTCCACCAGAGAGAAATAACTGGATTTCAGCAAGGCACTTCTTTTTTGTTCCACTCTTTGCTCAAGACCTCAATCAGAGACCACCGTGTGCTTCCTAAGATTTCCTGCACTTTGAAACCTAGCACTTTACAACTGGGGCTTTTGAGATATTTATTAAAATAATAATGCTTCATTGATCCCATGATTACTTTATTTACCTTGCTGTTTCCTGCTTTTAATTACAACAATTGAGAAACTATCTGAAGTGTGTCATTTGTCAGACTAAATAGCACCAGCTGTTTGGAATGAAAACACTCAGAATATGTGTGGGTTAGATAGCATTCTTATGAAGGGTGCAGTCTAGCATTTTCCTACCAAATGTTCCTAGTAGACAAAGTTTCTATATTAGCAATTGCTATTTTTTAAAAATCTCAAAGCATCACTAGACCAATGCCAATGAAAAGATAAATGAAACATAATTGGAAAGGAATCTTTAGGATTTATTGTTATTTTCCCATGTAGAGGCTGCGCATGAGTGAAATTTTTGTTGTCACTTTTCACTGTTGCTCCTTGATACTGCAGTTTCTCCTGTTGCTACCTCATTTCATGCCAATGCTTCTCCATCAGCCTCTGGTGTGACTGTCACCTCTTCACTACAAGTGGTGGCGAGGGCAGCAGCGGTGGCACCTGTGAGAGTGAGGAAACAAATCATGAGTAAAGCAACTGCAGAGATTTCAGCAAGCGCCTGATTAACCCCATTGCTTTTTCAGGCGAGAGGTTATTTTTGACAATGATCAATTATATGTGAGAAATTATAAGAAATCTGTCATCTCTTTTTCTTTCACTTCCCCCTTTTTCACTCCACAATTACAGAAAACTGGGAGCTGCTTGAATCTTCAAGAGGGTGCAGCTGGCGGAGAGCTGAGCATGATATTTCTGGAGAGGAGCTAATTTGTTGAACAATACAGTCTCAGGTCAACTGAAATTACTAACATTAATCTAAAAAAAAAAAAAAAAGGAGGCTATTTAAAAATTCCAGACTAATTAATTTCAAAAATTACAAATGAATTTGAACAATGAGCAATTTTTGCAATTTTGTGTTCTGATAGTTTCCTTTTTAAATTTCCCTGAATTATGTTTCTGAAGTGTAGCGGAAAAAGAAAACTCCTATCATCAAAAATCTTAGCATCAAAACAAATATAGCTAACAGGCCAAAGGAGGTGATTCTCCCCCTCTACCCCACTCTTGAGAGACCCCAGCTGGAGTACTGCATTCAGCTCTGGAATCCCCAACATAAGAAGGACATGGGCCTGTTGGAGCGAGTCCAGAGAAGGGCCACGAGGATGATCAGAGGGCTGGAGCACCTCTCCTATGAAGACAGGCTGAGAGAGTTGGGGTTGTTCAGCCTGGAGAAGAGAAGGCTCCAGGGAGACCTTATAGCAGCCTTCCAGTGCCTAAAGGGGGCCTACAGAAAAGCTGGGGTGGGACTCTTTGTCAGGGAGGGTAGTAATAGGACAAGGGGGAATGGGTTTAAACTAAAGGAGGGTAAATTTAGATTATATATTAGGAAGAAATTCTTTGCTATGAATGTGGTGAGACACCATATCAGGTTGCGTAGAGAAATTACTGATGCCCCCTCCCTGGAAGCATTTCAAGGTCGGGTTGGAAGGGGCTTTGAGCAACCTTGTGTAGTGGAAGGTATCCCTGGAAATTGGAACTAGGTGATCTTTAAGGTCCCTTCCAACCCAAACCATTCTGTGACTCTATGATCAATCTACATTCATTTTATTTATTTATTTCAGTTGAAAAATGATGCCATTTTATAAATAACTAAATAATAGTTACTCACAGGGATCTGTAATGTTTTGTGGTTTATGGTTCAGCTCTGATCATTCCGGCAAAGCAACATGAGTAAGGAGATGTACAAATGACACAAAAGCTGCCATCAGGTTGTTCCTCAGCAGCAGAGGGGAGAGCAGAGAGCCTTGGCTTCTAACTAGCCTTGCTGCCAGGACAATAGTGAGCAGAGGAATGCAGTTTAGTGTGCTCAGAGAGGGCTTAGCTACAGATGTTCAGTTCCCTGCATTTTCAAACATATCCTATGCAACTTTGGACAAATTGTCATGGGGCCAATTTTCCAAAACAATTTCAGTGGGTGAGTTAAAATACTGGTCTTCAAAATCCTATTCAGTTACGGTATAATCAAAGAAAGTAACTAAGTTTGTGTTCTGTTTTGTTGCATTTTGTTTTATACTCAATATTTTTTTAGCATGACACTGACAGCTTCAGTCATGACAAGGAAGAGCAATACAAAAACTGTTCCATGCTAAGTCTTTTGATGTAGTTGGTAAGGTTAAGTGTTCCTCTTGTACAAAACCTTTCATTTTACTTAAAGGCATTTCCTCTTTCTGCAATAATTTTGCAGTTAGCTTTCATACAAGATGCAAGATTCCTTCACTGAAGTGATCAAAATATTCTTTAACCTTTCTGTAGAGTATCTCACTGTCATGGTTTTGGCTGGGATAGAGTTAAATTCTCTTTGTAGAGGTTCACACAATGCTGTGTTTTGGATTTTTTGATGAAGATAATGGTGATGTTTTCAGTTGCTGCAGAACAGTGTTTGTACAGAGCCAAGGACTTTCCAGCTCCTTGTATTGCCCTGCCAGCAAGGAGGCTGGGGGTGCACAAGAAGCTGGGAGGGGACAGGACCAGGACAGCTGACCCAGACTGACCAAAGGGATATTCCATACCATATGACATCATGCTGAACAATAAAACTGGGGGGCTGGCCGGGGAAAAGGGGGGGCTGCTGCTCGGGAACAGGCTGGGCATCGGTCAGCGGGTGGTGAGCAATTGCATTGTGCATTGCATTGTGTACACTTGCTTTGTATATTCTTTTACTATTGTCATTATTATTATTATTATTATCATTATTTTCCCTTTCTTTTCTGTCCTATTAAACTGTCTTTATCTCAACCCACGAGTTTTTTTTTCCCTTTTTCGAGATTCTCTCCCCCATCCCACTGGTTTGGGGGGTGGGGGGAGAGTGAGCGAACGGCTGTGTGGTGTGTAGCTGCCTGCCGGGTTAAACCACAACACTCACTCACAAGGATAAAGGATATTTTGGACACATTGAGCCCAGCTATCAGAAACATCCACTTGTCATGGAATTCCTAAAGATTCATTAGGCCAAAGAGTGCCAAAGGTAACTCGACTCTTTAATTCAGTCATCAACATTTTCATTTAGATGGAAGAGTCTAGGATTAAATGGCTGACCTTATGACTGTTTCTGAATATAATGGGAAGCAGTTACTGGAGAAAATGTATGTACATTTCTTAGCGGAAAGCATGGAAACCCAGATCCTTTTTTTTTTTTTTTTCCTTTTGAACGCTAACACACACACATACACAGAAAAAAAAAAAAAGTGTCAGTCTTTTTGCTTGATTCTAGTTTAATGTGGTATTTTTTTGAATCCTTCTCTGAGGTGCATAACTCTCCCCATTCATACTATAAGGAACATCACCAGGTCGCCTGGGGCTGAGGATTCATCCAGATAGGTAGGCACCAAAGAGCTGTGAGCCGGTCTGGTGACCATGATAATGTTCCTCCTGTGAACTCTCCAAAAGTTCACAGTTCTTTTAGATGTTCAATCCGTTTAATTGTGACTTCCTTGAAATGCCTAAGTTCTATAAAATCCTGTTGTAATAAATGATCTCCTGAGGTTCTCAAACCAATTTTTTTATATACTATTCTCTGGGAAACAAACAAAAAAACAAGCAAGCAAACAAACAAACAAACAGAACACCACAATGAAGAACTGGTGTTTACAAATCAGTGCAGGGCATTTTTTTTATTTTCTTTTATTTTTTTTTTGGCAGGAGGAGGAAGAATATTAGATAACATACAACAAAAAAGAATATATTAAGTGATTATACTGAAATGGTTAAAATATGGGAAAACATTTCATTTAAACTAAGGTCTCAGCATGGTTGTATGGTGTTAGTCATAGCATGGATCAGCACTGAAAACGTGAGGTCTTCTGTGTGCCTTCATTTCAGCTTTTATTATTTTTATGACAGATAGACTCTCCCTAGACTCAACCCATTAAAGAAAATTATGCATGGATTTCCTTCATCCCTTTCAATCAGCTAAGTATGTTCACATCAATGTTGAAATAGGAAATTAGTTTTATAGTACAAGGTAATGATATGATAATTGTTTCTTATGAGTATATAACCTTGAACAGTATAATAATAGGGGAATTTGTGTGTTCTTAAAACCAATTCTGTGTCAACTTTTCCCTGGCAAACATTACTGTTATTCAAAGTAACATAATAGTACTTTTGTTTAAAAGTGTTTCTTCATACCATTAGGCATAATTTCCTTAGTTCCCATAAAGAGTTTCAACTTAGTGGAAGTTTTAAATTTACAGTTCCCTCTGAATATTCAATGGGATTTCCCCTTGGATGACAAAAGCAATTTTTATACAAAATATTTACATGCTTTCTCTTGTAAATTTTACTTTTTCATTTCCTTTTAACAACTTAACTTTTTATTTGTTTGTTTGTTCTATTAAGCCTCATGTTTTATAAAAGACACTGAGCGGAAGTTATTCAATAGCAAAGAGGAAAGTTTGATTGACTTATTTATCTACACTTTTTTTTTTCCAAAAAAAAATAGATTTGTGTATTTTGATCAAAGCTTGAGTAGGGTGTATGTGTGCACATTTATTCTGAATCTTTAAAAGATAAATCTAGGATTTCCAAAACTACACAAATATAACTTCTAAGTCTCTTCCACAGTATATCAAGACATCAATACTGTTTTTAAAATTTTTGAAGAGGGACGCAAGAAGGTCTGAAAAGCCTAATTCACATAAGATTTTTTTTAAATAATAATTTTAAAAATGATTATTACTTACATTTTGCACAATGGACTAAATCAATGTATTCGTACTGTTTGGTAGAATTACTAGTTAGAATTAGCAGACTTTCATGCAAACAGGAGCGTAGTGTCTGTCTTCTGTTCATAAAGATAAATTGTATTTGAGACAGTCAGAATGGACCAGAAGTGCCATAATTTTCGTCTGTTTATTCTAGGACATAATAACAATAAAAATAAATGCTAAAATGGGAGTTTAGAAATTACAGTTGTCTGCTTTTGAAATCTTCCCAGAGTCCTAGATAACTAAATATCTGTATCTGCTTATCTTTAGGAGACTAGAAATTCAGTGCAATAACATAAAAGAAAATTAAACAACTTTACAAATATTTACACAAATTTAAATATTTATATAAGGTAGAATTGGCTGCTACTGGTGACTATATTAGGTGCTTTTCCTAGTTAGATTCCAGCTGTGCTTAGGTGCAAAAAGTCTATGCAACTTCTTTGCAAAAGTGACCTCACAAATTTGAACATTATAATATGTTGCAGAGAGACATGTTAGATTATTAACGTGAGATAAATTAGGTTCACTATTTGTATGGTCTGCTCTTTTAAATAAATCATTTACAGCTGAATAAAATTCACCTTATCATCAGCTTCTGCTATAATTAAAGGTATTAAAATGAACTGGGATTAAAGGGTTCACTGTCTTTTTTTTTTTTTCTTTTTTTTTTAAGTAAGAATAAATTCATACTTTCTGTCAAAGACAAACTCTACTATATGATTCTCCATGCCCAGTTCAATGTCCTTAACTTTCTGGAATGCTGAAAGAGTAATTACTTTGAACTCTTAAGCAGATGATGAAAACTAGAGGAATAAATGAGACAAAAATGACATGGAACAGGTTAGAAAAGCTAGTATTGCTGCTGAATTTTAAATGAAGGCCTGGGAAGCTCTAAACTTTGCAACCGATGTGTCTACAGAACATAAACTGGTTCTCAACACAGTGCCCACTTTTTCGTCAGGTGTTTAACCATGCTATATTAAGATGAAAAAGGTTATACAATTTATTACATCATTCCTATCAGAGTAGGCAATCAGAAAAATATTCATTCCAGTATGGAAGATCTTTCTTTCACACAAGATCTATAATGTGACCACACCTAGTATAAATGCATGATAATTGTTTCTTATGAGTATATAACCTTGAACAGTATAATAATAGGGGAATTTGTGTGTTCTTAAAACCAATTCTGTGTCAACTTTTTCCAGGACCTGACATACTGGACCAAACTCCTCTATATGTCTTTTCTGCCAGCTTAACTGTCCATTTCAATTAAACACGGACACTCCTTCTCCATTGCTCATAAATGCCACTAGACAAATTTTTGCCAAGTTTTCCAGTAGCTGTGGAAAGCTGCCCTGTGTCCCACTGGCCATAACTACGCAGGAGTGGCAGGAGCAGCTGTGAGGCAAAAACAGATGAGCCTGGCACCAAGGGTGACGGTGAGGGACAGGGCAGTGGAGATCAGGATGATGACTGGCATCTGCCACAGCCCAGGGGTGACCTGACAAGCCCACAGCAATGGGCAGGTCTGAGGTGACACAGTAGGGTTGAGGTCAAGATAGAACATATCCAGGCACAGACAGAATGGATTTCAGATTTTCAGAAGTTGAAGACAGATAGAGCCCAAAATAAAGTGTCAGGGTCTTAAAGCCAGACCTTCTCATAATTAGCACTAACCTGTACTTTGGGAGGTTATATATTATTATACCTTGCAATAAGTTCTTGCTAGACTAAAGCAGTGAAAGGAAACCAAATGGTTCTGGACTTTTTACATGCCTTCAGAAATACTTATCCTAACTAAGGTTGGAAACATTAATTAAATGAAAATAATAACTACTTACCTCCACCCCAAACTCCTAATATTTATTTTTTTTTAAGATTACAGAGAACAGATTTACTTTTCCAGGTGTAGGTTCAATGACAGTGATGTTGGTCCAAGTTAAAAGAAAATTAAATGTTAAAATATCTTTTCTTGGAAGGATTTTCAATTTCATTGTTAAATGTGATTTATATTTTAGAAAGGTATGAACCCAAAACAAAATTTAGCCCTCAAAAAAGAGATTTTCTTCCTTTTTTCTACTAAGGAATATTGATTTTTTTTTTAGCCATGAAGTGTCCTGTTGTATACTGAATACATAACTCCATCAAATACAAACATACTCCATCTATCAAAATTCATCTGCATACAAAATATTTATGTTAGTGGGCTTTCTTATTCCACTACTCTTTACTCAATTACTCTTGAAAAGGTTATTTACATTCCTACAATTTAATTAGAAATGCAACAACAGAAAAGTATATGGTGGGTACTACAATAATGAGAATTTAAAAGTAAGTAATTAAAATTTTAAATGTCTAAATACTCTGGATCAGTAACTGAGGGTGACTAGAGTGAACTGGAAGATAAGCCAGGACATAGGAAAGCTAAGGAACAATTTTTAAATAATGCTATGTTTCAACAGAACATATGATTTGATATTGATTTCAGGAAAAAAAATGGTGGTCTATCTCATTATTGTTATTGCTATTTTATAATAAGATACCATTTTATGATCAGGTCCACATCAATTAGATACAGAGATACAATAAGCATACGAGTTATTATTTTAAAAGAAGTATTTGTTTGAATTCATACAAAATGGCCTGAGTTCAGCGAAATTGTCCTGTTCTTTTTGCTTAGAAAAGATATCTGTCATACAACTTTGAATGGCAGGCAGCTTTTACCCATGGAAATAGATAAGCAATGAGAATACTTCTGCTAACCTAAACCACTGTGTTAGCAGTTAGGGTAATTATGCAACAGTGAAAACATCTTCTCTTTTACACACATTTAACAAAATAGCTTCAATCTCAAGCTAAATCTGTTTTCCACATGTATGATCTTTCCTCATTATACACTCCCTATTTATCAACAGTGATCACATTTCATTAGCAATCTTTGATTATTAAAGATTCTATTAAACTGAGGAATGTATACTGTATATGAATACTACAGCTGGAAATGTTAGTGCTTTAGAATGAAGTGTGCAACTGCAAGTATTATATATAGACATGTGGATAGATTAGTAATCAGATTGGTTCGAACCAAGAGGCATCGGTTGCTTCATGTCAAGTAGATTACATATAAAACCATTTTTTATGCACTGGCTAATATATCTAGTACTATTAGAATAGCAAAGCAGGAGCTATGTCTCCAGACCAAACCATTTCAGGAAAAGAAGATGAACTCTCTCTCAGAGACAAAATGCAATGACACTAACAGGACAGCCAACAAGAGCAGCTGCTGCACAAAGTCCTCTATTACCAAGCACTATCATTGGACATAGAATAAATTACTAGAAGCTTGGAAGTCTTTAAGAGCAAAGAGGAAAAGTAAACCATTTAAAATATCTTCTCCCTGCTGTGATTCTGTAGCCAAGACAATGTGAGTAGTTCACAATGAGACAGATGAGCAGCCAAACAGTGCAGTTTACATTTGAACTTCAACAAATCCAGAAGGTGATTTGCTGTGAGTGACGAAAGATGTAATAGCGACAAAAAAATGCTGTCCTGCCATAGCTTTTTCAGATATGAAATTTGAATGCCAGGAAAGTAAAAATTATTTTAAAAAGCAATGAAGAGTCATGGGAAAGGGTAATGTCTCTGCAGAACAATTTGTTGCTTCAAATCCATGGTAGTAAGTATCTTTCAAAAGCCTGTCCTTTACAAAGCATTGCAGTTTTAAACAACTTGTTTCTTTTTCACCTTCTTTCATGCAACTTGTATTCAAACTTCTGTGTCATATTTACCTCTTTTAACAAAATATTTTTTTCTAGTTAGTTACTATTCAAGTGAAAAAACACTCAAACATCCTTTTTTTTTTTTTTCAGTTTCTATTTAAATTTACAGTAAAACACTAAACAGATTTAAGACTTTTGCCAAAATTCTGCTAACTCTTCAATGCACAGCAGGAATCGTGATGAACATTGCAACTCATATTTATGCAAACAATATGAAAATAACATTCATCATCACAACCCATAAAGTCATCTGCAAGTATTCGTACTACTTATGTGACATTTTCATATCACATTGCTATAACTCAAATAATACAAATTTAAACAACCAGAAGGAGTCATGTATGCAACAGAAGCTGAGCCTTCTCTCTACTTTTGTGATGAATAAGGTATATAAGACTTCAGCTTTACCCTAAAGACAGAGCAGGCCAATGAATTTAAAGTAATTAAATAATGAAATATTATGAACCATGTCACTTTGTTTCCTTTAAGCATTTACCTAATCGCTACAGAGTCTACATTAACACCTACAAGCACACAAAAATATTAGTTCCTTTTCCCACTAAAAATATGTAAAATTTAAAAGAGCATACTTGTTAAGCTTATTGTAATTTTAAAGTGCAATTTCAACAGTATTTTAGGAAAATACTTCTTTAAGAGTTCTGGATTGCTTATCTAATTTCATTGTAAAGTAATCTTTCATATCTGTCCCCCACTACCAAAAAAAAAAAAAAAAAAAAGTTTAATTGAAATACTGAATTAGCATTAAAATACAGATCAGTTGTTGCAAATCTGGTGTCTATTTCTAGTAAAGTCTCAAATCGGGTGTAGCAAAGTAATTAACTGTGATGTAGATGCATTGTAGACAGATACTCAAAGTTAGGACACAATTTTTCAGCAACTTATTATGTGTACAAATACCACATGAATCAAGAAAGAGTCAATCAGGAATACTTTGGCACTAATGCTTAGACCTTAATCTTCTTTTAGATCTAATAAGGAAAAAAGCTGAAAGACACCAGACTTCTGCACCAACTGAAGGCTTAGAGGCGCTGGAAGAGCTAGCAAACTCCAGTTATTGTTACTTTCCTGAATGACTTTTGTATTCTGATTGGTGGGAATTTTCATTAATCATAAGGGAGCAGCTGATATTCCAGTGCAGGCATTCAACTGTGCTTCCATCTCCAGCAAAATATATATTATTGCTGTTATGAATCACAGGATATAGTTGATATTATCAATAACCTTCTCAAAATCAGTCATTGCTATAGTTAACTACTAGATTGTTACAGTATGTTTCTTCCTTTACTTGAAAATGCCAGTTTAAAATAAATAAATAAATAAATAAATGCACAAGCAGTAATCAAATGACTTTATTAAGAAAACTATATTAGTAAAGATTCATTTATCTTAAATATACTGCAACTAATAAAGCATTGTAGGTGCAATTAGCATACAGAACACTCTAGAAGAATGTATTTTTCCTTCTGAAATCTTGTTGCACACCTTTATCCATCAGTATTACTAGTGATGCATAGATGTAAAGAATAAAAATCTATGCTGTCGAAAAATTGTATGCATCTGGATTATTCACACCAGTACAGTAGCATTAGCTAATAATGTAATTTTAGACACCTTAGGCCAGACTTTCAAAGGCATTTAGGTGCTTAAGAATGCAGATGGGATCCTACTATTTTAAATTTTGAGGAACCTAAGCATCAATTCCCCACTAGAATCAATGACATTTCGGTTTCTATGTGGTTTTGAAATATCAGCAGGTACTAATTTGCATCTTTAGGTACCTAAATGCTTTAAAAAATCTGCTAGCTTATCATTCCCTTCTTGAAGCAGAGAAGTAGGAGTAGCATAACATTATGGCCATAGGCCCACAAAAAAAGTCATTATAAAATTCATGAAGATGGGTATACATGGTGTTGCAACAATATCATGGCAAATACCAATGTGTGATTTCTTATTCCACAGTCAATAATGACGTATCTTACGTCTTTTGCTACAGAGGCAAATATGAATCACTCTGCCTGCATATAAGTAGATGCTGAGAACTGTAGTGGGTAGTAGTTTGTGCTAATGGCTTTTATTTTAATACCAAATATCGGGTCATCGATTAAAAGGTATGTTAACAAATACAGCAGTCTGTTTCAGGTGTGTAAGGAACAGTTTGAGGCATTATATGTTAGTTCAAATGAATGACAGTCATCCCATAAACAACTCAAGAAAATTAAAAATAGGTCTATTTGGACAGAAAAGTAGATAGAAAAATCAAAGCACGTACCCTCCCCAAAGCTTCTTCATGCCCACATTACTCTAGTCATTTATCAAGTTTTTCATTCCCTGTCTGATCACAAACACTGGCTACACAGTGTTCAAATCGAACCTCATGCAGCCAGGCAAACGGGGATTTAAAGGTAGCCTTATTCCAATGCTCCTGGTCTGTAGGCAAAATCAAAACTTAAATTGCCATCCATTTCCCAGCATTTCACACATCTTTGAAAACATGACGTAATTTCCTTTCTTTCATGGAGACTAAGTTATTGCATGGAGAGTCAGAAAGTGAAACAGACTGCCTTGTAAGAAATCCACTAGACGTATTAAAATTCCTCTTCTTCCACGAGCTTGAAGGATATTATTTTCTGCAGTGAAATATTCCTAAAGCTGCAGTGGAAATATTCTATATTCTTGTAGCATTTTGAACATTTTTACTGGCTGGTAGTGTTGATGGGATGGAAATCAAACCATACTGGGAGAAATAACTATAGGGTTTACTCCTAGCTAATGTTTGCACTAGGGTGCTGTAAAAAAAATTAATAAATAGCTCTATTTTCATATACAATATCCTCATAATATAGTCCATTTGCTTTCGTAAACATACCAGAAAGCTTTGGATGATAGGTAATTCACAGCTTCAATATCCTCCACTAATTGAACCTGGATGAAATAGGGAGAGCACTAATCAGAACTGATTTCAAATGCTGCTCACTTGAGGGAGTGAAAATGGTATCTTCTCCCAAGAGGAAATATTGAGACAGCATTAAACAGACAAGCCCTGTGATATGCCATGTCTCTCAGGAGAAGCAGGAGTCTAATAAACTGCAATGTATTTCCCTGTTGAGTTAGAACACCGGGAGTAAGGAGAAAATTTTAATGAAATGACTTGACTGCAAATGTGCAGGATAATGGCTACCTTCCCTCAGCACTCAGCTTCATTCTTCTGGCCTTCTTTATGCTCTCCCCAGAGAAAGGCTGCTTGCCCAATTTTACTTGGTGTGGCTAAGGCTGAGCTATGTTCTTTGGAACAGAATCTGTAAGAATGAGTCTCTAACTTTATCTCAGAGCTCATTTTTGAGAGCAGATCTGTATTGTCAGAACCTATTTTTTATTTTGGTATAAAGCTTTTTCAGAATTTCTAGGAGAACTTCTGTATTTATAAATACATAAATATATAAATCATAGATATTATAACTTTTCAAATGACTGGAAAGGATTATTTACTATATATTTACTATTTACCTAAACCACCCTAAAATTCTTCCGTAGACCATTAGAAACATGCTTCTCAGAGAAAATCAGAGATGACGTTGGATAAATCCTGAATAAAATAATGGTTGCTCTTCTGCTGACAAATACATGGACTGGAGTGATGAATAGTCACTCATACCCGTCTAACTTTCCCTTTTTAAAACTTATTTGTATCATAATATCTAGAAACCTGTTCTCTGATAGCAAAATAGGGTAGTGAAATGAGAGTCCTGCTTAGGCAAGCTCTTGCTAGTAATTCCTTTTCTCAACTACTGTGAAGAATATCACTATCCAAACTATGAACTATGCCTTAAGAATCGTCTTTGACCCCTTGCTTTTCTTTATAGTCTGGCTATGTTCTTATAAAATAATAGAAAGTTGAACTGGAAGAAGCATAAAGAAATCAGATGTTGCTCATCTTGTGAATTCTCTCTGAAGTCTTTTCATAGCTGCATAAAGAGCTTAAAATCTCCAGTTTGTTATCTTCTTTCAGATTGTTACACCCTGTTCTGGTCTTATCAGCTGCAGATTTGCTTTCTTATATTCCTTAAGAAGCCTTCAGAGATCATTTTCCTAGGCCATTACTTTGTCTATATCATCATCCACTGGTTCTCTTGTCTCTACTGCATCCACTCATCAGATGAGCATCAGCAGTTATATGCATTTTGTATGTTCTCAGGGCAGAAGCTGACTGTTCCATTTTTGTGAAGTTCTTGTAATGTAGAAATTATTATTACATTCTGCATAATGGTAATAAAAGTAATAATACTGACTTTTTAAATCAATCTCCATAGAAGCTGTGGTGCATATAACATTCAGGGGAGAGTTAATGATTTCAAAAATGACTGGACTAAGTCATCTTTCCTCATGATTGTCAGTCATCTGATGAAACTGTGTCACTGACAAAATTGCTTCTTGTCATATTCCTTTACATTCTTTTGCTTTTTTTTTTTTTTCCTGTAGATGGACCTGTAGATGAATAGATTATCTTATTAATCACCACTCTCTTACCTTCACTTTCCAGCTTTATCTTAGCTTTCATTATCCTGATCTCATTAACATAGAATTAAATGTAAACAGTTTTAAGGCAGCATAAGTGAAAGTAAGAGTCAGTCTAACTTGGATTAATTTTATGCTACCTTTAATCTGGCACTCAATAAATTATATGATAATTTTGAGTTTCTGCTGGGCTCACTGCTATTGCATCAATGATCCCTTTATAAACCATGTTACTTTTTTTCTAATTTTCGTTCCAAGCAGAGCACATGAGCAATATTTGCACTTCTCTCTTTGAGACTATCAGTACAGGCTGGATTCAAACTTTCTGTACAGCCTAGTGTGATGAGCAGTGTTCCAGGAGCAGTTCAGAAGACACTGTAAGAGAGGAAAAAGTACTTGCTACACCTTTTTGATGGTTTTCAGAGTTCTTTTTAGGGTAGTAAGTTCATGATGGCCTACCACAGCTGTAATTTTCTTAGGGGAAAGCTTACCAGGCATACACAGAGTGAGCTTTGTCAGTTCACTGCAGTTCTTCAGCAATTCTTTGTGCCCTGTTTTTACACTGAGCCTAGATCAAAAATATGAAAGGTTGTACAGTGGGATGAACAGACTGTTTTCTACTCTGAGAAGAAGTTTACAAGCGTTTCAGCTCCGATCTCTACCACTCATTTCAATCTTGACATGCAACTGGTCTGTTATTTCCAGTTCTGGGCCTCATAAAAAAAAAAAAAAAAGTGTGTGCAATTTGCCATGACCAGCAGATCTTCATAAAGTGTCAATGTCTCTGTAGTTCTGGCTTATATCAATTAAATTCCTGCACTGGTACTTGAAGAAAGCTCAGAGACAAAAAAAAAAAATCCAGAAAGAAGTTACTTCTATGCAGGGGCAAAGTAACTGTAACACTGTAAAGTGATCATTTCTAGATCATACATTGCACTTAACTTCACAGATTATGCCATGATTTACCTGTCAAAGTGATAAACAAGAATTCTCATATAAATATGTAACAAAGAAATGGCTGAGTTTAAGCAGCAGTATTTATAGTTAGGGAAGGGTTTGTGGTTTTTGTTTGTATTTGTTTATTTTTATCATCTTCTACCATTCTCTTATCATGTAATTTCACTTATGGGTCACTTTATGCCAAGGGACTGAAATCTAGGAAGGAAAATGCCTGATCTCAGTCAAAGCCTGTCTGTGAGAGCCAAAGAGGAGCTTCACATCTGTTTGAATACCATGGTACACGAGTTGATATAATAGTCACACTTACCTTTTCATTTTACTACTCATCAATTTGAATAAGGATGGGTTTTCAAATCTGGCATTGTTCCTTACTAGCAAGGAGTAAATAGGTGAAATCAATAATTCTTTCTGTCGGCTGCAGAAGTAGACCTGTTTTGAAGAGTAAAGACCAAGTTTCTACCTCAATTAAAGCTGTGTTTGTCCTATGAATTCTATTCTTGGATTTTTGTTGTTGGCTTTCTATTTCTATATGATCTTGAACAAGATCAAGATCACTTATCTTCTCTCTATTTAGAACTTGACAGAATTCTCAGGCTAAATCAGTAGCTAGTATATGCTAAGATTCCTATGTGGGAGGTAATTGCATACGAATTAATTGTTTTCCATTGTGAATTTATACAGCTTTGCACTTTGAAAAGAAATTGAATTGACCAATTTAAATAATATCATGCAAAGAGGTATTACTCTATACATGGTTAGTAGGAAACTATTGTAGTTTGGCTGCTGGAGTAAAATTTGATGAAGCATTCCAATAAAATATACCCATAAATATATATACATCTAGTATATGTTTCACTACTCCATCTTTGCAGATTCCTCTCATTCACTTCTCATTTAGTCCATTGCAACCAATGGGTAAACACTTGGCTTCAATAGAAAATGCTTTTTTTTTTTTTTTCCCTCAGTACATGCATGTGGTAAGCAGAGCTACAGCGCATGTCCTGGAAGCTGCAGAGCCAGAAGGATGGAATGCTGAATCTGCCCAATTATTCCTGCTTCACATCTTATCCATCTGAACACTGTCCTATGTTAACTTAGCTGTACAGGAGCTAGCTAATGTAACATCACCACTTTATAAGGTTTTCACTGACTGTCACCACTGTCATCAGATTCAGGTCTGCTGGTAAATAAAACAGCAAATAATATTATTCTGAAAGGTCTACTTTGCTCTGAGCAAAAATATATAGCTGATATTATAATTATTATTGTTACTGTTATTTTCAAAGGAATGTGAACATTTGATTTAGTTTCTGTCTCTAGCAAGCATTAAATACAGCAGTATTTAGGGGCCAAATAATTTCTGCCAAATTATTTTTTCAGCACATTTTAAAGTCTGGTAGTGGGGATTTGTAAAATAGACTTTCAGTGTGCTGTGCCGAATCACAAGAAAACTTTTTTTTACACAAACATTCAATATTTATGAAATACGTAAGCAATAATTATGAAACTTTATACATATCAGAGTATAAGTCAAGACCAAAAAGCTGTAAGGTAACTCCATTTCTGGGGGGAAAGTTTGCAATAGAATATTCCAATGTTACTATTTTCAATGGGTCTCCGATGTTTCTGCTTGTATGTATCATTAATCCACATATAGTGAGATCTCATTTCTTACAGACATCCTTCATATTTTTCTGACTTTCTGACTTTTTTCCTACAAACCCTATAATCGTTCTGCTGCTAACAGAGCTGTTGCAAACTTCATCATTGTCTTCAATGAACTATTAGCCTGAATGTCAGTGACATCATCAATGATGTCAGAGGCTGAAACAATCAATTTTCTCACACCTTTGAAGGTAATAAGCTTTCTTGTAAAAGGCTGCATTTTGTTAACAGATTGAAAAGAGACGTACTTGAAAGAGCCACATCGCCTGTGGTGTTATTCAGTTGATCATCTGGATGCTGCTTTGCTCCAAATGTGGATTTAGACCCATTGCAGGTGATATTCATGCTTAATAAAGTGCACTACCAGAAATGATTTCTTCTGTCCTGATTTTTTTCTGGCCTCAGCTTCTATTAATTGATTGCTATGGTAGTAAAGAATTGGCTGGATTTACCTTCTTCCTGCATCAACTGATGGGAAACTGCATCTTTACTCATGCAGATGCCGAAGGGAATGGACAGACAGCTGAGAGACGGGAAGAGTCATTCCATTCATCATGAGGTTAGAGGACATAACAGTGCATGACAGTACTATTAGACAGTTGTTGACAAAGGAGAAAAATGAGGGTGTGAATAAAAAAGGTTAATTCAAATGTGCAAAGACAGCTTACAATTACTTAGAAAGGAATTTGATCAGACATTGTTAACATTTGTCAGTGTTTGCTAAAACTGTCCTTTAATAATACACTTGTTTAGGAACTTAGTTTTCTATCTTATTAAAAAGACAGTAGTAGCTTTGGAGAAAGACGGACAGACGAAATCTTTACCTCACTGAAGTTGCAGACAAAGATTGTGATCCTCTTCCAGACCAGGATTTCAGCTTATGTACCCTTTATTTGGAGGTCTTCTATCCATGAACTAGCCATACTATTTCACTGGTGAGATCTAATGTAAGTTATAGCTGTGCATCTCATTATCAAGGAAGATAATACCCTAAAACTATCCACAAAATGATATAACTCTTTGTTTCTTTAACTATAATATTCAAGTGCAAATAAAGTTAATTTAAAAGACGAATAGGTCTTTTGTGTGCCCTGGGTTGACTGCCTAAAAATGAAAATAATATATTGTCATCCAAACTTTCACACTGAATTAATAATTCATTGAAAGTAATTTTATATGAAGCCAATTAAAAACTCCACCTTTAATATTTAATTTGTAGTGATCAGTTTCCTCCACTTTGCAGAAGAGTGGCAAGACTCTTATGTGGAGATCTCATTAACATCAAACCAGATCAGAAGCAGTCTTTTTAACACTAAAAATGTTGTACCCCAGAGGAAAGACCAATGAAGGTGGTATTTGTTTTGTGTAGTGGGAGTATTTACTGAATGGAAGCAATGACTTGAGGAAATAAATATGTAAAACTCTGTGTCAGCCAATGTATCACAATAACTTATATGGCTTTAACTTCCATTTCAGTAACAGAAAGACAGGTTTGTGTGTTTGCTTTGTATAACGCACTGTAACCTCTCTTCCTATGCCAAATATTAGTCTACATTGTTTTCTGTCCTAAAAAAGCATGAATTTTGTAATTTTGTAAAGGGTTGATGATTGCATTTCCTGTAATTAGTTGTCTCATACATATACTTTTTTTAGAAAACAATGTCTAGAAAATATTATAAGAGCCTGAAGTCAGCATTAGGTTATAAAGAAATTTATTTATGTATACAAAGTGTGTTGTAAAAAGGTTTTTATTTTTTTATCCTCTCCTATAGAAGTGATTTTAAATTTTTGCAAATAGATTAATCTGGCTACACGACAAAGTGCTCAGGCATGTAAATACCTGTGATGTGAGCTGAATTCATCTTCTGTGATTCTATACCAGAACTCAGCAACTGCAACTAATAAGGACTGATGGCAAAGTGAAAGTTTCTGATTCACCTAATGAGCTTATTGGTGCTTTTAGAACAATTCATCTGGCAAACCTTTTACATTGGGATATTTCCACTTGCATTCTGCTCTGCAGTTTAGCGTCCTTCTAGATATGTGGATTTTATTCTTCAACTTATGTCATTTGCTTGAAAGATTCTGTTAGTTCTTTTCAACATTTTTCTTCCTAAAATGCTTTGTTTGCTTAAAAATGAGAAAATAAAGGAAATAAAAGTTTAAAGATATAATTGTATTAAAACAAAAACAAAGTAAAAATTCTGTTAACTAACTTTATGCCATTCTTTTTAGTGGATATTAATTATGCAGAAAATGACATGTACCCTTTGCATACTTAAAAAACAGAACAGGAGTTGCATGCCTACAGCTTTCTTCTGCTTCAGCTTGATCAGAACTGAATTTGCTCAATCACTGCAGCAATGTGCCCACGTACACTGAACTGCCAGACATGGTCAAAATCTTTATCATAGAGATGTGTGATAAAGTGACAGATTCCTGGCAAAATCTACGTGTTTCCGTTCTTATTTTTTTGTTTGTTTGTTTGTTTATTTATTTTCTGAGCTGTTGCAAACAAAAAGATTCGTAGTAAAAACTGCAGCAAACCATTAATGCCAGGAGGACAGATGGAAGAGGAGGAACTACCTACATAAATGACTTGAAGATGGTAGGACTACCAGGATAGAGAAATTGCACTGGGGAGCAGAGATTGTTTCAAGAGCCAGGGGTTAATCTACAGCTCTACAATATGGATCAAAGATCTGCTTCTTGAAGCAGTTGTTGCCTACATGTGTCCTTGTCCAACCTCCTGTTAGAGTCAATAGAGACCTAGTCAAGACACACAATAGGCTATGATCCAGCTTACCAAATACATGGACATGCTTCGTGCTCAAATACAGGCAGCAGGAGGTATTTCAGACACCCTGTGGTATACGGAAAATCTACACAGAGGTGTCAGATATAACCGAGGACCAGGGGGAGACCTGGCTTAAGTTTTCCAGGCTGGCAGCTGAAGGCCAGGCAGGCTAGGTGGTTTGGGCAACTAAGCTGATCTCTACTTGTCAACTTAAATCACATTGTACATTTGGGATTTGCAAAATTCAGCTTCCTTCTACGCTTTAAAGGCACAAAAGCTGTCATTTTACAAAAAAAGTCAGTGGAACATGTGAACTTGTATGAGTTTGGTGCCCTGGTCTGTAAAATCAAGTGCAGTAACTATACGAAAATATGTATTTCCTTATGAAAGCATAAACATAAGGTGTTCATAAAATAATTCATAAAATAATGAATCCTTACTAATGTCAAGTAAAATAAACTTTTCTGTTCAATCCAATTTCAGCTGCAGTGTGGACCTTAACCAGACAGATCAAAGTTGGCTTGGGAATTTATACAAATATACAAATGGACTACAGCTCCTCTAGCCAAAAGTGCTGCTATCCAGCCTCTGTTTTGTTCTCTAATGCAGATATGTGGAAACAAAACAACAAGCCTTACACTGAAGTCATTGCTACTACTCCCTGTTCCACAGTTGTAGCTGAAAGCAGAGCTTTTGCTTTTAACAAAATGTATTGTAATGCATGTGGTATAGCTTGTGTGATTACCTCACTCATCCTCTCCTTTCCTCAAATAAATATTTGCATATAAATTTCTTTGAAGAATCTATTACCAGCTAAGGATGGTTGAGAAAGAAATCTGAGTGAATTGTAAATCCACTTGAGGTGTTCAGGCTTTGAAATTTACTCATGAAATGAAATCTCTCCACCAAACACTGCTCCTTTAAACTGCATTTCAAGATGATGTCACTGCTGGAGAAATAAAATACCACTGAAAGTGGCATAATTAGTAAATCAGGGAGAACTTCTTCTCCTCATGCTGACTTGGAAGTTCACTATTAATGAATGTAGTAGTTATTGAAGGGTGAAGCATATTGGTGCTAAACTGACTTTGTTTAAAAAACTTCAGAGTGAAAAAGCGGCATGCATGCAGCAGGAAAAGGTTGAGGAAAAAAAAACAAAATTAGGTTCAGAAAGAATCTAAGGAGGAATCTAAGCTAAGGATGAACAGTCTGAGGGAAAGACCCTTTCAGGCAAACAATACAGAGGTAAAGGTGCAGTTGTGCACGGGCATACATAATATCCCTGCATTTTCAAAAAACTGTTTCCAAACTTTACTCACTTTTTTTCAAATCAGAACTGTTAAAAGGGCTGTTATAAAAGGTGTTTAGGGTGAGACTGGGATAAACAATTCCAGATTATCTTCCACTGACTCTGTTCAGGCAATCAGTGCAGAAAGCAGTAGAAGGGAAACACAGTTTAATAGTAGCAACTAAAAATGCATCATTTATAGAAACAGAAGGTGGAGAAAGGAGAAGGACATGGTATACAAGCTCCTGATTTTTATTTCATAGTACTACATGGCAGAATTGACCTTTTTTTTTTTCTTCTAATGAGAAGTCATATATATATACATATAATCTCTTATTAGCTTTCTTTGTTGCTTGTTTGTCTTTTTGAGATTTTAGGATGCATTTGAAGTTTCATACTTGAGTACTGGTCTGGTGAAAAACCTGAAATTTTTTCTTTAAATGAAATCCAAGTATGTCCACTAATTACATATGCCCAAGAACTTGAACTTTAGATAGAAGAAGAAAAAAAAAAAAAAAAAAAACACAACCTTCCATTTGTGAAATTCTGGATGAAAATTTGAAACACTGGGTATATTCTATTAAGTTAGAAGAAAAAAAAGATGTGTTACCTGGATAATTACAGTTCTCTTAGCTCAGAAGTTATTTGAGGGCAATAGAAGACTTGGACTTGACTATTAAAGAATTAAAGGAAAATAGAATAATTACTAGTAAACGTATGTAAAATGGACCTTACCAAACTACATTCATCTACCACTTTCATCTGCTTGTTTTCTGGAAGAGATTAAAGACTGACTGGAAAAAATAATATTGTTGTGCTGTAGTGAGAACTCTGCAGGACATCTGGCTTGAGGCCACAAAACATTTTGGTAAGGGAAGTTAAATGGTATATATTTAGAGTGGCATTTATGGTACATCAATTTCAAGGTTAAATTTTTAATCAGAAATTGTTAGGAAAGAAGGTCTCTGGCACAGTGCTTCAGATACTGATTGTATTTGCCTGCACATTTTTATAAATTACCTGGAAAAATCCCACTGTATGTGTTAATACAAAGAAACATGCCTGAGATCATTATGTCATTCCTGAGGGAACTGCTTTCTAACATACAGTTTCTTTCACAGGAATGTAGGTGAGAAAGAAAAATCTTACTGAGAAATGCTTCCAGCTATGCAACAGGTAGGAATAAAGCACATCCCTAAGTCTGTCTTCTCTTCAGATCCTTGTCAATATGTTGGTGTCATAAAGGAAAGTAGGCATGAATTCTTTTGATCAAGGACTTCTGTTGCAGAAGACCTTTAGCAATAATCCAATTAAATAAGCAAACATTGTCAAAAATATGATCCAGTTTTAGTATAGCTTACACAGACATGATTCAGATTTCTGAGGAGAGAGATCATAAAGCACATGGTTGACATAGAAAGCACACTTGTAAATTTATGGAAAAAAAATATTTGGTAACATACAGATTAAATGAAGGTGTTAGATCACACACACACAAAAAGGAAAGAATAAGAAGCCAGCACTGAATATGTTGAGATCAGGTGTATGTGCAGAGTAATCTACCAAAAACTATCAAAAATTTCCTTTCAGGTTGTGGATTTTGGTTAAACTTATTCTGTCAAGCACCTCATTGTAGCAGATTAAGACAGTGATAGTTCTGCTGTTTGGTTTTAAGACACTTTTCCTATTTTGACAATAAAAGAAATTCAAGGAGAAAATGAAAAGCAATAGTGAAGGTATAGGACATAAAAAGACATATATCTTTTTGTTTATATCCTCAGGACATAGGCTGAAGTAGTATCAGGGTCTGATGAGAAGTTGACGGCATATTTTGCTTTTGTGCTTTGGTTCTTCCTTCATTTTCCTCAATCTGGGACACTCGTCCTGATCTTATCAGAGTGTGTTTCTTCCTATAGTGAGACAGAATCTATCTAATCCTGTGCTGCTGGTGAAATAGTCAACAATGAAAAACTTGAAAGCAAAGTTGTCAAGTTGTTGTTTCTTTCTGTTGTTTTTTTTGTTTGTTTGTTTTTGCTTTGTTTTGGTTTATTTTCTTAGAGAGAAAGAAGGTGGAGAACAGGAAAGAATCCAAAAGTGGATCAAGGGCAGAGTGGATCTCGTAAGACTTCATAAAACTTCATTTAGAGCAGAGCTACCATTTGCTGCCTGTTGTTAGTCCTGATAGAGCATCAAACTGGTGTCATGGTGCTTTTTAACTAATAGACACAAAGCCAGAATTTGTGGGGAAAAGCGAGACCTGAGAACCTTCCCCTACTCTTAGGAGTATTTTTCCAAACTTTTTTGCTTGCCCTGCCCATATCTAATTGCCCCTTTAACAACCCTATTAAGAGATGATGGATGGAGTATTATATTCTATCACTGTATTTTCCATTAACTAACCTGAGTTTCAGCAGACCATTTTTTTTCCATTGAATTTTGACCTTTTATTTTTATTTTTTTATTTTTTTTTATTTTTTATTTTTTTTTTTTACCAGACAAGATTCCCAAAAGAATCTTCTGTTTATAGATGTAGGTCTCTTGTGACAACTAATTTAGTCAGTTGCTTTTGCATTTTCTCTACATCTCTGTTGCAATGGTGTAAAACATTTTATATGAGAGCATTCATAATATTTTGTTTAGCTTCTTCCTCTCCCCATATTAAACTAGTGGTTTGGAATACTCTTGTTTGGCCTCAGTTAGTAAAAGATATTTCTGTAAGTACACAGTATTCGGAATAGCTCTCTGGCCCTGAGTGTTGCTCTGGTTGTGCTGCTGGCCCTGAGTGTTGCTGACAGAAAGGAACAGACCTTCTACACTGACATGTTACATGATGTACTACATAATGAAGATGTAGTAAATGAGTTTCAAAAACTCACTTCAAGGAAGCAAAGAATATCAAGAGGGGTCCTGCTATGTAAAATCCTCTTAGCTTTTGAAATGTCAGTTTTAGTTGTCATGATGAAACTGTACATAAAAGAGGTATTAACCAAAAGACCTCTAACGAGTGCATTCAGCAAGAATCTCACATTGGGAGTGGGTTTCTGCAGTCTGTTGATGTCAAGGTCCAATATTAGGAGGGCAGTTGCACTACTGGGAGATGTTATCCTTCAGATAAGATATTAAAATGATGCCCCATCTGCTAATTTCTAGCATTATTTTGAGATGATAAAGACCTCATGATACAGGATGGAGGCAAGTGGGGGTGGTAGGGAGTATAGGGAATAGGGAATAACTTTGCTTCCAGCTGGCAGAATCATCCTTTGTTAAATATTATCACCACAAATTAATTGGCAATATTACAAACTCTGATGACTATGCAACGTGAGAGATGTTATGCAGAGCTGACTGGTGACCATTCTAGTCTGTTGCTGTGGTTTAACCCGGCAGGCAGTTAAGCACCACACAGCCATTCGCTCACTCTCCCCCCACCCCCCAAACCAGTGGGATGGGGGAGAGAATCGTGAAAAAGAAGAAAAAAAAAACTCGTGGGTTGAGATAAAGACAGTTTAATAGGACAGAAAAGAAAGGGAAAATAATGATAATGATAGTAATAATAATGACACTAGTAAAAGAATATACAAAGCAAGTGTGTACAATGCAATGCACAATGCAATTGCTCACCACCCACTGACCGATGCCCAGCCTCTTCCCGAGCAGCGGTCCCCCCACTTTGCCCTGGCCAGCCACCCCAGTTTTATTGTTCAGCATGACATCATATGGTATGGAATATCCCTTTGGTCAGTTTGGGTCAGCTGTCCTGGTCCTATCCCCTCCCAGCTTCTTGTGCACCCCCAGCCCCCTCGCTCGCAGGGCAATACGAGGAGCTGGAAAGTCCTTGGCTCTGTACAAACACTGTTCTGCAGCAACTGAAAACATTACCTTTATCTTCATCAAAAAATCCAAAACACAGCACTGTGTGAACCTCTACGAAGAGAAATTAACTCTATCCCAGCCAAAACCATGACATCTGTCTAATAACATTGTTGCAAATTTACCTATGAAAGTGAAAACAATATATATTTATTGACATACTTGCAGAAGCAACTTTCTTTGAGTACCATTCTGATTGTTTTTACACCAAATTCTACATAAAATCAAGTAGAGCTTAAGAAGAGTAAGAGTTTTTGAAGACAGGGTGTATATTTAAATGTCTAATGATGGATTTATGTGAATAACACCAGAAATTTTTGTCATCTGCATTTTTAATACATTTCAGTAAAAAGAAGCAAATTCAATATTTGAGCTATATCTCTGAAGTATAACCTCCAGTAACTGCAAAAAGAATATAATTAATCACAGTGCCAAAACATTCTTTCTATGGGCTGCCCATGACTAGATTATGTAGCATGTAGTACTCCTGAACCTATACCTGTTAACTTTAGACCACTGCAGTGGGTAAGTGGTGAGATGTCATGGCAGAACTCCCTGTACCATTGGTATTCAGGCACAAGCTCTGAGTTGATTATCAAGGATACCCAAACGTTTTGATTATTCAGCCTGGAGAGGCATATGCTCTTTTTCAGCTCGCAGGTTAGCAAAGTCACATCTTTTGTCTCAAAGTTCAGGAGAAGAATTAAAGAAGAGTGAAAATGTAGTAGATACTGTGAGAAGATGCACCAGAATCAGAGGTATGGGAAGCACACAGGGTGATTATAATAAACAAAGGGAGACATAAAATAGGAACAAACTGTCATAGGTAGCAGGCAGGAGAGCAGGTAGGAGTTGAAATAAGACATTTTCCATAGAAATAATTGCTAATTCATGATTGTCTTCTGTTGGAACTCAAGGCAAGAGTTGAACGCTGGTTGTAATACTCTTTCAATTCAGTTAGTAGCATCATTTTTAGTTTTCTGCTTCTAAGAAACTAGAAACCTAAAGAAAAGGTGTGTTAAACAAATCCAGAGAAGATCTGTTTTTTAACTGTAAGCTTTTATAAATTTTGAGGCTTAAAGCCAGGTTTTTGATATTTCTTTATATCTATTTGAGAAGAATCTCAGCAGTATTGCTATTATATCTGAGTACTACCTCTGTACAGTGCATGTAAGTATACACTTACACCACATACATTGAAAACAATAAAGATTTAATTACAGAGAGGTTGAAATATTGATGCAAAAAGCATTGTAATATACTGTTGTTTATTACAATTTCAGGTTATTAAGTACATCTACTAAATTTTGAGGAATGCTCACAGATAATTATATACATGATAAATAATTCATAGATGTAGTAGTTTTAAAGGATATTTTTTGGAAATCACCAAAACAGTGAGATAGAATGAGTCCTTAACCATAAAAACATACTTATTACTTCCACAACTTTGTATATTGACCGAACCACAACTTTATAAACCCTATATTTAATACCCTGAATTATTTTCCTCTACATTATGCTATGAAAGAAAAACGTGGGTCATTTATCAATCTGTAACTCATAAAGGTTATTTGAAGAGTCATTAGATGCAGATTTTAAATGGACTAAAAATATTAGTTTGTAGATACTTGAAGCCAATTATTTATTTGACAACTACTTTTTAAACAAGAAAAAATTCAACAGATGTTAGTGAAAAAAAAAAAAAAAAAGAAGAAGAAAAACAAAATCCAGCACCTCCTTGAGGTGTTAAGTGACCAATGAAGACTTCAGCTTTAATCTTGGAAACACTCAAGTTTTAAAAGATAGTTCCATGAAATAAAGGACATTGTTATTTAAGGTAGCCATTACATGTGTTTCATCAAATTTGAAGCCAAAGTTGACCTTCCACTAAAACATAGTTAAACTAAATCAATATTTGAGAAAATATATCAAATATATGAAAGTGTTGATTCTAACTTTAAATAGATTCTGAAATATTCCGAATGATAGTTACCAGCATGCACATAACAAATCTAATCACAGATCTAAAGAACTACAATTTTTCTGCACATGCACTAGTAGATTCTATATTCAAACTGTCACCATGAGCCATGAAATATAAATAGCAGCTGACACATGAATCTATCCAAACACTGGAATTACTAAAGAAAAGTGAATTAAGAAATTCCAGTTTTATGCCTATGCTTTCTTTATGAATATTTATTTTCTTATGCAATCTTTCTCGTGCTTAATTTCACCCAAGTTTAGACACTTATGATATACCATTTCATTTTCTGAATCACTCACCTATTTTCATTTTCATGGATAGGCACTTCAAGGCATGATTAACCCTACTTATATAAACCTGTGGATCGTAATTACTTTGTTCACTAGAAATTATTGTTTCTTTTCAGTGATTAAAAAGGTAGTCTTCAGTGATTAGAAAAGACGTGAATGTCTAGCCTATCGACTTGCAAGTGTAGTAAGAAAAAAAACATATTTACGTACTGGTTATTAACTTTAGCTTATTATTCAGTCTTCATAAGACATTAAATACCATTACCAAGACTACTAAGAACAAGAATCCACACCAATAAGGTCAATAATAACCTAGCAGCTCAACACTGTTGGGGAAATATGATGAGCATTACTAATAGGACAGGGAAGGGCTTTATTCCTTCGCTATCCAGAAATAGCTTAGTGCTGTTCATTCCTATACTACAGTATTTTTGCCATTCAATGACTTCATACCATTACGAGTTTAATGTCTGACAGAATTTTTACAGTAAATTAAAACTTAGTTTAGTTAAATTATGTTTTAGGAATCACAGAATTTCATCCAGCAATCCAGCAATTCCAACATCAGGCCCAGAATTTGTTTGAACCCTACATCTCTTGGAAAATTCACCCAAATCACTTACAAAATAACAGGATTATCTTAACAAACCACATTTAATTTTCAGTAATGGTACTGTTGAGTACCTACCTAAAAAATGGTTTTAATATCTAAAGGAAATAAAAGAGACGACAGAGCCACACTCTACTTAGATATGCACAGTGAAAAGACAAGAAGTGATGGCTACAAGTTGCACTAAATTCCCATTTGATGTAAGAAAAAAAAAAAAAAAATCTCAGAATGAGTGGGTAAGGACTGTAACAGGCTGCTTAGCAAGGCTGTGAAATCTCCGTCCTCAGGGACTTTCAAATTTGACTGGAGAAGGCCTTGCTCAACGTGATCTAACTTTTAGGTAAGTACTGCTTTGAGCAGAAGGTTAGACTAAATGACCTCCACAGGTCCCTTCCAAATGAAATTATTATACGAATCTGTAATTTTAAGATGTTTCCTATTTGTGTTCTGAACTAGCATATTTTCCAATCACTGGCTACTCTAGAGTGTTAAAGATCCATCTCCTTTAAGAATTTTTTTTTTCTCCATGTATGAAAGAACAAAAACATTTTCCATTATCTTGGATATACTTTATTAATTGCCCAGGTCTTGAGTTGCCCTTGTAGTTTTTCTTTGCCATTCCGAATATTTCAATATCCTTTTTTAAGATAGTCATAAAAAATACCTGTAAGTATTCTAGTAAAAGTCTGTTAAGTACAGAACACAAATACAGCCTCCCCTATTCTATTTAATTTTTTTCTACTTATGCATCTCAGAAGCATGTTCACCTACTTAGCTATAGTGTTGCCCAGGGAGTTCATGTTCATTTAATTATCTACTATCTCATCGAAGTCCTCGAATGTCACTGAGCTCTAGGACATCATTTCCCATCCTGCAAGTGTGACCTACATATTTCGCTCCTTGATTTATGCCCTTTCTTTTGGCTGTGTTAAAACATACTCTGTCCAGAGCAAAATAATTTTCTTAAGCAATCTAAGTTAGCAGAGTGAGTCTTTCCCCATTATTCATCACTCACTAGTTATCCACCCTCAGCAAATTTGACCAGATCATTGATGAAGAGGTTGAAAAGCAAGAACTAACCTTTCAGTGGCAGCTGGTAAAGTACCCTGTTGTGTGATGATACTTGATGTATAATTACTTTCTGCAATATTTTTTTGTAGTTGATAATTTAAGGTTTGTTGATTTTGTATGGTGGTATTTTCATCAGAATTTACTGAAAGACGAGGAAAATTGCTTTACTGTAGTTTAACTGTATCATGTCAATGCAGTTATCAATGGCAGACATCAACTGAAGTTATCACGTTGCAAAAAGACATCATATTTTTTTGACAGGGTACATTTTCCACAAAACCATGTTGACTGCCATTTAAATCTTCACAGACTGAATCTTTTGTTGCAGTGCCATCACTGTCAAAAAAAGCTGGTTTAATCATCCTATTTAACCGGTTCGAATATTGTCAGAGTGGGTACATATTTTCAAAAAAAAGAAAAAAAAAAAAAGAAGAAACCAAACCCAGTATCTAATGGAGCCTTTTATCAATATTATCTAAGTTAAATATTATTCTCATAAATATGAGGCTTCTTTGCACTATTTTGATACCATGAACATATGAGATGAGCATTTTTTGTACATTCTGAAATGCAGTGGCTGCATAAGCACATAATTATAACAGTGAAGTTATTTACCTTTCTTGTCTTCCATCTCTTTGCCATTCGTTCATGTATTCATCCAATTATTCATTCATTTGTCTTGGTTTATACAGAACATAACTTTTCATATTTTGTGAAAATGTAGCAATATTGTTTTTGTAGTATAAAATATAAATAAAATCAATGATGTAAATGCCTAAAATATTTGCTTAGAAAAACAGAAGTATTTTTTAAGATCATCATTCATTTTCTGGATTACTGAGACCGGACTGAATGACTTCTTGATTTTGGGGGACCAAAGGGACAGCCCTTGACTTATGGGTAAAATGTTTCCATACCTGCTAAGATTTAAAGATCAAAAAGCAGAAAATTAGTCCTGTGATGCAGTGCCTTATATTTCTCTCTGGGATTACCTGTACCTGTGAGTTAAAATCACGTTGGGTTTGTGGTACATGCTTAAATCAACTGTACAGACTGTGTTTAGGTCTCACACTTCTCTTCTTCAGACAAGGTAAAATAGATCTGTATATGTCGAGGGACAATTTGATTCATGGATGTCTAGCTTGACCAGACTAGTAATCTGAAAAGTGCCCATAAAAATAACAAGATAGTATGCAATTTCAGTTGCTTGGATTTACATTTTCCCAGAGTTCTTTCTTGTTGTATGTACAAAATTAATTTTGCTCTTTAATTAATATATAAGGTCACAAACTGTAACTTTTACAAGGCTTTTCTAAAATCCCTGCATTCTGTATTTTGTAAATGTCTTTGATAATCAGTGCTTATGTATTGGAACGGAATGGATATCATAGATAAATAAAATGGAAAATCACCAGCCAGCCTAACAACCAGGATATGAATAAATAAAAAATAAATATCTGGCAGATTACAATGAAAGGTTTGAGTGGGTTTCCAGCATTTTTAAAGAAACAAGCCTTTAAAAGGGCATGGTGCTGGTATCAAATTAGGAACATAAAAGTGTGTATTCAAATTAACTACATGTAAATATGGACATTGATTTATATACGTAATTGTTTTCTCTCTTTTATAGTTCAGTGTAACTTTTGAGAAAAATGGCTGAACTAACAACATTTCTAACAACAAGTTTACTGACTCCCTCATCAATAAAGGGATAACTTGGATGAATTACTGAACTGGTGTATTAGGGCACGACCAAACTGGAAAGTAGCCAGCTGACATCCTAAGAAGCCATGTAACAACACACGTTATGCTAGAGCAGCTACCAGATGCATTATCCGAAAACCTCTTGAAACTCTTGACTTTGAGGATTCTGAGAACATGTAGCACGAAATCAGACTAGGTATTGTCAGGGATTCACCTGGCATTTCAACAGAAATCTTGCTGAAATCTCTTAAATTTTTCATTCTTCTTTTCTTTTTTCTTTTCTTTTCTTTCTTTTCTTTTTTCTTTTCTTTTCTTTTCTTTTCTTTTCTTTTCTTTTCTTTTCTTTTCTTTTCTTTTCTTTTCTTTTCTTTTCTTTTCTTTNAGTCTAATCTGCCTGAACATACCATATTGAAATTTTCTGGCCAGCACAGTAATTAATCTTTAGAAGGCAGTAGTTAACTAGTTCTGCTAGTAAGCCTAGTAGCCAAGGGACAAATCTGATCATGTTACAGTGCAGTAATTTAGTTGTTTTATATGTGTTCAATACTGCGTAAAACATGTTTCTAGTCCAGACATACTTGTCATCTGAACAGACTAACATAGCAGTAGAATCCAATGCCCTGTTCCAAATTAGACATTTTGTTGGAGTAAGCGCTGCAAATTTGCCTAGTATAGACCAATCAATAATTTAGGGTGAGTAGGTGCTTCAAAGGTAAAATATTATTTAAGTGTTCAGTATTAGTAAGAATCATTATACTGTCAGCAGCCAAGAAAGTGTCCCACCAAACAGAAATGACAAGGAAGTGTTGTACTGAGGTCTGACTTTTTGCTGGAGCAAAAAACAGCATGGCTTACCTGAGCAAGAGGAATTTTAGCTTTTAAAGTCTAATGTGCAAGCCAGGATTGTGCTTTTCTACTATGAAAATCCATTCAGTTCAAAGCCTGGCTGCAGGAACTGCACATTTGTAATTAAAAGGAGATTAAGGTAATTTACTACTCTCTTGTCTGCTGCCCACTAATTTTCTTTCAAAAGGAATATCAGTGCACTTCAGGGATCCAAGTGCGCTAACCACTCGGATTAAGTGAGGCCCTGGCAAATAACAGAAGTGGACATTATCACACCTTTTCATACTAATCTGGTAATTGGATTGATCAGCTTCTGCTGAACAGTGGAAAAGAAGCTAATGCTTTCTGAGATTAAAGTTTCTTTGAGTTGCCTTTTGAATTAAGAAGGGGATCCAGATTGCCAGTGCCTTAATATTTTCAACAGGCACTTTTCTTTTTTTAGTAAAGAAGCCTGGGATTCATCTGACCACATGTAAATGCCTGTATCTGAGGTGAGCACTAAGCTCCATGTACAGCAAAAAGCAATAAGCATTTTGGCAGGCAGTTCACCACATGCACAGCATAATAATACAAATCATGCCCTAAAATCTATTATTTTTCCTTTTCTTTATGAATAGTACATAGGATGACTAGCTCAAGTGCAGACATCTACACTGCAGTCATTTAGATCAGCATTCATAAGCCTGAAGATAGCTCTGTAGTGGCATTTAAGGTGTCGTGGGGTACCTAAGACATCTACATGAGCCTCACAGGTGTGACACAAGGTCTATGGGAGATTCAAGTCATGCTGTTATCGTGGCTGGAGGCTGTAGTTGTAGGTACCCTTGGCTATAACAGCTCCAACTGACTACAGTTAACTGAGAGCCAGCTTGCATCCTTAAACAGGATGAATCCCATCCAACTTGTTGAGTATGTAATATTCTGAGAAATTCTCTTCTCTATTCAGCATTTCTTAGCTTCTGTCACTTGTAAATCACCTGGCCAAAATATACTGATTCAATAATAATATTATGTAAATAGTACACATTATGATGTATAGCATAGTAACAGTGCTGTAGCTTCATTTTGCAAAAATTTGGTTTTCTCAGTGAAATAAACTGTTGAGTATTGAAGTTTATTCACTATTTGTGTCTCCTCAAAACAGTCCAACATTACTATTATCTCTTTATTATGAATGTTGTATATAATTGTGTGTGACATTAATACAAACTGTGGGATAAATATTTTGTTTTTCCTTTGGGATGTATCAGCTACTTAAAAATTGAAACAAAAGGAAGTAATCTACGTTCCACGGTTCATGCTTATTCTTCAGCCTACTGAATAAACGAATGGATCTCTTAAAACCTGCTAAAAAATTAATCACCTTTAGGACGCACAAAACAATACTAGCTTTGGTACTGCATGCATTCCTTTGGCACAGAATTACTGTATAATGTTTAAAGACAGCTGTTTCTCCAAAAGACAGTGAAGGCAGGACAGATGGATGGGCAGAGGCATGGCAAATTCCTCAGAGGGCTTTGTCAGCTGCTTGCCATTTTTGAAAGGTAGAAGATAATAATTTACAGTGTAGCACAGATTATATTATACAGTCAATGTAACTAGTTTGACTTGGTAAATGGATCAAGTCTTTTAATACTTGCACTAATGCATCTGCCTTCTTCCTCCACTGAGGGAACTTGTTTCCACCTATATGTTTTGTAATATCTGAAAAGTGCTATTTCAAGGGCACCAGCCTGCTTCTCTTCAAGAGAAAACAATCAAACAATCATTAAAAGCAACCCACAAGACAGCACAAGACACTGGAAATAACACAAAGTCAATGTTATATCCTTTCATATCACTTCTATTAATGCCCACATGGCAAATTTTTTTGCAGTTTATCAGTTGCTGTTTGTGCCATTATATGAAGAGGAAGAATGAATGGGCCAGGCTTTTTATGATAAGAATTCTCTCATTGAATACTGGGATTTCAATATAAAATTACAGTTTATGAACAAGAAAGCAACCAAATGTGATATTCTGGAAAATTACAGAGTAGTTAGTTGTGACATAAATTTATTATTATGCAGCTATGTACAAAATAAGTACTCCTCCTGTCTTCTCATTAAAGCAGCTCTGTGTGGTCTCCCTGTTACTTAAACCATGATTCATGAAGTCACCTTAGCTACTGCATAGAGGTAAACAAAGCTATCATGGGGGATGTAAGCTACAAAGCACACACGAGAATCCAAACAATAGAGTGTAAATGCACATAGCCACAAGCTAACACTGTGTTCCAGCAGTCCATGCATTCACAAGTGTTTAAAATGACTGATTTGCTTTAAAGAGCAAATTATTTCAGACTAAGTATAGAATATGCATATTACAATGTCAATTCAGACTCAAAAGGTTAATATCATTCAGTCCCACTCCAACTTTTCTTCAATTTTTACATCCAGCAACTTATCCAAGAGGAAAAAAAAAAAAAAGTCTTAAAGCACAGTTGCAGGGGAATACATAGATGAAAAACCTTTATCGCACGTTACATATAATTCAAGTATGTGANTTTCAGTCCCCCCCCATCTTTTCTTAAATTTTTTCCTCCAGCAATTAATCCAAGAGGAAAAAAAAAAAAAAGTCTTAAAGCACAGTTGCAGGGGAATACATAGATGAAAAACCTTTATCGCACGTTACATATAATTCAAGTATGTGATTTCTTTAAAAATTATGAGATGTAAGAAATAGATGCTTGCCAATTTTTGATTTGGTGTTTCAGCATCCCAGTCCATGTTCATTCTGGGTGTATTTGTGGCAGGATTTTCATGATGTCTCTGCAAACGAATGATTCAGATATAGGTTTCAAACTGAAAGCTAGGAATTCTCTTGCATTTAGATGATTTGAGAAACTAAGGACTGAAAAAGTGTAAATTATGGCAAGACATCCAACTATTGAAAGAATCATCAGGGTTGAGATAGAAAAATTTTACCTTGGGGGAGGAAGAAGAAATATATGCACAATTTGTAATAGAGGTGCAAGATCCAAATGTAGACAAAGCAACCTTCCAGAAGGCTAAAAATAATTTATATTTTAAAGCAGTTTAATACTGTTTGGAGGATTCAAGAAGGAGTTTAGGGTTCTTCAGCACTGGCAGTTGACAGTTTTGCGCAGCTCAACTGAAAGATCCCAAATACCTTTTGAGACAAACATTGGTTAATATATCTTGGAATGGAGAACACAGAGAAAAAGAAACACTAAGAAAGATGAAAGAACAACAGATGGCATAGCCAAAGTAGAGCCAGCAGCATAAACTGCAAGGGAAACAGACAAATCCCAAAGGCTACGAGTAATAAATTTGCACAGTGGGGAACACAGTGTTCTGGAGAAACTTCAGTCAGAAAACAAACTGTGCATCAATCTAAGGCTTTGTGTTTAGTGCTAGTTGTCCTAGTTGATTTTCAACAAGCTTTAGATTTTTTTTTTCTCCCCACAAGTCTATTTTGAGATTTGCAAGCAATTTAGTATTATGGAGGCAATATGTTGACTCAAAGTCATCTGAGAATAGCTCTGCTTGACAGTAAATGTCTGCTTACTGCCAAGTTGCAAGTCAATGACCTGGTACTAGGTGAGGTACCAGGTCATATGTGATCACTCATTTTTGAGAAAGGAGTTATAAGACTTGACTTTAACTTTACAATGAGGCAGTATGGATGTGAAACCTGTTTTATAATAGCATGAGAAAAAAAAATATCAGAGCAGCAATCTTGTTGTTCTAACGTATTTTTTCATCCTGGTAAGGCCATATCTTCCTTTCATGTAGTTTATACTGCAGTTCTAACAAACACATTGTAATGATGTAAAACTGCAGGTGACAGGGTCCCACTGATAGAATTTAGGCTGTGATCATGGTTCTACTAAATGAGGTGGCTACCTCTGATGTATGTCCCACATACATCAAGATTTCCCCAGAAGATAAAACAACACCTTTGCTGAGGCTCTTACTTTGTTTTGAAAAACAAACAAATAAACAAACAAACAAAAAAGAGTAGGTTGTAGTAAATTAAAGGCTGTTAGATAAATATTGTCCTTATGTGTAACATGAACAAAAATGTTGCATTATCTGCTGTTTGAGACCTCATTTCTGAGGGTAACTAAAAAATATTCCTGGAGAATAAAATTAACAAACAAATAAAAAAAAAATTAAAAAAAAAAAAAAAAAAAACACCCACAAATCCTGCATTAATCTGACTGCACTGAGCAATGTAATATAAACAAAGACAAAAACATACAAAGAGGAAGAAAAGGTAGAGTAAACAGGCAAGTCATTAAGTGACAGACCATGCACATATGCATCAGAAACAAAAATTTGGCATCAGAACAAATTCTAAGAGCACAGAGTAGAATTCAGAGGCATTCTTCCAGGAAAAGAATTCACAGAAGAGTAGCCATACTACACTGTCTTCCGGCAAGGACAGCTTGAACTCTAATAGACAATCCAATACACCTGCACAGAGGCAGGTGGGTCACAGGACCTGTAGGAGACCATAATCTTCTGGACCAATTTCTGAAGGTCAAGCAAGATTTCTTAAGAAATCTCAACTTGCACTAGAAGCAATTCATTTGAGCCCATGTCTACCTCAAGGTGAGCTGAACCCCAAACTCCAGACGTTGCAGTGTTATATCAACTCGATCCTAGTTAATGTTTCCAGTTTAGACTACTTCACTCATAGAGATTGGTATGTAGACACCTAGATATCTTAACACAGAGTTAATGTCACCTTGATATTTACCTCATCTGATGTTAGCATAAGAGTATGTTTCTGTTGCCTAACACAGACATCTAGTGCCCCTGACACATCACTGAATAAGTGAGACATTTGTAAGGAGCTGACATATAACAAAGTAAAGGAAATTTGCCCCGTTTTGGACTGGCAACTGGAGGCTGGATGAATACCCTTGCACATCCCATTTGACACTAGATACTTACTTTGACAATTAAATTGACTGTGAAGGCCTATGGCATTGCTAGATGTATTACAGCTAATCTCATAGATTGCCTTATTGAACTGATAGTGAACTAAAAGACAGACTGACACTTCTCAAATGAATTTCATTCTTCTGAAGATGTATCTAAATTAGGTCATTGCTGTGAGCTATGAATGCCTATACCTCTCTACTGACTATAGAGGAAATTATGATGATTTAAGGTAAAAAGAGACATCGAAAGAGAGATTAGCTGAATCAAGTTTTTAGTCTAGGCTACAAAGGCAGCTGTACTGCAGCTTAAGAAATTAGGAATTTAGGGTCCCATTTCTGCACTGTTAAAATCAATAGCTTTTTTTTTTTTTTTTTTTTTTTGTCACTTACTGTAATGGGAACTAAATTAGAATCGTATTTTAAATCAATAGGAAATTTTTCACCAAAATGGCAAATACCAGAACTTATTTATAAATGCAAACATATGTGTATTATGAAGATAACAGCAAGTAAGTTTTTAAGGTTATACACTTTTAAAATCCTTGCAGAACACGACTGAATAACAACAGCATGAGGTAAAGACTGAAATTGCAGAATCTCTGACATTAGGTGACAGTTTTAAAAGCTCACTGAGTGGCAGAAAGGGCCCTTATACCTGCAAATAGCCAGTGTACTACCATTATCTAGAGAGAAAAAGACTACGTGAACAGTGGGAAACTACACACCATTTAATTTAGCTCCACTTTTTCAAAAAGTGCAGTAAACTATTTTTAGTGTTGAAAAGGATTTGCAGAAAACCTTCATGGCAAAACACAAAAGGACCACAGACAACAACCACAACTTTGCAGAAAGACTATCTGTTGTGAATGGGGAACTGGAACATTTGCAATTCGATCTGTCCAGGGGCAGAGAACAGATACACAGTAAATACCCTGTAGGTGGCTTCACAGTGTGTTTATTTCAGGTAGTACTGTGCGATGTATGGAGCAACTCCGTAAGGATATCTTGTCTCAGAGGATAGCAATCAACAATTAGAATATCTCAAAAAATAATGGAGCCATAGACAGTCAATGTAAAATTGTTCTGATAAAGATATATGATTTTTACACTTAGCAGTTCAGCACTATGGTTATGTTTTTTGGTGTTGTCTTCAACCTCTTTAGTAATTATCATGGGGATTTCAGCATTACACTTTGAAACCTTTCTATTTGCTGGACCTGTCTTCTCTGATGTGTAACTTTAATTTTAGTTTGCTTAATTTCACTTCCTTTTCTTCTTTAAAATTAAACAAACACATTTTCTCATTGTAAACAAACAAACAAACAAGCAAAAACCAAATCAAAATACAGTACTTTGTCCCTTGAGTATTATGTTACATTTCATGTTATTTTAGTTCTGCCTGTTAGCAATTTTGCAAATACTACAGGTAACTTGGAAGAAGCTATCAAAAGTCTACCTTCAGTTTAAAATTGAAGAGCACATCCAAAAGTAAGGTAATGATATTGGCTAACCTCCTGACAGTAAATATGGATTGATAATGAATGCAGCAGTAATGAAGTGCACCAAACTGGAATAACTCTTAATGACAGGAATCTGTTTTGCAGTGTAATTCACAACTTTAAAACAGGATGGTGCTTAAATATGCACCTGTTGTGGAAAAGCAATTTTTCTAAAAGCATTTTTAAAAATCTTTATGGAAATCTGTAGTAGTGTCATGATTTTGGCTGAGATAGAGTTAATTTTCTTTGTAGAGGCTCACACAATGCTGTGTTCTGAATTTTTGATGAAAATAGTGGTGATGTGTTTGATTGTTGCAGAGCAGTGCTCACAGAGAACCAAGGCCTTTCCTGCTCCTCGTGCTGCCCTGCCAGCAAGGAGGCTGGGGGTGCACAAGGAGCTGGGGGGACACAGCCAGGACAGGTGACCCAGACTGACCAAAGGGATGTCCCACACCACAAGGGGTCATGTTCAGCATTAAAAGCTGGGGGAAAGGAGGAAGAAGGGGGGGACATTGGGAGTGATGGCATTTGTCTTCCGAAGTAACCGTTATGCATGACAAGACCTGCTTTCCTGGCAGTGGCTGAACACCTACCTGCCCATGGGAAGCAGTGAATGAATCTCTTGTTTTCTGTGCTTGTGAGTGGCTTTTGCTTTACCTTTACAAAGACAGTAAACTGTCTTTGTCTCACCCCATGAGTTCTCGCACTTTTACCTTTCTGATTCTCTTCCCCGTCCCACCTGGTGACAGTGAGCAAGTGGCTGTGTGGCACTTAGCTGCCTGCCAGGGCTAAACCACAACAAGTAATAAGATTATTGCCATTTGCTATGTCTTACAAATGATGATTAATAGAAACAGGCCAATTCTGCACTAAATTGTGCTCTATGTGGCCTAAATTTTTACAAAGGTAAGTCAAGCTCCACAAAATGTCATTTTTCTGTTAACCAATTCATGAAAAACAAAGACAGAAAAAACTTTAATGGGACATTTCTATATAATGGGTTTAAAATCAAACTTTGGCCAAAATAATGAATTTGTTTTTGTGATTATTACCATTCTTCTGATATTCAAAACAATCTAAAGAAATTTAGTATTTTAACTAAAATTTTTCAGTGTTAATAACTGTATTATTTTGCATTATGAAAAGACCTCTGGTGTGTATAAGAGCTATATAAAGGAAGTTAAAATATTTGATGTGTATGTAGTAGATTGTGTCTTAAAAGGACTATATGCATAGCATATGCAAGCTTCATACACATGCAATCCCATAGCCAAATAAATGAAGGAAAGTCTCCTGTCTTCAGTGGTCTTCGAACAGGTATAAAGCACAATTCTCATCTTGTTTGTGACTATAAAGAATACGAAATTTTTGTGCCACAGGTTAACTCCAAGTGTTTGTTTTCTGTAACAGCTGCTGATTTCATTGTCCAAAAAACTTGTTATTACAGCTTACTTCTATTATCTCTGTCAATACATTTTAAAGTGAGTTTGTTTCTATTCCAAGATCACCTATCAAAACCAGAAAAGTATACAAAATGGACCACAGTTCTCCATCACAGCTTTTTTGATAGAAATTTGGATTTTGACTAAATATATATATATATTTGTGAAAACTCTTTTTCCTTGAAAAACTTAGGAAAACAAAGTTTCCAAAAAAAAAAAAAAAGTAAGGGGGGATTCATCTCAGTTATCTTTAGAAGTTTGTAGCATAGACATGTTCACCTAAGCTAATTACCTTTGGCTTCCTTTTAAATAAATTTTAGACACCTACTGTAGAAAGAGATGACCTGCACCCTAGAAATACCTGGTTTTCTTCATTATTCAATTAAAGGCAACATATGGCTAGCTCAGATGTAGAATTATACTGCTTGTATATACATTTGATAAAATTAATCTTGTTCAGAACATGTGAAAATATCTTTAATAATAATAATAATGAAATTATTCTCACGTGCTCTCTTATGCCCCCGTATTATACTCTCTTCTCACAGGAAACACTGTGGCAATACAATCTCCTGGTGCACTGCTTCACCTTTCCAAAGGGAAGAACACAGCTCACAACAGGCAGTACAGAGTGACTTTCAAGCCTGCTCTACAGAGGGAATAAGGTAAGGAGACATCTAGTCTTCAGAAACTCCAAGAACCTACAATGCTGTTTGGGACCCAGATATTAAACTTTTTCTCCAATAACACTACATTTTTCCCTTGGGAGGAACATGTTTTCTTACTCAGTTTAACTGCACACCTTTCTGTTTAGAGTAGTTCACTGGTCTTTTCACTTTCTTAGCATGATTTTATATTTCTGTATAATGCAGTAGTGAAGAATGAAAAAAAAAAAGTAAAGAAAAAGAGAAAAAAGCCTTCCTTCATTGCATCACTCCTAACATCAGAACTATCCCTATTAAAAATGCCAGGTCCTGGGAATATTGATGCTGCTGTTGAGTTGCTTCTGAATACGTAGAACAATTTGACAAAGAAAAGTGAGATCCTAAAAGAAGAGCTGAAGGTAGAGACCCTCCTCCAGTTACAAGAAGCAGAAATAATTGTCTCTGAGAGAAATATACTGAAACTTTTATGGAAGTGCCAGAAATTACTTTTTCTTCAGTCACTGTCAACCAGTCAAAAGAGGAAGTCTATATAAGACTGTGAACAGAAACATACCCTGTGGTCCCCTGGGATACGGTGCCTATTCACTGTTCCATATCCTCACGGTACTTGCTCAAAATGTGGATGCATATGTGTATGCAAATGAGCAACAGAGAGCCAAACTATTAAAATAAATATGTCTAACATTTACACCTCCATTCTGAAGGCAAAATCTAGAGAAAATTCCACATGTCATTTACAGCCAAATAGCATTACCGCTACTTGCTTCTTTACTGTGAAATGAATGGGCTGACAGCATAGACGTAATATTCCCAGGACTGTACTTCATATGTGTGCTTCTGCCATGATACTCCTGTGTGCAAATGGTAGGGGAACACACCTCTATAGCATATAAAAAAAATCCGTGCGGTAATGGTAAAACCAGAAGGTAGTCTTTTTAAAACAGAGAGATGGTGTACAGCATACTGTAGACATTTCTGATACATACTTTTTGATGAAATTGGATCTTTTTTTTTTTTCACAGATATATGTTTGAATGTGTTTCAGAGTTCAGAAAGGTACTGTCAATATGTGCTTGTAATGGGTATTTTCAATGTCATGCATTTCATGATTTGAAATCTCAAACAGTTCAAATGAAAATTTTCTGACATTATGGAAATGTGCCAAGCAAATGAACGCTCTTTTGATCTACTGTTGGTACACAGAATTTTGTATCTCCCATAATTATCCTGCCAATCCACCTTTGCCAGTTGCAAGTCTGATGCTTGATGCTAAAAAAAAAACAGGGACACCTGTAAAATTTTAAGAGCAGTAATGGTAAGGTACTATATGATTCAGGTGTTATTGTACCCTATGAAAATTTTACCAAGTATTTACCCTATTGACTTTATAACCCTTGCAAGTGGACTTAGAATAATACAATTTTTGTCTTCTCTTTTTTAGTTTTCTGTATGGACAGTTAGTTTGTAACCTTAAAAAATAAATATATAAAAATAATAAAATAAAATGCCATTGATAGTTTTTGGATTTTAAAGG
>VXAL01017253.1:0-13226 GCA_013399475.1 Chauna torquata | reverse complement strand
TTTCTCTCAGAAAGTGGTCAGGCACTGGAACGGCCTGACCAGGGAGGTGGTAGAGTCACCAACCCTCGCGGTGTTCAAGAAGCGCCTGGACAAGGTGCTACAAGATATGATTTAGTAGCTTAGTGGGTAGTATTGGTGATAGGATGACGGTTGGACTAGATGATCTTGAAGGTCCTTTCCAACCTTGTGTTTCTATGATTCTATGATATATATATATGTATGCACACACATATACACAATGCGGATCCCTCCAGCGGCTGGGCTCAGGCTCTCAATCTGCCCTGTATCCCAGTCTCCCTGTTGCTGGTATCCAGGCATATGAGACCCCGGGCCAACTGCCGCTCCAGCTGCAGGTACTGACCATCTCACTCCCATGTACACAGCTGGCCAGAACTCTCCTGGCTCCCCAGTGGGCAAACCTCCAATATAGGAAAGACATTGATGAACTGGAGGGAGCTCAGGAGAGAACTCTGAGATAGGAGGGGTTTGGAGCACTTACCCCATAAGGAGAGGCTGGCAGAGCTGGGCTTGTTCACCCTGGAGCACAGATGGCTTCAGGGGACCTAACAGCATCCCCCAGTGCCTATGTGAAGGTCATCAAGTAGACAAAGCTGGCCTTTGGGCATAGGCATGCAGAGCAGGAAGGTAAGACAACAAGCATGAGTTGAAAATGGATGAAACTGGATATAAGGAGGTTTTGTGTTGTGTTTCTTCCACCACCACCATCACTCCTCCCGACCCCGGAGGACAGTCAGGCAGTGGCACAGGTTGCCCAGAGAGACTGTTCAGTGTCCACCCTTGGAGATTTTCAAGTGCTGACTCAAGAAACCCTGAGCAATCAGGTCCGATTTCCCAGGTGGTCGTATTGTGAGCTGGAAATTGGACTTTAGACCCCCTGAAAACCCTTCTAGCAGGAATTATCCTGTGATCCTAAAAAAATCTGTTCAGTCAGGCCCCTGATTATTTAAGCTGTTTCATTCCCTCTCTCAAGTCCATGCCCCTTGAATTTCATTTGCTTTAATTATATATCTAAAGAAAGGCCAGACTATGCCTTTCTACTTAAAAAGTGAGGGATATTTCTAGAAATTTTATTTGAATCCACTTTACAGGCCTGTAATACACATAATTCTTTGCCTTCCCAAAGACTTTGAAGAATTCGGGGCTTCTAAGAAGCTTGCATACACCTGTGAAAATTCAGACTAACCTGTTTATCTTACCAATATATATCCTTAGACAGCAAAAGTGGAAATCTAGTAAAATAATTATTTTTATATGTTTTTTGAAAGATAATACCTCCTTAATATTTGAAAGTTCCCCATATTTAATAATTTGATTATGCCTCTGATTAATAATTTTGGCCCTAGGACTGAAGATAATAGGTTTCCAACAATTTTATATACTGACATCCTTGGGATTGTTTGTAGAATAACCATTATGTCAAGATGACTGTGTTATCAAGCAAAATTTCTAAAGTCACACTGCTATCTCTATGACAATACTTGCATTCAATAGTATTACTTGGTAAGAGCAAGGGAAGCAGAATCAAAATCTATCCAACGATCGGGAGAAATGTCCTCCCGGTTGACACAGACATGCCACTGGAAGTGATTACTTCCATTTCTTTATTGTTGCCAGCAGAACAGCAAGTGTCTTTCATTTTCTTCAGGCAAAAATCAGCCAGAGTTCTCTATGTAGGGTATAATGCTGGCTCCAGTTTGTCTGACTGTTCTCATCTGAAGCATATTGCAAGGTATACATATGAACTAAGCTCTTGACAGATCAGTGGTGGCAATAATTTCTAGCAGGGCACTGAATGTGAGCAGCTAGAATAGTGGATTATTGTCATGGTTTGGTCCAGAAGAAAACATCCTTGGCCTTACTTAAGTTCTAAGCTAATGTGTTAACCCTTCCTTTGTCTGGAAATATGTAAAGGTTGGCTTTCTTTGTTTTGTTTTTTTTTAGTTTTCCAGAATCTTCTCCCAGTTGTGCGGTGGGATTTTTTTCGTTCTTCCATAATTTGTTTTATTACTTCAAAAGCTGCAGGGAAAGACTATCAATTCATTTTGAGTTTGAACCTTCTCTGGAATTGTTTCACATTACAAAAAGTGAAAAAAGAAAAAGACCTCCAACCAGCAACAGATAACCCTCTTACTTCTGCTTGGCTCACCTCGCTTAACTCCTAAACCTCAAGTGTGTTATTATCAAGAAAAGAATTTTTTAAAGTTGTAAATTGACTTCTAATGTTATCACTTGGCTAAATTCCCATGCTGGTACCACTGTATGAAAACCAATTCATCTGTGTCATCTTGGATTCATTTGTAATTTACTTTCTAAGACTAGATATTGCTTCCAAATGTCTAATCCCAAGATTGTTTTAATGATTCCTTGCTTATCTATTTGTAACATCGGCAAATTTTGTTAAATGGTTTGCTATCTCTCAGATGAAAAAAACTTGTGTATTTTTTCCCTTTGAAAAAGCATTTGAAGGCAAACAGCAAAGGTCCCTGACAGATGTGCCCAAAAAAGCCTTGGAGAAGGAATTCAGAAGATGTTTTTAATCCTGTAGGTTACTGTGTATTTGTTTGTTTGTTTGTTTGTTTGTTTGTTTTTGTGGAATTCTCAATACCAGTTTATGCTTGAAGGAATTCAAATATTCAGCAAGAGAAAGTAGTTTGAAAAGATGTGAGATACTGAGGGATGATATAAGAGACCCAAAATTTGGTTCAATACAGTAAAAAATCCAAGCTGAGAGAGGGGTAAGTGAACCTCTAAGCACAATGCTGATGTTTGTAACTTTGCTGAGATCACTTAGACCCATAAAACACAAGTCTATTTTAAGCAGACATTAAATAGCACTAGTCTTAGGAGCTGGAACAGTATTACTTGCTGCACAGGGGTGTTATGTTACTAGCAGGAAGATTTGCATGCACAGTAAGATCCTCAGGCAAAGATGTTATACAGATTGAGACTACCAACTGAACTCACTGGATTTGTTTTTAGCTATTTGAATGAAAAATGTGACTACTTGCAAATTCATGTTAAGTGTTGCAATGTTTTAGCCAGAAAAAAAAAGGAAGGATGAAAAGGTGTAAAAGTAAAATATCTATTTTTGACATGATTATTTCTTCTGAAATGAATTTCTGCAGAAATTTTCCTCTGATAAAAAAAAAAAAAGTTTTCAATAAATAAATTTAAAAAAAGGCCAGAAAAAACTGTTTATTTTTCTTGTTACTGTTGCAATAAGAAAAAAAAATTGTCTTGCCCCAAATAGTTTATTTTCAATATCTTGGTTAGCCAGGGAATTAACAAAATAAGTAAGTGCAAAGCTGTAATGTAGGATCTTTGTCTTATGGTTTTCCTCAACTTCTACAGTATCTTCTGCTTCATTATGTGAAGAACATGATAGAATGCATGGTAAAGATACTCTATGTGCTTCTATCTTCCAGTTATTTGGGATTGAGCTGAAAACTCAGTGATTTCTGAACAACAATGTCCAGGAAAGGTGACTCAGAGAAAAGCGAACTTGAAGCTCAGCCCTAATTATTACCCAAAATAGAAATGTAAGCAGGTTTATAAAAGGCCTTGTCAGTGGATAGATAGTTGGAAGAAGATAAGAGAGCAATGCAATGAATTAGAGCAGTGGAGTGATATAATTTGAGCACTGACAAAAGAAAATTATTTTAGTGACAGTTGCTGGATGAAGTTGAGGGGTGCAATAACAGAAGGAAAAGGTTATATAGTAAGTAGCTGCAGTAGTCAAGGTAACAAAATTTGAGATGCCTGGCAATTTACTTGTCATACTGAAACAATTTACCCATAAGAAAAAAAGAAAAAGAAAAAGAAAAAGAAAAAGAAAAAGAAAAAGAAAAAGAAAAAGAAAAAGAAAAAGAAAAAGAAAAAGAAAAAGAAAAAGAAAAAGAAAAAGAAAAAGAAAAAGAAAAAGAAAAAGAAAAAGAAAAAGAAAAAGAAAAAGAAAAAGAAAAAGAAAAAGAAAAAGAAAAAGAAAAAGAAAAAGAAAAAGAAAAAGAAAAAGAAAAAGAAAAAGAAAAAGAAAAAGAAAAAGAAAAAGAAAAAGAAAAAGAAAAAGAAAAAGAAAAAGAAAAAGAAAAAGAAAAAGAAAAAGAAAAAGAAAAAGAAAAAGAAAAAGAAAAAGAAAAAGAAAAAGAAAAAGAAAAAGAAAAAGAAAAAGAAAAAGAAAAAGAAAAAGAAAAAGAAAAAGAAAAAGAAAAAGAAAAAGAAAAAGAAAAAGAAAAAGAAAAAGAAAAAGAAAAAGAAAAAGAAAAAGAAAAAGAAAAAGAAAAAGAAAAAGAAAAAGAAAAAGAAAAAGAAAAAGAAAAAGAAAAAGAAAAAGAAAAAGNAAAAGAGAAGAGAAGAGAAGAGAAGAGAAGAGAAGAGAAGAGAAGAGAAGAGAAGAGAAGAGAAGAGAAGAGAAGAGAAGAGAAGAGAAGAGCAGAGAAGAGAAGAGAAGAGAAGAGAAGAGAAGAGAAGAGAAGAGAAATCACTCATGGGAACCTTCAGCCTGTATGTTTCTGTTTAATTACTAATAAAAATTTCAGAGGTGGTTACAGTCCTGGTCAGTCAGTGTCATAAAAAGCTTTTTATTCAGTGATTGGTGAACTACTTCTAAAAAGCCTGAATGCTATGAGCATTAATGACTGTTGAAAGAACCGTCTTGGATCTCATTTGATAGACAGAAAATCTATTCTGACTAGGAACTTGCATCCAGATAATCTTCTGCCACAACTCTTACAGGGTTGCCTCAAATTCCCTCCTAGAAATACTCCTGTGCTATTCCTCAGCACACTCCATGCAGCTAACCAGAAGGATAGAGGGAATAGCCTTCATAATTGGAGGTGAAACCTTCTCATTCTATTTCTCAAAAACAAAGAAATATTCCTCTTCCCCCATAAGAAAGCTATAATAAAAGTTAATTCAGATAGACGGGGCATTTTATATGCTTTATATAACAGCAAATCTACCTAATTGGCTGTATTTAATAGTACTAGCATACAATTTTTTCAATAATCCCAAAAGAATAAGCTTTGAACTAAGGCTATGGCTATCTTAGGAACATACATGAAACTGAGGGATTGAGTGAGCTCAGAAAATGCTTGATCTAGCAGGCATAGTACTACTGTTTATACTTGTTCTGAACTCATTGACTGCCTAAAAGAGGCCCCCAAGGAGGACACATTTAGTTCCCTCAAGAAATGAAAACTTCTACTGAGTAATTTCAGAATGTTCTTAGTCAAGAAAAATTAAAAAAAAAAAAAAACATGTAAGAGGGTAAAGCAAATGTTACTGGTATTATAATTATTGTTTCTGCACTATTGATCAGCAAATGACTTACTCAGGCTGATATGAGTGAATCCCAAACTGCTTTTCCATAAAATATCAGCTCCTAAATCACAAAATCACAGAATCACAGAATGGACAGGGTTGGAAGGGACCTCTGAAGATCATCTAGTCCAACCCCCCTGCCGAGCAGGATCACCTAGAGCACGTTGCGCAGGATGGCATCCAGGCGGGCTTTGAATATCTCCAGAGAAGGAGACTCCACAACCTCTCTGGGCAACCTGTTCCAGTGCTCTGTCACCCTCACAGTAAAGAAGTGCCCCCTCATGTTGAGCCAGGACCTCCTGTATTTCAGTTTGTGCCCAAATGCTTTTATGGACTCAGGCCTACACTCGAGAAAGTTGACCTTTTGAGAAAGTTGACTTTTTAATGAATGTGCACCATCAGTGCTTACCAATATTTCATTTGCTTTTGGGAGAGGGGCCAATATCCTGCTACCTTGGCTAAAAGAGCCGAGGCGCCTTCCCCACTTTATCAGATTCTTTCAAAGGAATAGTGTGTCTGTCTCCACTCACTATGTTGGTCCAATTCTCAGTGCAATTCTCAGCTTCTTCATGTGCTTACCTACCATATTTGTGTTAAAAGAGAGCTTTTGGACCCTCAGGTTCTTGTACCACCCTGAAGTGCTGCTTGTGTTATTGAAAAGATCCGTATATATCTTCATGCCTGCTGTTTCTCATCAGCCTAAACTCTTTGCAGCTCTGCAAGTCCTTCCTTATCCTCTCCTCCCTTTACCTATCTTATCTCTGTTTCTGTCACCTCTGCAATAGTTCTATTTTTCCTGTTATCGTATTTTAATAATGCATTCCTATTATTGTATTTCTTTATAGTAAGGTCTGCACTGCCACATACAGAAAATCCATCAAGGTACCACATGGGTCCAGGAAAAAAAACACCACTGCAAGTGGACACCTGGCATATAAGCACCAAAAGCTTCTTGGAAGTAGAATAACCCAGTGACAATGTCAGGAGGTTGCTAACCACATGATTACTGCTGAGTACAAGAGAAATGGTAGAAAACTACACAGAATATTCAAGAAGGTGAAGATGATGTCAATGATGACTGGAGAGAACAACTACACTTCTGGAGTGCCACTTCAGACATGTATCTGTTACAGAGTGAAGCCAGAGACTGTACCCTCCTATGCCATTCCAGGTTTCATTCTCTGCATCCTTCAAAGAGGCATATTCAAACACAGTTCCTTGATCCACCCCTGGTCACAGTGTGCATCAGGAACCTCAGGTGCTCGTGCTCTATGTTCTAGTTTGGAAGTGTATCACTATTATACAGATTTTTCAGGTGTTTGTTCAGTCAGGTTCTGACTGAACATTGCTAAAACCCAAAATTGAGACAGGTTAAGCAGCACACACTTCAGTGTCATTGGAAATGGAACAGAGAGGTACAGAAATACAGCTTTCAGATGGGAGTCCCTTGTCAGGGACCACCATATGAAATAATCTTCTGCATGAGATGTTTGAAAGGACAGGGTGAGACTTCTTAAGAAGGTCCATGGAAGGCCGACGGCTGAGGAAACTTCAGTTTGCAAAATAGCTTTCTTTCAGAAAACTTCAAACTTGATATGTAGTAGATATGGTTGATTCAAGGAAACCTATATGACTTTAATTGAATATAATGGGATCTCTCCACCAACTGCATGACCTACTTATCTGTTCCTACTGTGCTAAATTGTTAATTAATTACTAACTAATGTAGACATATTCTGTATTGTCCTATTCCCTACAGGAACTATAACTAAAGAGTAATTCCATGATGAAATTCATGGATTATTATTATTTCAATTTAATTATTATTTCCTGTTGTGGTTTAACANATAATAATGATAATGATAAAAGAAAACATAAAGCAAGTGTTGCACTATGCAACTGCTCACCACCTGCTGTCCAATGCCCAGCCTGTCCCCAAGCAGCGACAGCCCCCTAGTCATCTCCTCCAATTTTATTGTTCAGCATGATGTCATATGTTACAGAATATCCCTTTGGCCAGCCTGGGTCAGCAGTCCTGGTTCTGTATCCTCCCATCTTCTTGTGCACCCCCAGCCCCTCCACGGGCAGGGCAATGTGAGAAGCTGAAAAGCTTGTCTCTGTGCGAGCACTGCTCAGTAACAACTAAAACTTCGGTGTGTTATCAACATTTCTTTCATCCTAAGTCCAAAACACAGCACCATATCAGCTATTAGGAAGACAATTAACTCTGTGTCAGCAGAAACCAGGACATTTACATTTCCCTGTAACACCATATATGTAGAATGATCAGTTTTATCTTTGATCATCATTCCTTTCGTTTTTCATTCTTCTGGGGTAACTTTCATCCAATCAGACAAGCGTGGGATTGTGAATGTAGTAGTAAATCCCTTAGAATTATTCATACCAGCACACAGATTTTGTCTTGCCATCTCACTGTCCCAATATTCACCAAGTAGATCTCCTGGTATCCTCCTTGTTCTGGTATTTTTCCTCCTCTCTTTCTTTTCCACGCTTTTTCTGATACTTCTTTCATTAGTACTGAAGCTAATACTGTTCATACTGTTGCAGGAAAATTATCATTTCTTTAAAATAACAATAGAAATAATGAAAACTTTATTCTCAAGGAGTTTTGTATGAAGTATGGAAACATTCTCTGCATAGGTAATGTGATTGTAACCACCAGATTCAATATTAAAGAGAGAGCTTTAATGTCACAGATGTCTTTAAAAAATGTTCAGTGAATGCAATATGATTGAAATCAACAGGTAGTCACAAAAAAGCCTACCAACAAAATCAAAGAATAGGAAATTATATTCTTTCTTTGTATTATTGCTTTTATTTTATAGAATTCTATAGGTTAGAATTCCTTTGTGTCACTACAGAAAATTTATAATCAATAAACTCTGGAATTTTACCATTGCTTCATGTAAAAAAAAAAAAAAACTGAGAAGACAATTTTTGATGTGAGTATATGCAAGACATTAAGATATACTATAAGGTGAAAAGATATATCAGTATCAACAAAACCAATTTTAACTAATATGTCCAGCAAAGCAACCCCAAACTATTTTAGCACAAAAGGAATAAGAGTTAAAATCTTGCCCCCATCCAACTTGATATACAAAGCTTTAAAGCAAAGGTCAGGAAGCTGTGCTTTTGTCACACTGAAAATAAAGCAGAACAAAGCAGAAATCCTAAAGGCCTGTGCCATAGATGAGGGCACTGTTAAGGTTTTCACGTCACTATACAAAGAGAACTACAAATGTCCAGCCATGTCATAGAGCTGTAATACAGCAAAAGTATTCTTGGCTTGCAGTGGGCTTTAGTTCAAAAGGTCTTGTACCCACTGTAACAGACAGTGAGCATGCTCCCTCTATGAGTCAATATGTGATTCCTAGATCTGGAGTTCTTTATATAAATTTGCTCGGGAAATCAGTTTCTAGTGATTACATGAAGGACAGAGACCGTTGTTCCTGAAAGATAATGTATTCAGATGCAATTTCAGAGGACTATGTTGAAATTCTTAACTTCAGGCCAGGCAAAAAGTAATTTAGATGGGCAAATAATAGGGTTTTTAAAGAAATTGGATAGCTTCAAAGGAAAAAAAAATCATTAATATATGCATTACCTAACAGTAACTGAGCCACTAATGGTCTTAATTTGGAATTAAAGGTGAATTTTATAACTTTTCCTCAAAGTTTAGCACTAATTTATTACTCATCAAGCACTTCTGAAATACCACAAAGTCTGCTTGCAAAGGTGATCCAATTTCATGAGGTGCTGGGCCAAGTCTATTATGTAGTGTCATCAGCATATAGATGACATCTGGTATCCGGACTGGAACTGCTTCTGCTGCTATCACTGCTGTGAAATGCATGTGTATAGAGGAGACGGGAGAAAGACAACAGGCCCAAACAGAACTTCAGAGAAGTTACTTTTAGATGCCTTCTGATTTTCCATTTGCATGGTAACTCAGGTAAGTTAATTTGATATTTTAATTAACAGTTTACTTAGCAGCTGTTCCAAACACTGAACTTCCACCAGTATAAAACAATTAGGGTCCAAAATGCCTTCTTCTGAAAATCTGCAAGGATCATTACAGTATTCATGCAAAAATAATAAGAGATGGATTCTGAAAAATTTGGATGAAGGCCAATCAACTCTTTTGTAAAGAGCTGAGTCCTGACTTTTGGTCACCCACCTGGCTCATATTGAGCGTGAATAATGCCAGGCTCAGAAAAACTATGATTTAATCCAAGGTCACAACCTATGATGCTGGGCTCTGTGAGCCAATATATGTTATAGACTCTCCAGCAGTGAACAGGATAGCTGGTGTAAGCCACGTGTGAAACCACTGGAGAAAGGCGTTGAGAGATTGAGGGCTGTATAGCAGCTGGCTCTTAAGGATACGCATCTGAAGAGGAAGAAAATAAAATATACCAGATGGCAGTGGAGGCTCCACAGCAAGAGAGACAGAAAATGAATTTTGATGAGATGAGGGCATATCATTGCTCAGTTCTCTCTGTGACTGAAATAGAAACAATGTTTGTTTTCAGACAAAATTCAAGATGCATAACTCAGCTTCTTTGCAATCTGCAACTCTTTAAAGGAAACATTAGTTTATTTCTTTCCACTATAGCTGATATGTATTAGGTATCAGACTGTGCAAAGTAAGGCCTATGACTATTAAAAAAGAATATATAGAGGTCTATTTACATTTCCTTCATCTTTATCTTAGTGATAGCTCTCCAAACAGCATCAGGGACCCAGGCTGTTTCCTTAAGTATCATCTTCTGCAGGGTGTGAGACAGCATTGTGCTGGATCACAAAGCACACATCAATCCTTTGCAAGACACTGCTCTAACAAGGAAGACACATAAAGGAGGAAGTAGCTTTGAGTTTCAAGTTCAGCAAAAATATCTTTACAAACCTGGGTATAAGCGCTGCATAAGCAGATGCAGTAATTATGCTGTTTATTTTCAGGTAATGTACTGTAGAAAATAATATCTGAGAGGTGGATATCTCTAAAGACATCACAGAGTTACTCAGAGTTCAGCACTTCATGTGTATTTTGACAACTGTTAAACATGTAAGGATGAAATCCAGCCTCACTCCAACCACTAGCAAAGCTCCTGTTTCACTCAAATGAAACTACATTTCAACTTGGATGTAAAGTACTCCCTGAATTATCCATAATTTTACTTGGTAATCGAGGCCCATGTTTCTAAATAAATCTAACATGTTTTCAATTAACACCTTTTAAGTTACGTAAAACACTGTCAGTTGAATAATCAGCAGTTTTGCTCTTTATTTTTGCAATGAAAGCAGACCTTCCAAAAGTAAGTTTTTTAACCAGCAACACACAGAGATTTTATTTTATTGACAGAAATTATCAGTTTAAATTAAAAAAAAAAAAGTAACTCAGAGTTAATCCAGTATTTTTTATTCCTCTTAACTATTAGTCTCCTAGAAAGTGTGCACTTACCACAAAAGTGCCAAAAATGTGCTTCCAAAATATAACCGGAACTCTAAGGAGTTCAATAGGATCAATTCAATGCTTTTCTGGTTTAAAATACACCAGATAAAACCATGTTAAATGCTTTGTAGTCAAAACATTTAAAATACTGACAGCATTTCTTTTTGTTATTATTGTGCTAATTCTTTTTTAAAGAAAGCTTGGCTCAGTAAAATACGTTGTAACAGAGCCAGATCCATATGGTTTCTTTTTTGTTGTAGTTGAAGACAGTTTATGAAGAACAATATACTCAGCAGTGCAAGCTGTTTTACAGGTTCTAGAAATGTTTTAATTTTAAGAAATGTTATATAACACAATGATAGTTCCAAATGTGACAGATAAGCAAATGAAAGTTTGGATTTGCATATTTTATGTATTCATTTCAACTTTTGAAACCTCAACTGTTAGTGCTTATATTATTGGTCCTTAAATGTCAGTGAGAAATAATTATTTTGGTTCACAAGACATTCCTGGACCATCACTGGAGTTAGATTGTCTCTGCTAAAAATAAACCACTGTGATACTGGAACTAGACTTGTGTGTAGCTGTGATGACTCTCACCTTGGAAAAATGAGGGATGAGTAAGTTTTGAATTCCGCAAGTTTGAGAATAGTTATGTCAGCCAGTTTTCTGCAAGAAAACTCAAAATTAAAATCCAGTTTTGTATAAATTTGAAATTAGAATGCTATTTAATTTCAGTTTTCAGTCAAAAAAAAACTTTTTTTTTTTTTTCCCTTGTCTTATAAATTCAAAGATTTGTGACTCTGAGACAGTTTAGACTGTCTCAGTATCCTCAGACTGGAAACTATGAGTTTAATACATCTGTGCCTATGAGGTTTTTTTGTTTGTTTGTTTGTTTTTCCAGTAGATATCAGGGCTTCCCTAATGATCAGCATGGGTTCTTTCCAGTTTTAGACCCTTTCTGTCACAGGTAGCAGACTGGGAAGTTGTCTACTAACACAGGACTTTGTGAGGACTCCAGACATTAGAAGGAGTATCTGCTGTTTCAGGAATAAAAATCTGTCTGAACCAATGTAATTTTTCTGAACTATGTTTCTCAGACATTTCCCCCTTTGTTTCCACTTTTAATTTTCTACATTTTCATTCATATTCCTCATGAAAAAAGAGAAATCAGTACCTTTTAGCAGTGGACATTCTTTTGATTTTCTTAATACATCTGTGAATGCAGCTGAAACAAAACTGAAAATAAATTATTTCAAGTATATTCTATGAGCAGAAATCACTAAAATTCAGTTTCTGCTCAGGACTTTAAGACGTTCTTACAACTGAATTATTGTTAGAGATTAAATCCTTCTGGAAGTAACACTAAGCCATATCAAGCCAGAAACAAGCTATCCTTGTATCCTTTAGTATGTTTTTCTAATGCAACAAGTTTTACATGATCACACTCTATCTCCCTTTCAGCCCTCACTGAAATCATCAAACAGCTTTTAAGCACATTGAAAATAACAGAAGAGTTCTTAAAGAGATGAAATTTCTTCAGGTTTCAAGAATACCATTAGTAAGATGTTGTCATTTCTTCAATCATTGTACTCAAAAAAGGCAGAAAAGCAGTGGTAATTCATCCCCTCATCTGCTCCAAGAGATAACAGCTACCTGACCTATGCGTACTTAAGTGAACCTTTAAATAAGTTAAAGCATAGGCTGCCTCTGATTCAGACAAATAAACAGTAGACTTGAGAAAGAGCAACAAGTGTTTTGAGGGTAGAGACACAGAAGGGAGCTGAGAATAGGAGGGTGAGGATGGACACAGAGGGTGAAAGAATTAGTTAAGATTGCTGGAAACAAATCTGTGAACAGGTAGGTGCCATTAATTCTAGTTTTCAAAGGAGCAACTTTTTTTCACCTGTGTTTGTGATTCTTAGTTGTCATTAAGGACTTTTTCACCATTTCATTGTTTCTTTCTATGGGTTTTTAATGTGCCTTTATGATTGTAGTGACAAATATGTCAACTGGTTACAAAGAATGTTTGTTATCATTTAAATAAATATATAAGGTTTTGAGAAAACAAAACAAAACAAACAAACAAAATAGCAATTCTGAAGTCTGTTCCTCTGTTCCTGCATAGGAGATGAAAAAGAGGGGGAAGAGAGAAAAAGAATACACTGACGTTTTTAAACTGCGCTTTGCAGATGTATCTCTAAATCACTTAATCTTATTAAGTGCTTTGTTATCCTCATTTATTTCCCGTACAAAATCAGTGTCATGGCACCCTTGGTGCAAACCAGCTCCAAATCAAAGACTGACTGCTAAGATATGAATGCTGGGCTTTCATGAACAAAGCAGGGTTCTGTTTTCTTTCCCTCTTAAGGGAGAAGTGATGGATAACTTTCCTTTTAGCTTTGTTTTA
>VXAL01017252.1:0-19333 GCA_013399475.1 Chauna torquata | reverse complement strand
TAGTAGTTCATTTGCTCATTTTTTTCTGACAATGCCATAATGCAGTTTTTATCCATCTCTGGAGGTCCACCTCTACGTTCAGTGTCTTGTCAACCAGCAGCACATTTCCTACCCATATGTCTGCACATTCACATCCACTGCCCAGTAAATACAAACATTTGTAACACTCTTATGGTATATTTTTAAGAATTTTGTCAGCAGCACATTCCGCTCTGCTCTCTGGTCAGATCAGTTATTAAAGACTATTCAGGAGAAGTGATTTCAGTCCAGTTCTGCCCTGATAAGGTTCAATATCCCAGGATGAGCAGCACTATCATTACCAGTCAAGAGGACGGAGAGTGAGCTGCTCCCCCCTCAATCAGCAGGATCCTCAAAGGCAGGGTAAGTTTAAGAATAAAGGAAATGTTGTCAGCATCACACTCACTCATCAGTCAATAAAATGATCTTCTAGGACCTTTAGAAGAGAAGGTCATTGATTAAACACATACTAAAGTATGCAGGTGTGCTTTCCATTTGATGTGTTGTTAAATTAAATTAGGAGGAAGTTCAAGACAAATGAAGGCAGGTCGTTTTTTATATAACATAAATAAGCTGTGGAGCTTCTTGCTGCAGGATGTTTAAATTAAAAGTGACTCTACAAGTTCATAGAAGAAAATCCATTAAAAACATATAAAAGCGTTAAATCTTGAGAAGTCCCTGAATCACCAAGCAGTGGAAACAAGTATAACATTTAAAGGAGCATCAACACATCCTTCTACTCTTGTGCTATTCCCTAGGGAAGTGCTACTTGATGTGCTTTAGAGACGCATATTCATTGACAGGCCTTTGGTCTGACCTAATACAGCAGTTTTTTTGGTATTATGATCTCAAAAGACCTTAAAGAATTGTTGCCTAGCTCGAAATAAAGGAATTAATTCATTAAGTTAGCTAAACATAATTAAATCCTTAGCAGTAAGATCTTACTGTTATGGAGTTTCTCTTTAAAAATACAAACAGAAGTTATACGAATAGTCTTTTGAAAAAAATTCTTATTCAAGAATTTAAAAATTAATTGAAGTATGCACACTTACTAAAAATAGTATCTCCAAGTCAAACTAAGTTGTCCTTAATTTGCAACTATATTTTGTGGAGAGATCTGCATACAATTCAGATGCTAAAATCTAATTGTTTGCTATTGCAATGGGATATGTCCAGGATATTCTCTTTTTTTTGTACTTTAAATCCCCCACCCATTTCCTGAAAAACAGTTTCTGCTCCATAGTATTTAAGAAGTACACATGAAAGAAAAATCCCCGCTGAATTATTCATTAAAACAAATAGAACCATTTTTTTTTTCTTAGAATGATCTCAATCTGTTCAGATATTGATTCAAAAAAGTTTAATGAAGGAATGCTAGATCATTCTTCATCAACTGAGTAGAGAAAAAGTCAACCTGGAAACTGCCAAGTGTATTAAGATAACACTGCTGTGCTTTTCCTGTACACTAAAAGTCTCCATTGGGCTGTTTCAAGACATATTTCATGTTACCAGGTAGACAGCATTATATTCCTTTTTCTTGTGGACCTCAGGAACTGAATGCATTTTTCTGTAGTTGCTCAGTATCCTGGAAGCTCATACTTGAAACATGTGTGCATTTTCCGTGTTAGCAGAATGTAGTGCCTCTACATTCTGCGTAGTCAAGCTGAAAAGATCTGTTTGGAGGGCCTAAACTGAGCAGGCAGCTCGGGCCTGAAGTATGGTAGCACCTGGTGAAGGCTGTCTCAGGCAAGTGGAGAAAGGGAGCTTGTGAAACTCTGACTTCCCAGTGGGTTTGTTAGAAAGCCTCAGGATGTGGAAGGAACCCATCTTTCTCCCTCAATCCTCAGCTTTGAATGCACCATGGCTATTCAAATCAATGGAAGGCCACAGGAGAATATGCTGGAGCTTAGGCAGATATTGTCACCAGGGCAGTATGTGTTAATTGCAAACAGGGACTCTACATTTAGACATATCTTGGAATTGTTTTTTTCTGCATTCACGTAAGTCATACATCTTTTTTCCAAAAGCAACTTGTTTCAGTTTTGCATAAAAATGGCCCCAAACTCAGGCAGGTTGTTTTCAGTCAACAGGACTGAAAAGCCTTAGCATTTTAAAATAAGTAAAAATTTTGGAAGCCAAAACCCAATTTGAACACTTTTCCAGACTGTACATTAAATTTTTATGTTTTACAGGCACAATCATAACCTGGGGTGTGAGTTTTAGTGGCTCTGGTATATTTCATCATCTTTTCTTTATGGGTCTTCCACACACATATTATATGTAAGCTACAATGAATATTCTGGGCCTGTTCTGTTGTACATCCCAGTGTTCAACTGGGATGAACTACCCCCCAGATATCTGGGGGAAGTTCATTCTGCACAGAGGTAAGTAAGGCTTCCCTTTCTAATAGAAAGTGTTTGTTTTCATTTGCCTTGTGGCCCTTTAACAGTCTTTCAGCAGCACAGTCAGGGCAGTTACCCATTAAAATATTGTCAGATACAATAATTGAAACTGTTCCTTTAACCCACCAAGGAGATGTTTAGCTCTAGTACAAGGATAGACTAAGACTCACCTCATCTATCTCTGTCTGTACAACATATGACACCTGAAAAAGGAGCTAATTATAATCTTCCTACCCATTCATTCAAAACAGTTTCTGGCTTGCTTAATTCTTTAGGGGTTATCTTGATGGCAAGTTGTATGAACCTTAAACTGTCGTTTCTTTTGTGTTATGTTGCTGATCTAAACACTTACCTCAAGTCTGTCTACCAGTGCTATCAATTGCCTGTTGCAAATGAAGCAATTGCCCAGGAGCCAGTGAATTTTCAGACCTGTGAAGGAGCAGTAGGAGTCTGATGTGGCATCCAATGGGAATGCAATAGGAAAGGAAAATTACTCCTTCAGAGAGAGCTTGGCAGTTCCTAGAAATGAACAAGAGCACTATTAGCTGCTATCCGGCCAGACTTCGCAGCTTCACAGAGAGCAGACTGTCTGGGAGAGTTTTTTTGTAGGTTCAGCAGGGAACCCCTAAACCAAACAAAAACTTTATGGAGACATCAAGAGGTGCATATGCATACTGAGAATTTGTGCATTCCTTCTGCTTGCTAAATTTTAAGGATTGCGTCTGCAACTGTGAAGTAGTTTCCCTCATGCTTCTGAAATAACTGTGCATTCTCAGACACCATAAAATTTAAAAGTTAAAAACAGTGACTATCCCCTAACAGCATGACAAATATAGATGTGTTCTATATTGGCTTCCTTTCCGGAGATAAAACAAAGTCCTAAAGCATTCGGTTTCTTCTCCATCTTTTCCCAAGCAGGAGTCACTGTAATTTAATCTTGCTTGGGGCACTGACTTAGCTGTGTCCTTCTGCAGATGTTAGCTATCAATAAAAATACTTTCTCCAGAGCTACTACGCTACCTTTCTGCCATGGCAATGTGTTTTCTACGTTTTCTCAAGCTCTGTTGATTTCTAGTGATGTCTTTCTTTGGAGGTGTTTTATGGCAGGATCGTGAGGAATGGGTCTGGGGTTTCTGATGGATCTAAGTTTCATACTTCAGGAGCCTGGAGACTGTGCTGAGGGCATCAGGGCTGTGCAGGAACAGATAAGCAACATGCCTTCTGCCCTCACATGCTGGTGAAGAAACTGAAACAACAGAAAGCCACAGTAATAACAAAACAACAGAAAAACAGACAAATGGACTGAGAAAGCCATTCACTGCACATCTTACGCTCACTATTGTTCACTGGCTAGGAAAAAGAATAGGGCTGTGGAAAAGGCCCCAGGCTACCAGCTATCCAATTCAATCTCTGTATGCCACAGGTTGTTAAATCCTTTTCTTTAAATAATGGTAATGAGTTGCTGAAAGGCACAGGAATAAGTGTAGTTACCATTACGGATACCTGCACACATGGTAAAACTAGGTCTAGCAATCAGAAGGAAAACCTGCAGTGGATGATTTTTTTTTTTTTTTCTTGGATTTAGGTTACAGGAAGCAAGACCATATTACTAAAATAACTTCATGCACATTATTTTCAGAATAGAGCATAGATAACAGAGAACACAGGAGTTAATGCAGTTGCAGAGCAGGAACCAGAGATTCAGCAAGAGAAGCACAGAGACACCCTCTAAAGCAGTCACGGCGTGGTGCTTGTTTTGTCATGTGTAGAGGCTACTGAAGAGACTTTTGCAGTCCTGCTCCAATGCACCCCCTTACCTGGCCATCTTATCATGGTGAGACCATACTGTCAGTGTCTCGTGAAGGTCTATCAGTGTATTTGAAGAGGAGATAAGCACTTCTTACTTCTTGTTCTGTTAACAGGACCTGAGGATTTAATTCCCTGGGAGCCACATGAACTATGCCCTCTGCCAGCCCCCCCACCCTTTTTCTCTACATTAATACAGGCAGATACTACAGGTTGCTGTGGCTATCCAAGGCCCAACAGATCACTAATTCTGCCCAATGAGTAAACATAAGACTTATTAATGCTGACCTAAAACGGTGAAATGCTAGCTAGTAGAGGTAAACAAAAACAAGGTTTAGTTCGAAGCAAGAACTAAATTTGCCCTGCTGCTCCTGCTTCCAGACTGGCAGGTCAGGGCTTTGCATTTCACACATGTAGAGGTTTGTTGACATGGAACATGTTACACACATTCTGAACACAAGTAAAATGCTTCCAATTAAATAGCAGCTATGTAGGATGTGGCTACATAAATATTGGAATATAATTATGCCATAAAAATAACAATTGAATAAAAAAGATTCAATTGCAGTCCAATCTACATTATTTTATCCAGATACAAACAGAGCCATAATATTCAGGTACACTGCAATATTTACAGATACACAAAAGAAAAGAAGCTTTTTTTCTTTTTTTTCTTCTCATCTTGGTGATACTGAATGTAAATGCATCTTCAAACATGAGTTCTGCAGTCCTCGCTAAAAATCAACAGATCTGGAGTTTGGACCAAGTCATACATTGTTGTGCCATAATATGCAAAGAATAAGCCAGAACAGCAAAATGTAATGAACAAGTGAAATAATAGTAATAAAACAAAAAGGCTCAGGATCAACCCTCCGTAAGTTTGCAGATGATACAAAGCTAGGTGGGACTGTTGATCTGCTTGAGTGTACAAGGGCTTTGCAGAAGGATCTGGATAGGCTGGATCAGTGGGCTGTGTCCAATTGAATGGCATTCAACAGGGCTTAATGCTGCGTCCTGTAGTTGGGTCACAACAACCCCATGCAGCAGTATGGGCTTGGGGAAGAGTGGCTGGAAAGCTGCCTGGCAGAAAAGGACCTGGGGGTGTAGGTTGAGACAGCTGAACATGAGCCAGCTGTGTGCCCAGGTGGCCAAGAAGGCCAAGAGCATCCTGGTCTGCATCAGAAATAGCGTGGCCAGCAGGGCTAGGGAAGTGATTGTCCCCTTGTATGTGGCACTGGTGAGACCACACCTCGAGTACTGTGTTCAGTTTTGGGCCCCTCACTACAAGAAGGATGTTGAGTTGCTGGAACGTGTTCACAGAAGAGCAACGAAGCTGGTGAAGGGACTAGAAAACATGAGTTATGAGGAGTGACGGAGGAAATTGGGGTTGTTTAGTCTGGAGAACAGGAGGCTGAAGGGAGACCTCATCGCTCTCTACAGCTACCTGTGAGGAGCTTGCGGCAAGGTGGGTCTCAGTCTCTTTTTTCAGGTGACAAGTGATAGGACACGAGGAAATGGCCTGAAGTTGTGCCAGGGGAGGTTTAGATTGGATATCAGGAAGAATTTCTTCATGGAGAGGGTGGTCAAGCGCTGGAACAGGCTGCCCACAGAAGTGGTGGAGTCGCCATCCCTGGAGGTATTTAAGAGAAGTGTGGACGTGGCGCTAAGGGACATGGTTTAGTGAGGGGACTCAGCAGGTCAGGTTGATGGTTGGACTTGGTGATCTTGAAGGTTTTTTCCAATCTAGATGATTCTATGATTCTATGAACATCATTAAAATGTAATGCAGAGCACTATAGGACTGGTGGAGTAATGTATCTTGGTTTGTGCTGTCAGAGAGAAATCAATCTGACAGAGTGCAGCTAAAATATTTCTGAAAGTATCAAACCAATATATGGTCAAAAGGGCATTAGGGGAAGTAGAGGGGTGTAGAGGTGGGGAACACATAAATAGGCCTTCACAGCGACAGAACTGCTCTCTACTAGGCTGTTGTTTGTGGTGGATGGATCACACACTCTCCTTCCCTGAAGGTGAATGAATCTGTCACAGCATGTGAAACTTCTTTTCTAGCAGGAACAAAACAGATAGCTCTCTTTATGCCTAAGCCCTGTCTTAGAAATAGATAAAACGAAACATTTTTCTTTTGCTAAGAATAGTTTTGTCAAAACAATTTTGTCCTTATTCTGAACACTAAAAATATTACCTGTATGTTTTCTCTAATTTAATGTATGCTATATTTTCAAAGAAGATTATTTTTTGCCTTGGACTTTGTAGGATTCGTGCAAATCTCCAATACTAACATACAGATGTATTCTTCTCTTTTGTAGAATCTGAATTTATACTTTGGTACATATTTTGTTCAAGCTATGGCTCTCTAAAATAGAACCTATTTATGCATGACTCTTCTATTAGGGAAGTAACTCAGTGATGCTTTGGAGTGCAAGCTATCCACAAGATATGCTTATAGATAGTAATTACTGTAAGTGACAGAAAAGTTTAAATGATGTGCAAGTTTGAACATTCTTCATTCAGAGGATATTTCAGATTTTCAAATATAAACCTTGACAGATCAAAACACTGTGTACATAGTGGGCACTTCATAAGTCCCATGTGTGAAAGCATTGTTCATATGACTAAAGATATATGTCATGTTTGCAGCCAGCAAATCGTTTATGATTCATTGTTTCTGGCTATTTGGTAGAGGGAACCTGTCCTTTCCTGTGGGTCTTGCAATAGATGTCAATTAAACTTAGAAATGTACAGTAAGTAAAAGAAAAAAAAAAGTGTTAGCTAAACAGCAGGAATCAGAAAAACAAAAACAAACAAAAAAACAAAAATCCTACAGATTTAACAATGAAGTCAAGGAGATATGGAACACTTGTAAGTGTCATGGAATTCAGTCCAGGAGAAACTCCAGAAGATTATGAATTGTGTGGTCTCTGTGATTTTAACTAAATATCATTGTTAAAGAAAAGACATACCAAATTCTTCTTGCAACTTTGGTTTTGATGGCTTTTTAAAGCATTCTTTTGAGACATGGTTAGCTTTAAATTTATTTTTGAGAAAAATAAAGATAATTAGCATAGAAAAAGGCTTACAGAGGCTTTTGTTTCAACTGTTGAGACTGATGAAGCAAATATTTAGTTATTGTATAAGTTGGCCCAACATAATATGAAATATTGAGTTGAAAATTAGGAGTACATCTGAAAGATAATTAGCAGCATTTTGATTACTCAATAATTCTTTTAAAGAAGTAATGGCAACAGAAGAAATTATTTGTATATGTTAATTCCCTTGAATGGCCTTTATGCTGTTTCCAGGTCCTCCCTTTCTTTTCGGAGTCATGATATATGATGTTCACATTTATTTTTAGTTTTCCCCAAGCATTTTCTAGTGTTTTGAGCATTGGCAAAACATCATGATTCTGACCAGTTTGGCTGCACTCTGTAATCTCAGCTCAGACCAGATGGTGAGCCTCAGCTGCTGTGTGAAACAGGTAAAAGGAAAAAAAACCAAACACCCTATAATCTATGAGCACTTAAAATATTGTTGGCAGTTTTATCAAAGATACTTTCCAGACAGCAGTTTTTGTTTTGTTTTGTTTTGTTTTTGTTTTGTTTCTTTTTAATGTTTATGAAACTACATATCCTTCTTTGGGGGTAGACATAATTGCTTGCTGAACGATCAATGCTGTTTTCCTTTCAATCGTCTATGGATTTTTCTTCTCTTTCTAATATAGTCTGCGCAGCTTTAATCTGACAGGTGTACTTTACCTTCCTGTAACTTGGAGGGTTACAAGAGAAGTTGCAGGGAGGACATAATTGATTATAATAATTATAATTGATTTTATAAATAAATTAACAGATAAAATTTCCACGTGTATTATACCTTGTTGCTATATGGTATGTACAGGACTGGGAACAACACAAGGCGCAAGAAAGGTAAAGAGCTGCCCAGAGAAGAAGATATAGATTTAAGAGGTTTCTAGGTGGAACAGTGGTGTTGGGTGAATGACATTTTTTTCTTTGGTGCTTGTCTGTGTTATTTGAAGGAAAGAAGATTTATTTTTTCCAGTGGGTGTTAATGAGAGTAAGTTGCTATATATTTTGTCCCTTGGTGAAGTGGAAAGGAAATTTAAATCTTAATTGTTCTGATACTTGTTGACTGGCGGAAGGAGGTATGACTAATTATAAAGGAGTAGGATACATGCAGTGGGTTTGTTTTGTTTTGTTTGGATGTTTTGACCCCTCCTAGGTCCAGCTGTGGACACTGTCTCTAGACCTTCTATTTTCTTTTCCCTCCTGTACATACTTGCTTTTGTTCCCTGTACCCTTCCTTCTGCTCCTTCCACAAAACTTAGAAACCTAGAAGGCAAATAAAAACTCCAAAACTGGAGTATAACATACAACTTTTGTCACCCCTAAATACACCTTGTCCTACAAAAGCTTTTAGCTTGTTCATATAATGCTGGTCCCTCATAAAAATTTACATACTGTTTGGGAGCTCAGGATGAGAAAAGTGTGAATATGCATTTGCAGTTCCAAAGCAGAAGCTTTGTCCAGAAGCCAAAGTGGAAACAAGTGAAGACAAAAACAAGCAGAAAGCTCAGGGTTAACGCTGCTTGTAACAGGAGATCGAAGCTGTTACTTTCAGTACTCCCTTTCAAAAAGAGGGTGAAATCTGTTTAGCAAAACTGTTACAAAATAAATCACTGAAATTTGGAAATAGCATGATTCTGTTTTTCTGTCCAACCTCTCTTTGCTGGCAGTCTTCAAAGCTAACTGGATGGACTAAAAACGCTGTTAGTGAAAACAATTTTTCACTAAATTTACGACCGTAGTAGAGTAACTGCATCTGTTTTTTTGGGATCTGAAATTACTTTATGTAGGTTGAAAGCCAAAAATTTTGAGTAAGCTCAAAAAATAAAAAAATCTTGGTCTTCTTTCATGGAAGAGATGGTAACTGGTAACAGCTGGATCAGTAATTCATTCCCTCATGGGTAGGGATAGATTAGTAGGTGGTGTTATATTCCTTGCTGAATATAAATTCTAGATAATACTACATTCCTTACAAACATATCAAATAATTCTCACTATAAACATGGGAATGCCAGTGGATGTTTGGATAGGTCCTTCATTAGCTTCCTAATGGTTTTAATTTCAAAAAGTGTAGTGGTAATTTAGGAAAATGATACTTAAAACAACAATAGCAAAACAAAATACCAAATTAAATTACCATTCTACAACCAGCAGGGTGTGTGACTGACATATAAACGCTGGGCTCAAAAGACAGCGTCAGACTGGTTAAAGCTCATAAAGGCAGCTCTGCTTTGACCAATGTGTGCATGCAAAAGCCAGCGGCATATCCATCTGGCTAGGCAATTGCATGCCATGAGAACCAGCAGCCTTACGCATTGCAACTTGTGCACAGAACTATCAACTGTTTGCATAGCTATAACTATTCAGCAACTTCTACATAACATAAATCTTGCCATGACTTAACGTGCTGGTTGTTATTGAAACCATTCTCAGCTGTTGTTTGTAAGTGGGGCAACATCACCTTGCTCTGCTGTAATCACTGCTGCAGTTGTTGGGCAGAGCTTTTGTGACAGCACTGGGGAAAAAATTCAGTTACTGCCATTTAATGTGAACGTAATGAAACAGAGTGAACAGACCAAATCTAGAACGAGCTAACGCACTCCCAGTAAATCTACTTCTGGTACAGAAAGATCTGAAAGCCGATGTAGCCTTTAGAAACTAAATAAAATATTTATAGTATCTCGTTCTTTATTTATCAATGCCATCAGCAACAAAACACTACTTCATTTTACAGGGGCTCCATTTATATAGGATGGCATAAGAGAAGCAAGTGAAAGTAAATGGACAGAACCCTGCTTTTTAAAATGGAATTTACATTAGAAAGCAGACAAATACAGCCCTGAAAACAACAACAAAAACAAAACAAAATGAAACAAACAAACAAAAAGAAAACCAACCCAAAACCAAATACCAACTCAGGTCTTAAATTCTAACTATCTTTAAATCATATGTGTATAAATATGCATATGCTGTGTCTGTCATGCTCAGCTGTTAGACTGAAATCTGTGTGTGGTGCTGTTCACTTGATCCCTTCTGACTGCTTGTGTCAAATGGGTGACTTCAGTGTAGATAAAATTATTTTTATATTAATTCTTTATTTAAAACAAGAAAATACTTAGAGTTCCTATTGGATTATGGTGGAATCCTACTTCTCCATCAGCAATTGCACATATCCAATCCCTGTGGCTGGTAATAATTAACTCATCTAAAAGCACAGAATCACAGAATCACAGAACAGGCAGGGTTGGAAGGGACCTCTGAAGATCATCTAGTCCAACCCCCCTGCCGAGCAGGATCACCTAGAGCATGTTGTGCAGGGTGGCATCCAGGCAGGCTTTGAATATCTCCACAGAAGGAGACTCCACAACCTCTCTGGGCAACCTCTTCCAGTGCTCTGTCACCCTCACAGTAAAGAAGTGCCCCCTCATGTTGAGCCGGAACCTCCTGTGTTTCAGTTTGTGCCCATTGCCTCTCGTCCCATCGCTGGGCACAACTGAAAAGAGACCAACTCCATCCGCTCGACACCCTCCCCTCAGATGTTTATATACATTAATGAGGTCTCCCCTCAGTCTTCTCTTTTCCAGGCTAAACAGGCACGACGAGACGGAATTTTTTTTATTTTTTTCCTATTGTGATAAACTCAGGCAATACTCTGTGTTCAGAGGTTTGTGGATGTGAGTAATTTTATAGAATCATAGAATCATTTAGGTTGGAAAAGACCTCTAAGATCATCAAGTGCAACCGCTATTTCCATTTCTGTTTATTCATTTAAGTCAACTACATACAAAATTAAGGAGAATGAGAGCATTTTTGTGCACTACTTATTTCTTTGGCATTTTGGCCTGTCTAAGCCCTTGTCCAGCCGAGTGGTCACAGCACTTTGCTCTTTCTCTTCTGTTTGTTTGCCAGCAGGTTTGTGCCGGCTGACTATAAGCCAAACAGTGATTCACAGTGAGTTGAAAAAGTCCCTATGACCTATGAGTCTCTTCATCACTGTTATTTTAATGCTTGCTTTAACTCATTTAAAAAGCAAAATAAAATTGTGAGTGAGTTGAAGTTCAACAATAACTATTGTGGATTGTCTTTCACATTCTTGTTCAGCAGAGAAAGCATTCACTTTTAATTCCTCTGTACCTTTGCAATGCTGACCACATCAGCCATGGGCAGGCAGAGAGCCTGTTGCCATCTATCATGCATCTTTACTGTGCATCATACATAAGATGGAGCACCAAGGAGAAATAATGTTCTGAACATGACAGCATAAAGCTGAAATGTGGGTATGGTATCACACTCTCACATCAGTGCCGCTTTTTGCAAGCTGGCTGGTCAAGCCAGATCAGAGGAGGAACCTCAAGCTCATGGAGTGTATTTGCATGGTGCATTTCACCCAGGGTTCACTCATGGGATGAGCATGGTATTCAAAATTGATGAGGAGCACACTGGAGTGAAGAGCTTTTCTGTTTCACTAGAAGGTACACTAGATAAGCTATCAAACATTCACCCTAAATGAAGTGGTCTTATAAATATACTCCATACTTGAACAGTGTAATATAGCACCCCTGAAGTCAAGGAGAGGAGTGCTAGTGGTCTCACAGTATGTTAACATACACTTTTCTGTTTGGAAGTTATTCCTTCCGAGATGAACATGAACAAATATTTCATATCAAACTGGCCTCTGTTAGATCAGACAGGACTGCATGAGTTCTTCAGCTATTTCTTTCACTTCAGAAAGACAATGGACTTATGTAGAAAGGAAAATGAAAGCAAAATCTCTTTATGTTTTCATTTATTTCATATTTTAAAACTGTTAGCAATATTTTAAATTTTTGTGCATATCTGTTTTTGTCTGGCTCAACAACATTCATCTCCTGTCTTGGTGGAATATTATTGATCAGTTACAGTTACAAGCACATTAATGGATAAGAAAACTTTCTGGAGACTTCTCCCATAATGAAGAATTGAACAATTATGCTGCTGACCAGTGTTTTGTAGAATGGCTTATGTGAAAGAGACCAAAAATCCTGACATAGGTAAAATTTTACTCAGTTCCCTGAGCTGCCTTTGCACACTCAGTGTCTTTTAAATACTGTTATGTAAGTCAGCTCTCATCTTATTTTAACAGTTAAGGCTTTTGAAACAAGCTGTTTTGACAGTGCAAGAAACATTAAAAAAATCAGACCTTGGAGAGTTTCTGCCAGTGGGATATGTATTCAGTTGTTCTTTTTTTCTTTAAGACCCACTACCTTTCACCAATGTTATTACTCCCAGAGAGAAAACCTAAGTTATTCATATTCTACACTGAATAACAAAAATTTTATTTCTTTTATAAATTATATGCTCATCCAGCCTTTTCTGAGGTAGGAAATAAGCTGTGGAAGAGAAGGGGACTTTTGATCCATCTGTGAAGGAGAGAAAAAAAAAAATCTCAGAAGAAAATGAAAGGAAGGCAAAGGTTTATATTACCCTCGTATTTTGTTGTTGTTGTTGTTTGTTTGTTTGTTCATGTGATCACTTTTTTTTTTTTAAAGGCTGTAAATAGCTTGTTCTTCTCCTAGCATAAAGAGGGATGTGAGGAAGAGGTCCCTCATCTCTTTTGAGAACAGTAGTGATACAGTTTAAACTTAGAAACTCTCTAGATAACACTGCCAATTCTGCTTTGACAATTAGTGATGAAGTAAAGTCTCCCAGAGTAAGAGATATTAATATTTTAGTAGGTGGCATCCTCTCTGCTAAGTCAGTATTGCTAGAGGGCATTTTGATGATGGTGTTTCAAAATGTAAAGCTAGCATCCTGGTCTCTTGTAGCTGTTGAGATACAATCCAGTGGTATTTTTACAAAGATATATAATAAAAGGTGAAACTACTTGTGGTTTTCTTCACTTTTTCTTAATGTAAAATGTACTGAATACATGTTCCTAAAGTCCTTTAAACTCTTTCAAACAGATTTGAATATAATCTGTGCATTGACAGTGCATAACTACACTTTATTGACATTAATATTGGGTTTATATATTATACTAATGGACAGCAGTTCATATGACTCAGGAATTTTATTGAGATTTAAGTAAACAAAGATCTAGACTGCAAAGAAAATGCTTTAGGGGGAAAAAAAGAGTCTGCACAAATGGATGTTATATATCTCTTACAAGTCTTCTTTCTCAAAAACCTTTAAGCAGATCTCTCCTATGACTCCTGCACTCTGAACTTCTTTATCTGATGAGCAGTTCTGCTCCTGAGCACTTTGTCAGTCTAGGCTGGGATAATGGGCATTGCCTTTACATTTATCCTCTCTTGTGAAAAGTGATTTATATTTACTCTGTATGTCAGTAGCGGAAAGTCACAGCTTGTATTGCCATTGTGCAAAAGCAGCTTGAGTTTTGAAAAAAAATCCCATCTATTCCTGTGTACAAACCAGCAACTGACTATACTGTAACCATGGAGACCTGCAGTAGATTCAGGAGGTGATTTTAACTCTCATGCTTCAGACCGGAAGATGCTAGATACTCTGCACCATGGAGGTGACAGAGTCTGTCTCAGGGGAAGATCACTGGAGATGCAGCACACTGGAGATCTCCAGAGCCACTGGGGTCTGGGGTCTTCTCAGAGAAGACTTTCAATGTACCAACCTTACTGCATTTCAGGCAAAACCAAGGAACTCCTAAAGAGTTTGAAAGGTCAAAAATCTACTCAATTTTCAAAAATACTTAGAATCATGCCTATGATCTGGAAATCCATGTGTGGTGGTTTTACCCAGCTGAGCAGCTGAACTCCACCACAACCGCTCTCTCACTTCCCCTCCTCAAAGGAACAGGGGGAGAAAATACGATGGACAAGGGCTCAAGGGTTGAGATAAGGACAAGCAGGTTACTCACTAATTATCATCACAGGCAAAACAGACTCAACATAGGGAGATTAGTATCATTTATTACTATCACTAGCAGACTACAGCAGTGAGAAACTAAAAGCAAACTAAAAACACCTTCCCCCCATCCACCCTCTTCTACCTCCTTCCCCCCAGCGGCGCAGGGGAACGGGGAATGGGGGCTGCGGTCAGCCCATATCACTGCGTCTCTGCCGCTCCTTCATGGTCACTCTCTGTTCCCCTGCTCCAGCGTGGGGTCCCTCCCACGGGATGCCGTCCTTCCCAAACGTCCTGCGTGGGCTTCCCACAGGCTGCAGCTCTTCAAGAGCTGCTCCAATATGGGTCCGTACCACGGGGTCCATCCTTCAGGAGCAAACTGCTCCAGCACGGGTCCCCCACGGGTGGCAGCTCCCACTGGATCACCTGCTCCTGCGTGGGCTCCTCTCCACGGGCTACAGCTCCAGCCTGGAATCTGCTCCTATGGGGGCTCTCCATGGGCTGCAGCCTCCTTCAGGCCACATCCACCTGCTCCTCCGTGGGCTCCTCCACGGGCTGCAGCGTGGAGATCTGCTCCACCGTGGTACCCCATGGGCTGCAGGGGGACAGCCTGCTCCACCATGGTCCTCAGGGGAACTTCTGCAGGATTGTGCCTGAGCACCTCCTCCCCCTCCTTCTTCACTGACCTGGGTGTCTGCAGGGCTGTTCCTCACTCCTCTCTCTCCCACCAGCTGCTGTTACGCAGCAGTTTTTTCCTTTCTTAAATCTACTCTCCCAAAGGCACAACCCTCACTGCTCATTGGCTCAGCTCTGGCCAGCGGCAGGTGTGTTTTGGAGCCGGCTGGAGCCGGCTCTTATCTGACATGGGGCAGCTTCTGGAATCTTCTCTCAGAAGCCACCCCTGTGGCCCCCCTGCTACCAAACCTTTACCACGTAAACCCAATACACCATGGTATTTTATCTTCCCTTGCAAGAGACCTACCCTCCATAACCTTTCAAGTGAATAGAAAGCTTGTAGTAAGACCACAGAATTATATCTCAAAGTTATGCTGCCATGAAAAAATTCCATATTAACAGCATGTATCATGGACTGAATTCATCATGTGGTTTAAACTACTGAATTCAGTGCTGTTACATTACAGGTTCATTTGATCCTATACAAATATTTTTTATTACGTTATTGCTCTATATGTTTTCCTTGTTCCACAATATTCTCCTACCTTAGCAATTTTCTATTAGAGTAACCTTACTTAGATCAGATCATAAACAAATAACAGCTTCAAGTAATGACTCCATTAAGATCTCTAAACTGTGTTATGCTGTGATGGAAATAGCTTCTGGATATTCCTTGCTGGGTATGATCAGAGATAGGGATCAAAGAGCTTTAAACATTGATTTAACATGAGAAGCTATGCAAAATCAAGGCTGTTTAAATAGCAGGAAATCAGGGGACCAAGTTGGGAACTGAAAAAAAAGAATAATGACTAACTGGGGAGAATAAAATAAAAGCAGTTTGGTAAAGGAAATAGAGGGAGTGGAACATGATAGGATCTTTCCTTTGCCAAAACTGACACACAGTATTTATCAATCATGTTCTTCTATTCAGACAGCAGAGCTTTCAGCATTTGGCTTGGCTTACTCAGTATCATGAACTTTGATATTCCAGTAAGTGATATATGGCTGTGTGCCTCAAAATAAAGAAGATATATTGATACTTGTGGCTAATATTTCTTTTGGATATAAGATGGCTGTATTATTGAACAGGGTAAATGATTCTTAAGACCGTCATTTCCTAATTGAGTACAGAACAACTGATGTCAGGAAGAAAAAAGTAGTTGGAGCCAGATCTAGGTTTTCGATCTCTGAACTCTAAAAAGCCTACTTAGAGGGGGTCTGGTATCTTTTTTTCACTTCCCCTTTCAGTTTTATATCATTTTCAAGCACTATCCAGTCAAACATTTACTTGCTGCCTTCTACTGCCTATGCACAGGAAATTCCATGTTCTGCTTTGTGTGGATGGACAAAAGCATTTGCAGGGTGAATTTTGCACCCACTATTTTTCCCTGACTCTGCTCTTTGTAACACATTGTGCGTGGAGGGGAGGGAGCGTTCTTGTTTTGACTGTAGGGAGTGATTTTGTGCATTAACAACTTTCTTTATAACAACTTTCTTTAGTAATGGGCTGTGACCTTTTCTAAGAGCAACCATTAAGTAGGAGGCTGAAGGGAGGCAATTACAGTGCTCACTGAAATAGCAGCTTCTCCCTGCTTACTGCCAGCCCACCTCTTACCTGCATGTCCAGGATGTTGATACTTTTGTCCTCTCTGAGGATGAGGCTCTGTCAGAAGTTGTTCTTGCCCTGTAATGTATAAAGGCTAGAGATTTTGTCCTGGCTGTGTACCCTATACATACTGTCTTGAGCATAAGAGAAGAAGGAATATTTAGGAGGATGAAAGGGTAAGATACGAAGGCCTTCAGTCAGTGAGAAGATCTTGGTATCTGAAATGCAGGGGATAGATTCAAGGCGGAGAGGAATATAGAAACAAGGAAAGGAAAAGAGGAAATGTAGAATGGTCACTCCCAGCTGAATTGCTAGGAGCCCTACCAGTCATGGGAGGTCACTGGGGCCGAAGGATCAGTGTTTTGTTATATGGACATTGAGAAGATAGAGAGGAAAGGTAGTAAGAAATAGGGAGACCTAGATAAGGGGTAGTAGTATGGCGTGAAGCAGAGGACAGGATGAAAGAGGAATGCAAATACTGTCAAATGTATTAAAAATCATGACTCAAGTGTTCAAAGCAGATAGAAAAAAGACCTAGCAACCAAATAATCTCTAATCTTTCAGTTTCTGCATTTTGGGCTTGAATGAATTTCCTTTTTTTTTTTTTTTTTTTCCCCTTGCAACAACTTAGATAGAAACATAGTTCTGTTTTTAAATGAAAACTTTCAATTTTATTATCACTTGCCTCCAAAGTTTGAACTTTAAAATATGCATATATATATAGAGAGAGAGACTAACGACAACAGCAAGAGTTGGGGACTTAGAGTGAAGAAAGATGGGGAAAGATCTGCATCTGGTGGAATTCGTAGAATCACAGAGTTATTTAGGTTGGGAGGGACCTTTAGAGGTCATCTAGTCCAACCCCCTGCTCATCCTATTAGATCAAATTGCTCATGTCCAGTTGGGTTTTGAATCTCTCTGGTGAATTTCTCATACCTAATCAGAATTCCAGTGTTCCAGCTTGTGTTGTTTCTTGTCTTATCAACAAGAGCCTTCAAAAGGAATCTTGTTTTATTGTTTCTACAGTAAGATAATTGTAGACAGCAATAGGGTCTCCCGTTAGTGCTCCCTTCTTAAATCTGAACAGTTCTCTTCACCTCTCCTCATATGTTCCAGGTTTCTGATGGTCCTGATGGCTCTCCACTGGACTTTCTACAATGATTGAAGGTCTTTCATGCACTGGGGAGCTCAAGCCCAGATACTGTTCCATATGTGCTCAGAAGTGCCAAATAGGCAGGAGGAATCACATCCCTTGACCTGCTGGCTGCACTTCTGCTATTAAAGCTCAGTACGCAGTTGGCCTTTGTTGCAAGGGCACAGTGCTGTCTGTGCTTCTTCAGCTTTCCATGTATTAGATCTTTTTATTTCTGAAAAGCCACTTTCTTTCTAATAATCCCCCAGCACAGATTGTTGCACAGGGTTATTACATCCCAGATGTGTAACTCTGAATTTGCCTGTGTTGAAATTCATTACAAGTCTTCACAAAGAGTTGAGATTCAGAGAAATATGAGAGAAAAATATGCAAAAATCAGAGCTGGAGGATGAAAACAAAGAAGAGATAAAAGAAAATATTTTTGGAAGGCAGAAGAAAAGAAGGAGGACAATAAAAGTAGGGAAGGAAGGGAAATGAAAAAGCAAACATGCATTTTCATGGCTGTTGCACTTTTGTGTTGCATCTTCATTCTAGGAATGTATCAGATCTAAGCAACAAGGAAAAAAGCCAGTTTCCATGTTATATTTCAAATACCACAATTCTTTTTGGAACAGTTGAATAAAAAAATGTATAAGAACTTGTATGGTGGTGTTTGAAGCTACTGCGTGTTCACTGATGGAATCTGCCAAAAGTAAAAGCACATTCATTAAGTTCATGCACTATTTTGCTTCCAGCTCTGTGCAGCTGTGGCATTTTTCCATCTGTATTTCTTGTTAAAGATTTGGATGACTCATTCTTGATTTACCCTTTGAGGTAGACAGTTTTCCTATGGCAATGAAAGCCAGCTGGTACACCAAAAAAAAATGTGTGTGTCCCTGTCAAGGAAGGATCATTCTTAGAACTGCTTTGAAGTTTTTTGTTTGGTTGGTTGGTTGTTGTTAATTCTTTTTGTATAATTACATTTTAAAGTGTAAGTAACAGACTAACTAACAGACTGAAAAAAAAGAACAAAACCAAAACAACAATAACAACAAAAAAACAAACTTGTACTACTAGTTAAATTCTTCCTAGGGATTTTCTAATAAGAATTAGAAGGAAGGATCTAAATCTCACTGAAACTCAATTTTCTTCTCTGAAAATGTCAGACTTTTGTAATCATGATTGGTTCTGCTCATAACTCCAAAACACTTTCCCGCTTACAAATCAAACAAAATTCAAGGTTTCTGAACAATTCTAATACTATTATTTAGCAATTAAAAGGAAAAGCAATTATGAAACAGTTTAGTTGTCTAACTGCATTTCACACACTCCCACATACTCTTTTCTATTCAGAAATGCTTTCACTTTGGCTAAGTTTTTTAAAGTTTGATGTGTATTCAAGCTTTCCTAAATGTCTGTGGGTTATTAAGCTTTTTTATCTATCACTTTTCTTAAGCTTATTAATTTATTTGTAAATGAAGGAAACGTACCTGAAGCATTCAGCTCTTGCAAAATAGAGGACTTCAACACTGTTAAAATACATATAGTACTCAAAGAATAGCAAAACAGGAAAAATGCTTGCTATTTCTCTTGCATCTTCAGCATTAGAATCTCAAAACACTTGAAACAATTATAAGTTGACTTATGAAATGATAGCATACTAAGGAAATATTTGCCCAGTGTAAGTAAGCATCTAAAGAAATTGCAAGTTTTCTCTGATTTTGAATTTTGTTTGTTT